>CM051237.1:54844819-55182715 GCA_027917425.1 Gastrophryne carolinensis
CTGCCTGCACCACCTGTATCCTCGCCTCCTGTTGAACCGAAGGTTCCCCTTCCTGAGAAATTTGATGGGGATCGTACAAGATTCTCCAACTTCAAGAACTCCTGTGAACTTTATTTCAGACTACGGCCCTACTCTTCAGGCACAGAAATGCAGAGGGTGGGCCTGGTTATCTCTCTGCTCCAGGGTGATCCACAGTCCTGGGCGTTTGGCTTAGCGCCCACAGATGAGCCCTTGCAATCTGTCTCAGCCTTGTTCTCCGCTATGGAGATCCTATATTCGGACCCTGACAGGACTTCGACCGCTGATGCCAAGCTTCGAAGCCTGAAACAGGGGAAACGCTCAGCAGAGGAATATAGTGCCAAATTCCGCCGCTGGGCGATTGAATCCCGTTGGAATGATCCTGCTCTCTGTAGTCAGTATAGAATTGGTCTTTCAGAAGGTGTTAAGGATGTTCTAACAAATTTTCCTTACCCTAAAAGCCTGGATGAACTCATGCTTATGGCCATTAAAATTGACAGACGGCTACGGGAGAGACATATAGAGAAGAATCACTCTCACTTCTGGGAATCTTCCCACCAGGAGTCATCCTCTATGGGTGTTGTCTCATCTTCGCCCCCAGAAGAGCCTATGCAACTTGGTGCTACTCACCTTTCCCCGGCTGAAAAGAGTAGACGTCGCACCTTAGGCCTATGCATGTACTGCGGGGTTTCAGGTCACCTGGTTAGGACCTGCCCCAATAAAAGACCTTTGGCGGGATTGCAACGTCCTGACAAGATAGAGAAAGTTTGTCAGGACGGTCAGGTAACTTCCCTTCATAGAAATAAAATGTTGTTACCTGCTACTGTGGGTTGGGAGTTGTCCAGGAAATCCGTCTCTGCTTTTGTCGATAGCGGAGCAGTTGGCAACTTCTTGGATAAATCCATAGTAGCCGCCTTAGGCATTCCCTTAATCCCCCTTGGGAAGCCCCTTCAGATTTTGGCAGTAAACAATACTCCTGTTCCTAGAGGAACGGTCACCTCCAAAACCCCTTTAATTAACCTAGTTGTGGGACCTTCCCATTCTGAGAACCTTGAATTTTTTGTCTTAGACAGCCCTGAAGCCCCGGTTGTCTTAGGGTTCCCCTGGTTAAAGGTGCACAACCCTACCTTTAATTGGGAAACTGGGGAATTGACAGGATGGAGCCCGCACTGTGCAGAACATTGCTATAGTATCACAGTTGGAGCAACCCAAGTCTCAGAGCTTATTTGTCCGTCTGCCTCTCCATCCATGAGGGTACCTCATGTATCTTTATTGAAGTCCGCCGGAACCATTCAGGGTGATAATCCTGTTAAGTCTGGTGAGGGTCCGGAGGCCCCTCGTGAAGGGGAGGGTACTGTCAGGAATGACTTGCCTTCAGTCCGTGCCCGTGGTGTCCCTAGGCAACTGGCCAGGGTTTCTCCTGCCCAGCAGCTGCCTCTGCCTCCAATGCCATCCCCAGCGGCGCGTGTGTCGCCGAGTAAGTCCTCCCCCCTTGCCCGTTGTCACTCAGCTTGTGCTTGCTGGCCTTTACAGTCAGCTCATGTCTTCCGGGGGTGCAATACTCAGAATGGCCACCGGAGGCTGTTTAAGAGAACAAAGTCTAGAAGGTGCAGCTCTGAGCAGTCTGCCTGGGAAGCTCAGCTGGAGCAATCAGCCCAGAGCTCACCAATCAGACCACAGGGCCAGTGCTCCAATCTGCCGTCAGATCCTAAGTGCACCAATCCCAGCCACTGTCTCTCTGTCCAATCCTGCCGGTTTTCCCATTGCAGCTCTGAGCAGTCTGCCTGGGAAGCTCAGCTGGAGCAATCAGCCCAGAGCTCACCAATCAGACTACAGGGCCAGTGCTCCAATCTGCTGCCAGATCCAAAGTGCACCAATCACAGTCACTGCCTCCCTGTCCAATCCTGCCGGTTTTCCCACTATAAAGGGATTTCCACTGCAGTGTGTCATTGCCTGTTATAGCGCCTAGTACCAAGCATTGAAGCTCGTTTGATTCCTGTTGTCAACCTCAGCCTGAACCGACCTTTTGCCTGCCTGACCACGATTTTCGCCTGACCCCTCTGATACCTCGCCCCGTGACCACCCGGCTCTGACCTCGGCTTGTAATCGGACTTCCGCCATCCGGCATCCTCGCTTGGGACTCCCTGCCGTTCATCAGACTCCACCTTAAGCTGATAATCTTTGCGCCCTATAAGTCCTGGGGGTAACCGAGTAGGAGAGGCATTACCCGCGTCTCCTACAAGCGGGGACTTGTCTATAGGCAGAAGAGGCGGTGGAGATTGGGGATTATCAGCTCAAGACGGACTGGTGTCCGGTACAGTCCTTACATGGACTATTTGTGGCGTATAGACAACCAAATGGGGCTGATTAGGTGTTTACCCATAACATTATAGGGCAAACTTCCATCATCCTTAGGCACTGATGTTTGGCTGGGACTAAAGACATAAATGTCCTTACTTGGCCATAAACATTATTACATTTGCAAGCGTTAACCTGGCCCAACACCAAGGGTGTTTAATGTGCATTAAACATTTAATTTGCCAACAACTAACAACTAACACCCCGCGGAACATACGATAAGTGCAGGTACCGCGGGTCCAACCCACCAAGCAAACCCCTAATTATCGGAACTTATCTTCCGCTGGCTCCAGCGCACCACTCCAGACGTGCATTTTTCCCCCCTGGGCCTCTGTGAATGGCCGCCGGGTCCCCATGAGCAGCCAGAGAGTGACATGCGTGAAGAGGCGGCGGAAGAGGAGTGTACATTCCTGTTCCCTGCATAGACGTTAGCGTGCGTTTTTTGTGCCAAGCACGTTGGAGCATGGAGAGGTGAGTGGCTATGGATTACTGTGTGTATACACACATCAGGGGAAAAACAGATCTGTGAGCAACAACAAAGTGGGCCAAAACCCATGATAAACTATATTGTGGGTGTTGGTCCACTTTAAGAGTAAAGGTATGTGGTCCTAACATGTTTTCAAGCCAATATTAAAACTTTAATTTAAAATGTTAGGGGCACATTGTTCACCAATGTTAATGTGAGTGTTAGCAAGTTAGAAACACTGACATTACATTGCTACATCTGTGTATGTTGAGTTCCCAATCAAATTCTAATATATTATTTTTAATCACATCTCTACAGCTTGTATACGCCAGCATCGCAGACTGTGGCGGGCCTTCCGACAGATGAAAGGGACGCTGCTGGCCATGAAGAGGCGTCGGAGACGTTAGGGTGGGGGGGATGGCTGCCATGTCCAATTTTAGTGGCTTTGTTGGCCTATGTTGGCCGTGTTGGGCCAATTTCTTTCAATACAATTATATTTACCAATAACTGTGTTGTTCCTTGACCAGCATAGGTTTAGATTTCAAAAAACCATTATGTCTAAAATTAGGCAGCCATTTTGAGCCAGTACATGTTTACACCATAGTAAGCAATGTTAACTAATGTGGCACATAAATGGTGGCATAATATTAGAGATGATTGAGCAAATCATCCATGACTGTGTATTTAGCTTTCACATGTATGGATAAACACAAATTAGAGGTGGTTTTCAAAAATATATTTACATAAATCATAAGAAAAAGGTTTACAAATTAATATTCTTGGCTGGGTGGCCGGGGAGGTTGGGAGTCATTGCTAGGGGCGGTGTTGGGGGACAACAGTGCAGTAAAAAATATAGACTGCTGTTGTATGAGCTGTTGTAGCAACAACAAAGTTTGGTCCTGCCGCTGTATTGCTTCTGCCTGGCGCTGTATTGCTTCTTCCTGGCGCTGTACAGATTGCTCGATAACATTTGCAAGGCCACCAAGGTCCTGGTTCTGTTGTAGGTTTTGCCGTAACTGGTCCACCTGGCGCTGCAGGCCCTCATTTTGTTGCTGACACATCAGCACCTGATTTTCCAACGCCGCAATGCGCTCATTAGTTCCATCACGCGGCTGTTGGCGACTGTAGTCCTCCAGCATCCGGACCCCTAGTTGGTAGAAATCGGCACTGGTTGGTGCCACACCTCCTCTTGCTGTGGTTGGAGGCTAAACAAATAGTAAACCACATTTTAGTCAAACTGAACCAATGCAGTTATGCCCCTCCAAAAAGTTACCATAAACACTCACTATACAACTTACCCTTGTCTGAGCCTCTGAAGCTTGGCCACATGGGACTTGGGAAGAGGTCCCAGCTTGGGGTTCTGGTTCCGCCTCCTGCCAAAACAACAATGAAAGGAAATGTTACATGTTGCTTCTTCCACTACCCACGAATATGCCAATGGGTTTCGAGGTCGTCTCCATCAGCCATGTTACCTGCGTGTCCTCCGGCACAGGTAGGCTCGAGGTATCGCTGCCAGAGAGTCGCAATTCAACATCCGAGATGTCGGGCAAGTTGGCATATGCTAAACAGGAAAATCAGGTTAGTAGGTCTGTGGGCCAAACTCTAATGTAACCTGGTTAGGCTATCGAGGCCATACCTCTAAAAAGTTAAAAAATACACACTAGACCAAAGGTCTCTGTTAAACTCAGATTGTTAACATGTATGTTACAGGACTAAGACGCACTAATTTCTGCAAATCTCATCATAAACATTGCTTAAATTAAACATACCACCAATATCCCAGATGTCTGGAGTGGGGTCCTCACTCGAGCTTGGACCTTGAAAATACATGTGGACACACAAGTTGCCAGAAGCAAGTGGCACAACATTAGAGCCAAAATACAGACTAGAGCAAGGCAAAACCACTTACCCTCATCTCTGGCAGCTGGAACTTGAGGGGCCCTTTCTGGACAGCCACTTCCGATATTCGGGTCAACTAAAACAAAAAAAAAATGTCTCTAAATAATCAGCAAACTACTACAGGGAATGTTTGGCTAAAAATATGTCCGCAAATATACATTGCTATCACTCAAATAACTAATAGACTGACCCTGGGGAGGCAACCAGCACTCCCAAGAGGCATCTTCAAGTTTACCAAGCAAACATGTAGCTTAGTAGACTAACCAAATTGAACCAGTGTAACCTAAACAGCAGAAAGGATACATTATGTATTGCTCTACACACCAACAGGGTCCTGTTGACCGGCAACATCGGAAGTGGGGTCCAAAGATGAACCAGTCACTTGGCCTACCAAGAAAAAAGACAAATGAGACACATGCACTTGAGTAAAAGTGGATCAAGCAAGGTGAACACATGCACTTACCGACATCCAAAGAGTAGGTGGGATCCGGAGGAGATGCTGGGGCCAAGGGCATGGGAGCTAGGCCAAAATAAAACCAACATTGAGCCATAGCTAATGTGCGTAGCAAAATACAACATGCATTAAGGTGTGTGAGCAGCTCTTTCAGTAATATTGACTAATCAAGCCAAGTGTGGCTCACACATTGATATGCCGATATATGGCTACACATCTCTGGCATCCTACATATCTACACATGTTAGGGCCTTGTTAGTTACTTGCTGTGAGTGTTACAGTGGGCGTGCAATTAGGGCGCACGCACATATTATTAATAGTCAACAGGGCAAACCTTGATTGTTTGAGCTGCTCCCACACCCATTTGTTTAGAAAAAAACCAGCAAACAAATTATGGGTAAATACCTTCAATGGCAGACTGGGGTAGCCTTGAGGTTGCTGGAAGGGCAGGAGCTTGGGTGTCCGGAGCCACATCCCGGACAGCAGCATGTGCACCTATGCATAAAGCAACAGACAGAAAAGTTACAAATGTTTGAGCTGTAATGTAATACTTCACAGGTCCTACTGTTAGTTGGTCAGAATGTAAAAATGCAAATCACATACATTAACATTAGGTTATTGTAAAAGCCAGAAAATATGTACCTTCAGCCCAACCGGTGGTGTCATCCCCAGGATCCACACCCTGCAGCCGAGCCAGTGGGATTTTGGCCTTCAGCATCTCCTCATACGGCCTGTAGGTACTCTTTGGAGCCTGGATGAACCCACTGTCCACATCAAGATCGTGATTCATCTTTTTCATAAGGGCCCCTCGCAAAGTGTAGAAGCGTTTCCTGCAGGATGGGCCACTACGTGGGTGTTGAGCTGTGCTACTAAGCTCCACACCAATGGCATCCCACAGTTTGCTTCTTTCTTGTTTGCCTATGGACTTGCTTTGGGAGCCAAATATCAGCTCCCATTTCGCAAGTGTCAGGCGCACAAGATGATTATTCTCAGCCAAATTAAATTCAGGCTCCCTCTTGGCACCTGGGCGCTTAGCCTGGGGTGCTGCCCCACCTTCAGGCTGTGCCCTTTTCCGTAAGGGAGGTCTGCGCACAGCACCCACCAAACTCCTACTCGTGCCTGCTGTGGCCGGCAGATGTCCTGTATTTGGCTCCATCCTGTAGCTGCACACACACACAAATCAACACCCCACAAGCACGCATGCACACTACAGAATGGCATCGCAATCTCTTAGGCTTGGGCAGGTTTTATGTGCTCTAACAGCCAATCCAAAAGCAGCCCACTTAATTGATTCACACATACAGCCCAGTTCCTTCTAGGCACACCTCCACTGCAGTGACAGAAGCATGTGTGTTAGCCAATTAACTCATTACAGACCTCATTAAACAAACAACACACACCCAAATCCAACAATGGACTGATGTATCTCAAACCCTTGTGACATGTGCTTAGCCTAACGGCTATTTAAAAAAACAACAACTTCCCTTTCATTGGTCCCCACCTGATTTTTGGCCCATGTCCGTTAATGCACGCAAGTTACGGCTCAAGTACGCTAGTAGCGCTACTAGCGTGCGCGTGCGCACTCTGTTTTACGCACACCTGGGTCGGCTAATTGGCGCACGGAAATAGCAGAGCGACGCAAAAGGCGGCAAAGCGGACCTGTCACTTTAGAAAATGAAGTATAAAAGGAAGGAATGTTCTAGCTTCTGCTATTCTTACACTGTGGCAAAGGCTGTGGTGTGGTGCTGTGCTCGCTTCCCTTAGCTCATTTGAGCCTCTGTCTGGTTTCTGTCCTCACTCTCTGTGGCTTGTTGGGTGATTTCTGACATCAGTGCTGTTTCTTTAGGAGCTTGGTTTGGGTGGCATCTGCAAATATTGTGTAGCATACAGCAAGTGAGGCTTGATTTTGGGGCCTTTTGTGGGCTGTGCAGCAACTCCCCTCTTGGTTGTGCTTAACTTAGAAAGCTGGTTTTCAGCAGGCTGGTGGTTTGGACCACTATAGTTCTGGTTTTGTGGTGAGCTGCATTGTAGCGGGTGTGTGTGTAGTGTGATTGTTTGTGTGTGTGTTGTGTGTTAGTGGTTTTTTTTGTTTATTTTTGTTTTTGTATATATCTTTAGTGTGTGTGATGGATAAGAGGGTGATGTATGGTGTCTGGGTGGATGGATGTATGTGTATGCTGAAAGAGCAGGAGGAAAGGGAGCGGGGTGTTGTGAGGCTTAGGGCACCCCGCTCCTTTGCAATCCGCCTTTCAGTATGGGACTTAAGTGACGAGCAGATCAGGAGCCGCTTCCGTCTGAATCGTGCTGCACTACAGTCCCTATATGATCAGATTAAGACCAAAATCGAGCCATCCACCAAACGCACTCATTCCATTCCAGGCATAGTACGCCTGTGTGCCACTCTTAATGTTTTGGCACGAGGGACCTTCCAGGCAACCTCAGCCCTCCTCAGCGGGATAAGCCAGGCTACTATGAGCCGCATACTAATCCAGGTAGTTCTGGCAATTTGTGATTTAATCCCAATTTACATCAAGTTTCCTGAGGATGAGGAAGAGGTTGCCAAAATAAAACATGCTTTCTATCTGATGGGAGGGATCCCGAATGTGCTAGGGTGCGTTGATGGTACACATATCCCTTTCCGCCCTCCCCGTGCACAGGAGCTGTCCTACAGAAACAGGAAGCAGTTCCATTCATTTAATATCATGGTGGTCTGTGACCCAGACATGAGGCTGCGGGCGGTGAGATCGGGGTTCCCCGGCTCATGCCACGATTCTTACGTCTTGCAGCGGACAGTCCTGTGCCGGAAGTTTGATAACAACGAAATGCCAGCTGGCTGGCTACTGGGTAATAAATTAACCATGTCTATGTATTTTGCTAATATGTGGCCTAGCAAGCCAATTTTAACCAAACTACCACCAAAAAACATGTACTAGTACTAATTGCTGTCTCTCTCCTTGTGTTTTTTCTACAGCGGACAAGGGATATGGGCAGAGAACGTGGGTCATGACTCCGGTCAGGAACCCACGGACCTCTGCCCATGAACGCTACAATGCAGCGCATCGCAAGACCAGAAGCATTGTGGAAAGAACCATCGGCCTGCTGAAAGCACGCTTTCTCTGTTTGGCACGGCCAGGAGGAGAGATGCTCTACAGCCCACAGAAGGTTTCCAAGATCATCCTTGCCTGCTGTGTGTTACACAATATCTGTATATGCCACCGAATCCAAGCCCCCGAGGAGACAGCACTGGTGCCAGAAATCCCCAACCTGCCCGCAGATAGAAGTGAGGACACCCAGACTGGCGATGAGCTAAGGGAAAGGCTGATCACTTCTTTTTTTGCGGTAAGCTAACTACCCTTCACTCTAATGCAAGTACTGCACTACTGTTTAAATGTATTTGACCTCCCATCCAAAAGAGCAACAAAACGCACTAAGGGGGGTGTAAGATGACCCAAACCACTCTAAGGGGGGGTGTAAGATGACCCAAACCACTCTAAGGGGGGGTGTAAGATGACCAAAACCACTCTAAGGGGGGGTGTAAGATGACCAAAACCACTCTAAGGGGGGTGTAAGATGACCAAAACCACTCTAAGGGGGGTGTAAGATGACCCAAACCACTCTAAGGGGGGGTGTAAGATGACCCAAACCACTCTAAGGGGGGGTGTAAGATGACCAAAACCACTCTAAGGGGGGGTGTAAGATGACCAAAACCACTCTAAGGGGGGTGTAAGATGACCAAAACCACTCTAAGGGGGGTGTAAGATGACCCAAACCACTCTAAGGGGGGGTGTAAGATGACCCAAACCACTCTAAGGGGGGGTGTAAGATGACCAAAACCACTCTAAGGGGGGTGTAAGATGACCAAAACCACTCTAAGGGGGGGTGTAAGATGACCAAAACCACTCTAAGGGGGGTGTAAGATGACCCAAACCACTCTAAGGGGGGTGTAAGATGACCCAAACCACTCTAAGGGGGGGTGTAAGATGACCCAAACCACTCTAAGGGGGGGTGTAAGATGACCCAAACCACTCTAAGGGGGGTGTAAGACGCCAATGTTGGTTATCAAGTTATGCATTTTTTTTTGGGAAAACACAAAACAACTATAAAGATATATACTAACTGCACTTTTCTTATTTTTTCAGGCACAAAGAGATGCACCCTGATCCCTAATTTCCTTTTCCAAAACTTTCCTGGACTTTACTTTGCTTTTGAATTTCTGTTGGACTTTTCATTTTCAATTTCATTTCTGTTTTATTATTAATTTTTGTTTAGAGTAAAAATAAAAAAAGACTTATATATATACATGTGGCTATGTGTTTAATTCTGTTGTAAGTTTCCTTTTCATTCTAATTCCTATTTTAATTTTCCTTTTTTTTATCTGTTCTGTTTTTATTTTCCTTTTCTTTCTCTGTTCTGTTTTTATTTTCCTTTTCTATTTTCCTTTTCTTTCTCTGTTCTGTTTTTATTTTCCTTTTCTTTCTATGTTCTGTTTTTATTTTCCTTTTCTTTCTCTGTTCTGTTTTTATTTTCCTTTTCTTTCTCTGTTCTGTTTTTATTTTCCTTTTCTATTTTCCTTTTCTTTCTCTGTTCTGTTTTTATTTTCCTTTTCTTTCTCTGTTCTGTTTTTATTTTCCTTTTCTTTCTATGTTCTGTTTTTATTTTCCTTTTCTTTCTCTGTTCTGTTTTTATTTTCCTTTTCTTTCTATGTTCTGTTTTTATTTTCCCTTTCTTTCTCTGTTCTGTTTTTATTTTCCTTTTCTTTCTATGTTCTGTTTTTATTTTCCTTTTCTTTCTATGTTCTGTTTTTATTTTCATTTTCTATTTTCCTTTTCTTTCTCTGTTCTGTTTTTATTTTCCTTTTCTTTCTATGTTCTGTTTTTATTTTCCTTTTCTTTCTATATTCTGTTTTTATTTTCCTTTTCTTTCTCATTGGTGGTTTAATTGTATTTCCTTTTTATGTAACAAATAAAAAAATAAAATAATTGTGGCTATGTGTTTAATTATGTTTTATTTTGCATTTATATTCGAAGATCTGGTTGAATTTAATTTCCTTTTCAACACAAAATAAAAACTCTTTAAAATTTTTAACAAATGTGGCAATGTGTTTTATTCAGAAGGTACTGGATGGCCAGGACACAGCAAAGCTAACAGGCGCTGTGTAGAATAGCGTGGTCACACTGACTGACAGCGCCTACAAAGCTGAGGGACAACATCATATTCAGCAATGTAGGCGTTGTTCGCAACAACGCCAGGTAGCGACTGAGGAGGCCTGCTATAGCGAATCGCTACCGCCCGCGGCTGACGCTAGCGGCGCTCATAGCGCCATACTTCAGTCGCTCATCTGTCGCTACCTGGCGCTATTGATGAATCGGCCTCCCCGTGACTCTCCTACCTTCGTATCCAAGCAGTGGAGCAGATCGGACCGGCAGGAGCTCAGGCTGATGGACTCAGAAGTAGACATGGAGCTTTTAACCAGTGAGGGTTTATTTCACCCAAATACAGCAACAAGCAGTGATATAATACTGTAGAGGTAGTAGTGGTATTGACGCTGTCCTGTAAGAGTCTTTCCTGAGGCTACTGCTGGTCAAAAACTGATGCCTTCACAAGCTCAAGAGATGAGGTCCAGTCACACAGCTATGCAGAGTAAAACTAAAATGGCTGCAGGAAGTCACATGGGCCTGGGCTGTATAAAACCACACCCAGCATACAAAAACTAAGCAAGAAATAGCAAGGCATGCATCATACGATTCTGGCCAGCAGATGGCGGCAAAACAACACTGCAAATTAACAATATGGGAAAAATAACTGATAATGAATAGGACCAGACCAACACCCGTTTTTTCTTCAATGGGTGTTTGTCCCGCAGACAGCTAATCAAAACAAGCTCGGTGGGCATCCACAATGCTGGAGCCCCCTTGCACTTAATGCCCCAGAACGTGCAAACATCCTCACCTTTACTACGAGCCAGCGCCGGGAACAGAGTCGATGTGATTGGCCAGCGGGCAGTCATGCCGGACACGGCATGCAATTACACATTTATCATGCAGAATCTGTTTAGTGACTGGGATAGCGCCATGTAGCATCTGATTCATCATTTTCACAGCCTCAGCGAACAGCGCCAGCGTTCAGCCTTGCACAGCGCCAGGTATGACCTCTCGCTGCCTGTCGCTCTCCCATACATTTCAATGGACGATCCTTTTCTTCTCTTTAAACAGGTTTTTTTTTTTCAAAAAAATCACAAATAATTCTTTGACCTCTTCTGGCATTGAAAAAGCAGTTTTTTCATAATTTTTTCATTTTTTAAATATTTCCTCAAAAATGACATTACAGGTCTGGTATTAAAGTGTTCATGTTACAATGTTGTTACAATGTTATTCCATATGTTTTCGCTTTGTTACTAGTTGATAGATGCTGAAAAACAGACTTTAAACACGCCGCCTCCTGCGCTCTGGGCTTCAAACAAATATTTTTCAGCGCCAGAGATTTGTGAGGCTGTTTTTTTGCTGAATATGGTGTGAGTCGATCGCTATGAGCAGTCGCTAACATGCGCTCCCATTCAGCGCTGTACTGGTCAAATAGCGACTCCTCACAATGTATTCAACATTACTGAACAGCGACAGAGTCGCTATAAAGTAGCGACTCACGGCCGAGCACTGCGACTACTAGTGGGCGCTCTGAAATGCCTGCTACAGACGCTCATCTGTCGCTACCTGCCGCTAATGATGAATCAGCCTCTTAGCTTTTGTTTGCCACTAACACGCACACAACTTTACAAATTAAGGTGCTTCTATGTAATAACTATTACAATATTTCAAAGACATTTGGTAATTGTACTTTTCATCTTAAGTGCATTTGAATGCTTTATTTGATTTCCAAAGACTGAAATACACTGCTTGATGTCTGCCCCTAGATTTATGGTCCCATTCCAAGCCCTGAATATCTCAATAAGTTCTGAAACCAAACATAGCAAATAAAAAATATATATTTATGGCAATAGAAATGCTTGGCATTGAAATGGCGAGTGAAAGCAATTAAAAAATGGACTACACTTACATCCCTGTCTGCATGCACCATCCCTCAAAACCTGTAGGCACGGACAGTTTTGGAGCTACCAGTTCTAAAGCCATGTGTGCTGTCCTGTCTGGTCACTGGTATATGTATTAGCATCCAGTGTAAAAAGCATATCGGTGGTGGACACCCATGTAATATGCCCCCTGTTGCCAACCAAGAAGGGAGCCTGGAGTCAAGAAAAACGGTGACTTTGTTGTTAGAAAAACAATAAAACAAAATTCAGAAACTACTCTTATTTGATAGACCAGACCTGTAGGGATCAGTTGCATAGGAGGAACAGTAGGTATACTTTGATTTTAGATTAAAACTGGACCGACACCCATTTTTTCTTTAACGGGTGTTGGTTCAGCAGACAACTAGTCAAAACAAGCTCGGGGGGGCACCCAGAATGCCGGAGCCACCTCGAACATAACCCCCCAGAATACGCCAATTGTTTTACTACGAGCCAGCACCCATGATTAGCTGGTGTGTGGTCACGGGAGCTGGTCATGAATGGGGTGTTTTGGTGGCCAGCCCCGAGGATGCGACCATGGTCCACGTACACATCGGTGGGCAATCGTGGGACTCCTTTCTCTAGGCTGTCTTGTAGTGAAGGTAAACATATCGGGCATTCTGGGGGGTTACATGTTGGGGCATTCTGAATGCCCCCCGAGCTTGTTTTGATTGGCAGTCTACGGGTCCAACACCCGTTAAAGAAAAAATAGGTGTTGTTCTGGTTTAACCTACAGATGTCCTTTAATTTAAATGTGTGTATCAAAAGAAAAAGTGAGTGAGAAAAATGAGTTTGTAATTACTGCAGCTTTTGGCTTAATCTTTTGAGGGACCACATATTCTGAAAGACCTTTCTCACAGTTGCCTTAACTTCATTGTTATTGAGGGTGTAAATAAGAGGGTTTAACATTGGGCATACAATGACATAAAATATGGAGCTATATTTCTCCTGGTCAGTAGAGTACTGTGATGAAGGTCCAAGATACATGAGCATGACCGTCCCAAAGTACAAACCGACCAAAGTTAAATGAGTGGAACAAGTGGAAAATGCTTTAGCTCTTCCCGCAGACTGAATTTTTAACACAGAAGCTAAAATACAAACATAAGATAATAAAATAAGAAGGAACGGGATGAGGAGAGTCATGAAGCTGATGGAGAAGATAACCAACTCATTAGAAGAAATACTGCCACAAGCCACCTTTAGGATTGCTAAAACTTCGCACATAAAATGGTTGATCTGGTTGTAACAAACAGAAATGGGCATAAAAATGGATGGAAAAACACACATCATAAAACTTCCAATGAACATAACGGCAGTTAGTTTGTAACAAACACTCCAACACATTATATTTTGATAATGAAGAGGTTGGCAAATAGCTACATAACGGTCGTAAGCCATGATGGCCAAAAGAAGACATTCACTCCCCTCCAGGAAGAGAATGACATAGATCTGAATGGTACAAGCAAATAATGAGATGGTCCTCACAGAAGAAAAGAGGTCTGCTAACAGTCGGGGGGTGGCTGTGGATGTATAGCACAAATCTAGAATGGAGAGCGTGCAAAGGAAATAATACATGGGGACATGAAAGCGATGGTTATGTAAAACTACGCATATTATAAGACTGTTTCCAAAAATGGTGACGATGTAGATTATAAAAAACAACAGAAAAATAACGGTGTTAATGGGCACATTTCTTGTGAATCCCAGCAATGTAAATTCTGTGATAACTGACTTGTTATTCATATCCATTGCCTGAAATTCCTAGGGAAAAATCTACAGATTAGAGTGTTTTATACAACCATGGCAGGCAGGGCCGGCGTCAGCACCCGGCAAAGCTGGTCAGCTGCCGAGGACCCCCACTCCCCAGGGGGGGCCCACTGATGACTGGCACAATGTGGTTAAAAAACGTAAACCTTTTTTGCCACTAACACTGCATCAGGCCCCTGCGCCGCTTCCCCCTAGAGAGCGGGGTCGTCACTAACCTCATAGCGAGGCTGAGCTGCATGCTCTTTCATTGTTGGTGCAGTTGCCCCAACCCCTTAACCTCTGCTCAGCCCTGCACTGGGTTTGTGTTGATCTAGGATCAGTGCTGCCCCCCATAGAGCAGAGTCTCCCTGCAAGCCCCACCCCCAGAGATGTGTCGTCACCCTGCTCCCTGCCTCCAGCATTGCAAAAGGAAGTACTGCACACGCTGGTAGAAAGTAATGCAAGTTACATAGTGAACACCCTTCCATTCTGTCTCTCTGTCCCATCCATCCCTGGTCCCGTCCGCTCTGCCCCATCCATCCCTGGTCCCCGTCAGCTCTGCCCAATCCATCCCTGGTCTCGTCAGCTCTGCCCCATCCATCCCTAGCCCCGTCAGCTCTGCCCCATCCATCCCTGGTCCCGTCAGCTCTGCCCAATCCATCCCTGGTCCCGTCAGCTCTGCCCAATCCATCCCTGGTCCCGTCTGCTCTGCCCTATCCATCCCTGGTCCCGTCAGCTCTGCCCAATCCATCCCTGGTCCCGTCAGCTCTGCCCCATCCATCCCTGGTCCCGTCAGCTCTGCCCCATCCATCCCTGGTCCCGTCAGCTCTGCCCCATCCATCCCTGCGTCAGCTATGCCCCATCCATCCCTGGTCCCGTCAGCTCTGCCCCATCCATCCCTGGTCCCGTCAGCTCTGCCCCATCCATCCCTGCGTCAGCTATGCCCCATCCATCCCTGGTCCCCATCAGCTCTGCCCAATCCATCCCTGGTCCCGTCAGCTCTGCCCCATCCATCCCTGGTCCCGTCAGCTCTGCCCCATCCATCCCTGGTCCCGTCAGCTCTGCCCAATCCATCCCTGGTCCCGTCAGCTCTGCCCCATCCATCCCTGGTCCCGTCAGCTATGCCCCATCCATCCCTGGTCCCGTCAGCTCTGCCCAATCTATCTCTGGTCCCGTCAGCTCTGGTGGGGCAGGAAAAAGCTGTGACCTTCAGAGAAGTATTCTAATCTGTTAATGTGCACGGCATACAGCACTGATTGGACAAGAGCCCGCGCATGTGGTGTGGGACTGGGAAAAGTTGAGTTTTTGGGACAAGCTGGGCGGGTTTTACACAAAGGGGCACCCCCAAATAATGATAATAATAATAATCCTAAATCAGGATGCACCTGGGACAAGAACCAAAAACCAGGGGCCCTGGAATATAATAGGCAAAAGCCCTCACATGCACCATGAGAATATGGAAAGCTACGTTTTTGGGGGCAAACTTTGGGGGGTTTCTCACTTAGCGCATCCCAATTTGGATGACTGGATGATAGTCTGTGCATGTACCGTGGGACTGGCAGAAAGGTACATTTTAGGGTCGGGGCAAACTGTAATACCCCGACAAAGTAATGGCTTCATTTACCAATAGTTTCATTTCTTTGTATTATTAAAGGTGCTAGGTACAAATAGATCTCTAAGGTAATACAGTAACAGTTTATAATGGTTATGTTTCCCTAATTAAGCTGCTGTACCTGAATGCAGGGTGGGGGAGGGGTCTCTAACTGATTAAATTATAACTGATAATGGAGGTGGAAGAAGACCTCAAATCACATCCGCCCCTCTCAGTCATTAACATTGTCATTTTTTATTAGGGATTTTTAGGGGCATTGGTAGGCATTGTATTTTTCTCTGCATTTAACTCATCTGTGCAGTGAGTATTCAACTGCCCAGAGCTGTGTCCTGCCTTTGTGGGGTTAGGTGAGCACTTCAATCATGTTTCATGGCCAGAATTTAAACCTGCTAACCTCAGCTCACAAGACCACTTCCTTACCTCTAGACCATGAATGACCCACATACTAGTGCCTGTGTGTGTGTGGGGGGGCGGGGGGGTAAATCAATTAATCATTTTTCTAATATAACCTCCTTTTTAAAGGGGACCTAAACCCAGTCTGAATTTCCTTGTCATTCCTTTAAATTGGAGCACCCCCCTAGGCATTGGATTCCTTCTGGGGATGCCCGATTGTGAGACTCTGGGGTCACCCAATACACTCATCTTTCAACCGGTCCCTGCTGGCATGACGCCCTTCTGCTCCCAATGATGACCCAACCATGGCATTAGTGTTAGATTAATACGGGGCTATTGTGCAGGTCTGTGCAGGGTCATGGGCATGCTGATTCAGGATGCTCCAGGGGTACTTGAAAATGTAAATCTTTTGTGCCAGAAAGGATATTCTCAATGTGCTGATCTTATCTAGTGTTTTTTTCTTATGTAAGTAAATTTCATTCCTACAATATGTTACTTATGGAAACCGTATACCAAGCCTGTGCACCAAGAAGAGAGAAGTGAGTTCTGTACACACAAAACACTACTGCTGTGCATTTGTAAGTGTGTGTGAGCTTCCCATACAAGTCAGTTTGAGTTCCTGGCTGGGCCCCTGCATAAGAGTGCCATTGACTTTCATTGTCTCCCTAGCTAGTAATTTAGTAACAATGAATTTTTCTGTAGAAGGAGCTTCTTCAACTGTTACTGAAAAGAGGCCAATGTGTCTGTTGTAGTTATGATATGCCATGCTCTCATGCTCCTCCTGGTGTCAACAACACTTACTTGCAGCCTCAAATTACCAGGGTATCACATTTTAACACAATATTCATATCTATAGTTCCTGTTAAAATAGTGCGGGTGGTTCATCAGTTATTGAATGGCCACAAGCTGCTGAAGATGGACGACGCAGGACTGGATCAGACGTTTCGGTAAGTGTATCAGCGTCATTCTAGCAGTGATCATCTGCACTGGACTAAAGGCAATCTGCCTGCAGAATTACCTTAAAATGGAAATCCACTTTCATGGACCTTCTCAAAACACTACAACCCACTTACCTGGCACCTACTCCACACATTGCTCTTCTATCCCTGAAGTCAGGACTATTACGACTTTATTGTGCATGTATCTATTCACTGATATCAATGGAAATACGTTTATTTACCTTAGGTGCTTAAAGAAGCACTATCGCGAACAAAATGGGCCAATGATAAAAATCTATATACATTAGATATGCTGGATGGGGGGGGGGGGAGTCACACCCGGCATCAAGAAATACCCAGCCAGGTTTGTATTTTTATTTTAATGGAAGGAAGAGGAAATCCGAGGTGACAGGCTCTGTCACCCCTGGATTTTATTCCTACCAGGATAGAATAAAGCACAAGCTTGGCAGGAGCATTATTCAGTTTGGGAGTATAAGAGGCTGATTTATTAATAGCGACATGTAGCGACAGTTGAGCGACTGTAGCGGTATTTTCACAGCGCCCGCTAGTAGTCGCTGTGCTTGGCCATTGTTCGGTTGTTGACAGCGACTCAGTCGGTGTGGCGTAATGTTGAATACAAGGTTACAAGTCGCTATTTCACAGGTTCCGCGATGTATGGGTGCGCATGATAGCGACTGGTCAGAGCGACCGGCTTCCACCATATTCATCAAATCACGCTCAAAAAATTCAAGCGCTGTGAAATGCATGTTTAAACCCCAGAGCGCTGGAGGCGATGTGTTAAAAGTCGTTTTTTAACCCCCAAACCACCATATTTTTGGAAACCAAAAAAAAAAAGTTTTTAAAATAATTTAGTAATATGAATACATTAATATCATACCTGTAATATCAATTCTGCACAAATTTTTTGTTTTTTTACCTTAAAAAAATTATCTAAAATGGCAGAAGTGGTCACAGAATTTTTCACATTTAAAAAAAAAAAAAAAAAACATTAATAACAATTAATTATTAATATTTAAAGATTGTTCCATTGAAATGCATTGGAGAGCGCCAGGTAGCGAGAGGTCATACCTGTCGCTGTTCAAGGTCGGACGCTGACGCTGTGGGCTAAGGCTGGAATAATGATGAATGAGTCGCTATATGGCGCTATCTCAGTCGCTAAGCAGGATTGGCTTGATAAATGTGTGATTGTGGTGGGGAGCCGGCGTTCTCGTGGCGGGGCCCGTCTTTACTGCCCGCTCACCAGTCGCTACCTGTCGCTATTCCTTCATAAATAAGGGCCTAAGCGATTAAAGGGGGTGGGAGTTTCTCCTTCACTAATATTTATGTAAAATTATTCAGGGCCTGGGAACCAATTTACAGGTGTATAAGTGACCCCTCCTCTCAGTAGCTGACATGTTTATATGGAATTTTAACACTACACAATTTCATGATAGTGCTCCTTTAATGTAATGTATACATTTAAAACTAGTAATTGGCTTTGGATTGGGGCTGAAGCTAGATTCAACCCAAATTTTGCAGCTTTACTCCGGTTTGCCCCATCCCTGATACTGGCAAGACCCCGGTCATATCATCTGACATGCCATTGGCTGATGCCGGTGGGTGGCATGCCAGTCATCACTACCCTGTGAACTGGTATAGGCAGGGGCATGGCCATAGGGAGACCCAGGATAATGCCAGGTGGGCCATGTTTTGGGGCCAGTTCGGTTGATGCTTTTTACACCCACATTCTATCCCTGCCCGCTTAGTCTCCCTCTCGCCCCTTGTACTCAGCCCCACTGTACCCACTAGCCAGGGAACCTCAGCCACCAATGCTATAGCCCAGGCATCATGGTTGGAGGGGCCTCAGCAGGGATGTCTCGGGCAGGCCAGGGGCTGATAAAATCCAGAGCTGATTTTTGGCCCGTCTGTCACTTGGTATAGGGATCCCTTAGTTTAAAAGAAGAAGAAAAAAAAATACATGAAAAAAACAACTTACCTTTGCCACTTCTTCCTTTATTTGTCCGTTGTCAAATGTAAGTCCACTAGCTTCCTGAATAAAGACTCTAGTCCATCCAGTTCATCCTGTTTAAGTCCTTCCAGTGGTCTAGTAGCCACCATAGCTGGAAACGCTATATTGATGCTGGAGAGTCGCTATTGCAGCTGCCCCACTGGAATCTGTAGTGAGGGGTGACACAGGTCCCCACCCTCTTTCCATGGTGTCCCACCAAGTTAATCCCGGCCGACTGGGGGGCAGGGAGGCTTCTATACCACAGACTACTGAACCAGATTGTCCCCGCTTCGTCTTATGACTATTTAAAACCCAGTCATGTATTGAAATGAAACTCTTCTTGGATATTTAAATATTATAGAGCATAGAAATGACTAAGAAAATACAACCATAACAACACAAAAAACAGACTAATTCTAATTCTTGCTGTGGATAAGATGAGATAATCCATAATGGAGACACATTTAATAAGAACAAAGAAGCTGAAGCATTACAGCTGCTGAAAATTGCTCCAGTTAACGGAAAATGTTCTTTACGTCCATAAATGCACATTCAAATGAAATTTCATAACACATTTAGTGTTAGTTCTGTGATTACCACTTAGCAATGCTTCTTTAGCCATCATGTTCCTGTGTCAGCGTTTCTGATGCATACACTGAAAATAAAACATAAATAATATGTAAAAATAATAAATAAAAGAAATTAGTGGCGGACAGTTTTGTTATATTTTTTACAGTATCTTACTTATCTTTTATGCAAACAAGAGATGGAGCCTGGGGTATAGCAACTTCCCCAGGACCCGCAAACTAAAGGAGCACAACCAATAACAATATGTACAGTATTTTGTTGGAAAAAGCACAACAAAACATACATGTAAGACAACCATAAAAAACACATTAAAATACCACCACTGCTTTTAGTCCTGTATTACAATAAAATTCTAAAGCTCGCTTCTTGCTTGGGTGAGATGAGGTTGAATCTCACCCGAGCAAGAAGCGAGCTTTAGAATCGCGAAGCGCAGGTGGAAACTTCCTCCCCGGTGATGCCTGCTTACCTTTATTACAGCTGAGTATTGCTCTTTTGATATGCATGTTTCTCTTTGGGCCTTATTTATCAAGGAATAGCGACAGATAGCGACTGGGGAGCCGGCCAGTAAAGCCAGGTACCGCAACTAGAACGCCGGCTCCCCTCCACAATCACACATTTATCAAGCCGATACTGCTTAGCGACTGAGATAGCGCCACCTAGCAACTCACTCATCATTATCCCAGCCTCATCCCACAGCGCCAGCGAACATCCTTGAACAGCGACAGGTATGACCTCTCGCTACCTGGCGCTCTCCAATGCATTTCAATGGCAGAATGTATTTTAATTAATAATTATTTTTTAATATATTTTTTTTTTTTTTACATTTCCCAAAAAAAAAAACACTTCTTCCTTTGAATTGTATTTTTTGGGGATTTTTTAATTTTTTTTTTTTTTTTTTGCAGAATTGATATTACAGTTCTGATTTTAAACTATTCAGGTTTGAATATTATTTCAAAATCATTCCATTTTTTTTTTGGGTGGTCAGGGGGTTAAAAAACGACTTTTAACACATCGCCTACTGCGCTCTGGGATTTAAGCATGCATTTCACAGCGCTAGGAATTTTTAAGGCTGATTTTTTAATGAATATGGTGGGTGCCGGTCGCTATGTCCAGTCGCTATCATGCGCTCCCATACAACAGCGAGCCTGTCAAATAGCGACTCAGCATCTTGTATTCAACATTACGGAACACCGACTGAGTCGCTATCATCCACCGAACAATGGCCAAGCACAGCGACTACTAGCGGTCGCTGTGAAAATACCGCAACAGTCGCTCAACAGTCGCTATCTGTCGCTATTAATGAATCAGCCTCTTTGTGTCCTTAGCTTGCCTTAATTAGCATGCGTGTTACTATTTTAGTACATATACACATTAATTTGTTTGTTATAATAAGTTGGAGTTGAGTATTTGGGTTTTTATATTATTATAAGTTCTGCACAACGTACATTCATATTTTGTTTTTCACCAAAAATTGAAGCACTTGGCACTGTTATTTGTTTACACTTGGATTATATTTAATTTCTTTGTGAGTAGTGGGTGTTCTTTGTGCCGGCACAAAGGGTTACTTTAGATACACATGGTTTTGGTGTTACATAGTTTTAGATAGTTGATAGTGTTTAGCAGGCTAGGATTTTATACTATACGGGTTACCTATGAGGATGGTTCATGTGGTTTAATTTTATTGTAATACAGGACTAATAGCAGTGGTGGTATTTTAATGTGTTTTTTATGGTTGTCTTATATGTATGTTTTGTTGTGCTTTTTCCAATAAAATACTGTACATATTGTTATTGGTTGTGCTCCTTTAGTTTGTGGGTCCTGGGGAAGTTGCTATACCCCAGGCTCCATCTCTTGTTTGCATTGATGGTTTAGTGTTAAACCGGACCTTCACCATGATTTCATGAAAAGCCCAAACTCTTAAAAAACAATTCCTCAGCATCTAAAATTAATATATTTTACATGTTTAGTCACTAATTTATTATACTTTCCCCCACTGGGCTGCAACTCTGTTCGGGAATTTAGGATACGGGCGCCGCCATCTTGACTCAGAAGCATCACACTTATTGAGGAGAGGAGAGTGGGATAAGGTACAGGGGGGCGGGTTATAGCTGTGCTTTGCTCAGACAGAGCAGAGCTGGGGTCAGGGAAAGGTCAGCAGTCCCAGAATGCAGAGCAGCACAGTCACTTCCTGTTTGCAGGCACTTCCTGTTTGCAGGCTGCCTGCAAAAATGGCAGCTTCCATAAGCCGCCATCTTGGATGTTTAAAGGCTTATAAAATGCAGTAGATGCAGGTAGGATGATTTTTAATGTGAGCAATCTGTATGTACAGGGTGTGGGAAACATATAAGATAGACTCTTATTTAGAGTGAAGGTCCGCTTTAAGCACGTCTTGATTTAGAACAATGTTAGTGGTGCACCAGGTTCTGTATATTACTTATCTTTTATCTTTTACAGTTTATCATACTTAAAGAGGGACATTGGAGAAGATTATAACCTCCCCCAAACCCCACCGGGCTGCCCCCCCCTCAATTGGGCAGTGTTTACTCACCTCGCAGTGGGATCCATCTTCTGGGTCCCTCAGATCCGGGTGACCTCCTAATGGATGGCGCCATCTTGCATCCCTTCAGGCACCCCGATCTCGCGCCTTCACAGTGGGATGCAATGCAGCATCCCCAAATCCTGCGAGACAGTCAGTGGGCTAAGCTGGAGACGGGGTGAGGATCAAGTCCTGAAGCAGCTGGATGTCTTCTCAGCAGGAAGCAGCTACATTTAAAAAGTAAGTCCAAAATGGGTCCAAAGGCAGGCAACAAAAATGGTGGAAGGACTTAAACGTAAAACCAGGAGAGACGGGGAGGCAGATACATTAATAGCGGCAGGTAGCGACAGTTGAGCGACTGTAGCGGCATTTTCAGAGCGCCCGCTAGTAGCCGCTGTGCTTGGCCGTTGTTCGGTAGTTGATAGCGACTCAGTCGGTTTGCCGTAATGTTGAATATTGGGTGAGGAGTCGCTATTTTTACAGGTTCCGCGCTGTATGGGAGCGCATGATAGCGACTGGCCCTAGCGACCGGCTCCCACCATATTCATTAAAAAATCATGCTCAAAAAATTCTCGCGCTGTGAAATGCTTGTTTAAACCCCAGAGCGCTGGAGGCGATGGGTTAAAAGTAGTTTTTTAACCCCCAAACAACCATATTTTTTGAAACCAAAAAGAAACTAGTTTTTAAAATAAATTTGTAATATGAATACATTAATATCAGACCTGTAATATCAATTCTGTACATTTTTTTTTTTACCTTAAAAAAATCTAAAATGGCAGAAGTGGTCACAGAATTTTTCACATTTAAAAAAAAAAAAATTAATAACAATTAATTATCAATATTTAAAGATTGTTCCATTGAAATGCATTGGAGAGCGCCAGGTAGCGAGAGGTCATACCTGTCGCTGTTCAAGGTCAGACGCTGGCGCTGTGGGCTGAGGCTGGAATAATGATGAATGAGTCGCTATATGGCGCTATCTCAGTCGCTAAGCAGGATTGGCTTGATAAATGTGTGATTGTGGTGGGGAGCCGGCGTTCTCGTGGCGGGGCCCGTCATTACCGGCCGCTCACCAGTCGCTACCTGTCGCTATTCCTTCATAAATAAGGGCCTTAAAGAACTTAATTTGTACAGTCTGGAGGAAAGAAGGGAGAGGGGGGACATGATTGAGACCTTTAAATATGTGAAAAGATTGAATAAGGTTCAGGTGGGAAGTGTTTTTAAGAAGAAGCTTAATGATAGAACAAGGGGGCACAACCTGAAGCCAGTCGGGGGGAAGATCAGGAGCAATGTTAGAAAATATTATTTTACAGAAAGAGTAGTAGATGCTTGAAACAAACTTCCAGCAGAGGTAGTAGAAAAATTGTCAGTCAGTGAATTTAAACATGCCTGGGATAAGCACACATCTATCTTAAGATAAAGAGAACATACAGTATACACATAAGGGCAGACTGCCGTCAAACTTTTACTGGGGTTATTCATACTTATTCAGCAAGGGATAGCGCCAGGTAGTGCCTCGTAGCGGCAGGCTGTGTCTGGTGAACGTTGGGCGCTGTACGCAAAACCACATTGATGAAAGCGAATCTGGTGAGCTACTCTAGCAGCGCCATTTAGCGTCCGATTCATCATTACAGGCAGCTCAGCGTATAGCGCCGGCGCTCTAGCTTCCAGAGAGCCAGTAATTACCTGTCGCTACCTGTTGCTCTCCCATACATTTCAATGGACGTTCCTTTTCTTCTATTTAAGCAGGGTTTTTCTCTCAAATAATTGTGTGACCTCTCCTAGCCTAGAAAAAGTCATTTTTAAAAACTGTTTGGGACTTTTTATATTTTTATGCAGAATTGTCATTAAAGGTCTGGCATTAAATTATTAATGTCACAATGTTACGATAATGTCATTCCATGCGTTTTCTCTTTGTTACTGGTGGATATGTGTTCAAAAACAGACTTTAATCACACAGCATCTGATGCTCTATGCTATAGGGACCAGATCCAGAGCGCCGACGCTGTGTGTGTAGTTGGTGTGAGTGGCTAAGAGTCGAGGGCACTGAGCTGGCGCTACCTCTCGCTCCCTGCAGCACTGTACTGGTGTTACAGCACCCAACATACATTAAATTCATCAATGCGGGCCGGGTTACTACAGCGACTGGGACGCTCTGTTACAGCGCCAGATATCTGCTTAGGGTATACTAGCGCCGCTATACAGAAGCTCATCTACCGATACCTGGCGTTAGTAATGAATCAGCCTCCACTGCACATAAAAATGAAAATCCTGCATTTAAAAAGCCAGTTTCTAGCTATCCCCTAATAATAAAATGCATTTGTTTTTTCTTTACCTGTTTTTTTTTTTTTTTATTTTGTTACTATTTCTCCTCCTGCTGGGTCATCATGATTTCTAATTCTCCCGGATCACTAAAGGCTCTAAACTGGTCACTTTAATTCCCCACCCCCCAGAGCTAAGCCAGTGCGGGGGTTAGAATAAAAATAGCTTGCCCAGCCCCAGCATCCATTGCATTCCCATGGTGCTCCTGCTGCCCAGATAGACATCCCCATTGTGAAACAGGAATGAATGCCACTGAACTGATGCCTGGAGCATTGTGGGAACTCACTGAATCTCAAGACCAAGGCCCTTATTCATGAAGGGATAGCGTCAGGTAGTGCCTTGTAAATGACAGGTAGCGACAGGTGAGCACCGGACATGGCACGCAATTACACATTTATCAAGCAGAATCTGTGGAGCGACTGGGATAACGCCATGTAGCGTCCGATTCATCATTATCCCAGCCTCAGCAAACAGCGCCGGCGTTCAGCCTTGCACAGCGCCAGGTATTACCTCTCGCTACCTGTTGCTCTCCCATACATTGCAATGAACGTTCTTTTATTTCTTTTTAAACATGGTTTTTGTTTTTTTTTTCGTTTAGTTTTTTAAAAAATCTCAAATAATGTTGTGACCTCTTCTAGCATATAAAAAGTCATTTTTTAAAATATTGTTCATGTTTTATATATTTCTGCAGAATTGACATTACAGGTCTGGCATTAATGTGTTCATGTTGCAATGTTATTACTATGTAATTCCATATGTTTTTGCTTTGTTACTGGTGGATACATGCTAAGAAACAGACTTTAATCACACGGCCTCCGGCGCTCTGGGCTACAGCGAAGCATTTTTGAGTAGTGTGAGGCTGTTTTTTTTATGAATACGTTGTGAGTCGGTCGCACTGACCAGTCGCTAACATGCACTCCCATACAGCGCTGTACTGGTCAAATAGCGACTCCTCACAATGTATTCATCATTGCTGTACAGCGACTGAGTCGCTATGAACTAGCGACCCACGGCCGAGCACAGCGACTACTAGCGGGCGCTCTGAAATGCCTGCTACAGACGCTCACCTATCGCTACCTGGCGTTAGTGATGAATCAGCCTGTTAGTGTCAATTTGGACCAGGCTAGTGGTCAAAGGCAGAATGGTGGCAACAGCAGCCTAACATCATCCATCGGCTGTTACACGGGCTACAGCAGTGTGGACCTGGTAACAAATGAAGCCTATTTTCAGGCTTTCTAGGGATTTTAAATCAGCGGAGAATTACAAATCGAGGTGCCTGAGGTGCTGAGTGTACAGGGGTGCACAGATCATTAATGGGTTAATGGCAAATAAGACTTTAGGTTTGCTTAGGGACATGTTTCTCCTAATGATCTGAGCATTTTGTTGTGCTGACACCCATTTGTGAGTTTTGTGTTTTGTGTGTAAATACATATCTCCCAAGTGTCCCTGATTTGGAGGGACTGTCCCTCTTTTGAGTCCGTGTCCCCCTGTCCCTTGCTGTTCTCATTTGTCCCTCTTTGAGGTGTAACATGCAGATCTGCATCAATAAATGATTAATTTGCTGATTAATTTGCTGTTTACATTGTTTTAACTGTTACACCTTATCTCCTAACCATCCCTCAATGAGGGAGTGTGGCTTCATCTATCCCCAATGAGGGTGTGGCCTAATTTAACACATGTCCCTCTTTCCCACCCTGAAATGTTGGTAGGTATGTAAATGTACAGGAAATGCTGGAAGACTTTTCAGAACGGTTTACAATGCAAGGTAGGTGCGTGAATCAGCTTCTAGGCTTCTTAGGCCCTTATTTAAGAAGGGATAGCGTCAGGTAGCGCCTGGTTAATGAGAGGTAGCGACTGATAGCGACTGGTCAACGCCGGACACGGCACGCAATTACACATTTATCAAGCAGAATCTGTTGAGCGACTGGAATAGCGCCATGTAGCGCCTGATTCATCATTTTTACAGCCTCAGCGAACAGCGCCGGCGTTCAGCCTTACACAGTGCCAGGTATGACCTCTCGCTACCTGACGCTCTCCCATACATTTCAATGGACGATCCATTACTTCTCTTTAAACGGGGTTTTTTTTTTTTTTCCTAAAAATCACAAATAATTCTGTGACCTCTTCTGGCATTGAAAAAGCAGTTTTTTCATATTTTTTTCATTTTTTAAATATTTCCTCAAAAATGACATTACAGGTCTGCCATTAAAGCGTTCATGTTACAATGTTGTTACAATGTAATTCCATATGTTTTCGCTTTGTTACTGGTGGATACATGTTCAAAAACAGCCTTTAATCACACAGCCTCCGGCGCTCTGGGCTTCAAACAACTATTTTTCAGCGCCAGAGATTTGTGAGGCTGTTTTTTTCCTGAATATGGTGTGAGTCGGTCGCTATGAGCAGTCGCTAACATGCGCTCCCATACAGTGCTGTACTGGTCAAATAGCGACTCCTCACAATGTATTCAACATTACTGAACAGCGACTGAGTCGCTATAAAGTAGCGACCCACGGCCGAGCACTGCGACTACTAGCGGGCGCTCTGAAAATGCCGGCTACAGACGCTCATCTGTCGCTACCTGCTGCTAATGATGAATCAGCCTGCCAGACTCATGTCATCACTCTTCAGTACTATTTATTTATTTATTTGCCATGCATATGTGGTATATACTAGGGGAGTTCTGACATTTGCCATATCACCACTGACAGAATAGAGGATCGCAGAGACAGGGCAAGGAAAGGACCTTCCCAGCCAGAGAGATTTACCCAACCAGTCAGTTCTGAGCCACTCCAATCAGCATCTGCAATACAATACAACAGCTTCCTGTGTAAGAGGTTCCTAGTCAAGGGCATAACCAGGGCCAGATTAAGTGTGGTGGAGGCCCCTGGGCACAAAATCTGGTGGAGGCCCCAGATACAGTATATTTTCTCCTTTAAAATAATAGTCCAGCCAAGCAACTGATTGGTGGTTGGGGCACCCGCCTACTTACTGGAACATCAGATCGAGTCCCTTGTGCCACCCTTGTGCGGGTGCGTGGTGCTCAGGAACTCCTGCTTTGCCATTCTGGGTGGAGGGTAGTGTAGTCACACAGCTGGTCCAGCAGATAACAGTTCCCTGCATTGAGCTGCCAGCGGCTGTGCTTGGTGTAGCGTTGCTGATGGCGGCTTTGCTGCTCTGGACTCTCCGTCCTGCCCTCCGGTGGCTTTGGCTGCAGGTTTGCAAAAACAAAAATAGTCCTGGCCAGACGTGCCCCCCACTGCCGTTGTTGCTCTTCCACCTTATAAGATTTATGCATCATATAAAGAAAGGAAGCAAAAAGAAACACAAAAATAACAAAACTCAAATGATGCAGTTGCATACCTGTGTACATCCTCTTTAAATTGGGGATGTTGTTGTGCTTAGAATTAACCAATAACATTTAAAGGGATCCTATACCAGCACGAACCAGATGCATGCCTCCTTAGCCGAGTCGCCCTGCTCCCTAGTGCTTTTCTGCAATGATACATACAGTTAGTACAGTTTAGTTGTAGCTTTTTTATTTAGCATATGGCTGCCATTTAGACATTATATTGCATCCAATTCATGTTTTTATGAATACCGGGCAAAGGCTTTAGTAGAAAAAAAAAAAGAAACACCGGCTGTTTTGGGGCACTGGGCTGGGGATAGAAGGTGACGCGGAGGCTGATTCATCACTAATGCCAGATATCGGCAGATGAGCGTCTGTATAGCTGCGCTTAGATCAACCGCTAATAGATGCTGTAAGCGGGTATCGGGCCTTTTAACATAGTGCCTCAGTCGCTCTAGTAACCTGGCCGGCATTGATGAATGTGATGTATGGTGGGCCCTCTAACACCAGTACAGCGCTGCAGCCCGCGATAGGTAGCGCCAGCTCAGTGCGACCGATCTATCGGCGATCCACACCATACTTATCAAAGAAGGACACACACATAGCGTTGGCACTCTGGATCTGGGCGCTATAGAGCGCCAGAGGCTGTATGATTAAAGTCTGTTTTTGAACACATATCCACCAATATCAAAGCGAAAACACATGGAATGACATTGTTTTAACACTGTGACATTAACACCTGTAATTCTCCATAAAAATATAAAAAGTCAAAAACGTTTCTAAAAGTGTTTGTTTGCAGCCAGGAGAGGTTATACTATGATTTGAGCAAAAAAAAAAAAAAAAAAAAAAAATGAACGGCTATTGAAATGTATGGGAGAGCAACAGTGAGCGAAAGGTAATACGTGGCGCTCTAGAGCGCCGCCGCTATATGTTGAGCCGCCTGTAATAATATATGTGACGCTACATTGGGCTTTTAGAGTTACTCACCAGATTCACTTTCATAAATGTGGTTTTGCGTACAGCGCCCGGCGTTCACCAGATGCTGCCTGCCGCTACGAGGCGCTACCTGGCGCTATGCCTTCATGAATAACCCCCCATAGACTTCCTTTCTGGGTATAGGATCATTTTAAATTATTGCTAAATATCTGTCAGTTCACAGCTGCTATCTTTTAAAGTGATTCTTATTAACCCTCTATAAAGTTCAGCGGTTCTAGTAGCTATTGACAGCAAAAGCCATGGTCCATTAACAACTTTCAGCACCTCAAAGGGATCTCATTGGTGAAACTGATTTGCTTGGAGAAGGGTTAAAAAAAATTCCAATGCATTAATTAGATATCCCATGGAACACAATCATCAAGTGGATACCAGTTGATGAAAACATTATCAAGAACAGAACGTCCTACAAAAACTGTTGAAAGGCAAGAAGACAATTGGTCCGTGAGGCTGCTAAAGAAAACCTATAGACTTTGGACCCATTGTATTTAAATAAAGTCTTTTTGTAGGGGAGGTCTCCAGAAGGGCACATGGTATTTCAGCTGGGGTCTCACCATCATGCTATATAGTGGCATCATAAGCTCCCTCTTGTTACTGGTGATGCCTCGAGCTATGGAGCCCAACATCGTGCTTTCTTCCCTACTGCCTGGCTACATTGTCCACTTATCCAGTTAAACAGTGGGCCTGATTTATCAAGCACTTCTGCCAAACTACATCACACTGGAGCAAATAAGAGTTGCACAAAATATAATTTACATTTTTTAACCTGGCTTACTGCTGCCCTGCAAAAACACATTTACTTAAACATTAGTGGTGCAGCAACATGAGGAAAATGTAATAAATAATAATTTGCATCAATGGCGTAGTCAGAAGTGCTTGATAAATCTGGCCCAGTATTCCTAAATCTCTCTCTCTTCCAGTCCTGGCATAAGATACTCAGAGCGGTGATTCCTTCTAAGTGCATGTAATGTTTTGTAGTGTTTTTTTATACTTTTCAGATTACATTGCAACTAGAGATGAGCGAATTTCTCAAAAATTCGATTCGGGCGATTCGCCAAATTTCTCAAAGAAATTCGGGTTCGTCCGAATCGAACTTTAGCAAATCGCTCATCTCTGGTGGGAGCGGCGAGCAGCGCAGCCGGCCTCCCCACTCCCACCAAGCTGTGAAATGGAAAAAAAAAATGCCGGCATGGTGGGAGCGGGGAGGCCGGCTGCGCTGTCAGCTGTCATCAGAGGACGCGTCATCAGAGGAAGCCGGCTTCCTCTGATGACGCGTCCTCTGATGACAGCTGACAGCGCAGCCGGCCTCCCCGCTCCCACCATGCCGGTAAGTGTTTGCTGAAAAAAAAAATGGCGGCATGGTGGGAGCGAGGAGGCCGGCTGCGCTGTCAGCGGGCGGCGGAAGCTGACAGCGCAGCCGGTCTCCCCGCTCCCACCATGCCGGCATTTTTTTTTTTTTATTTCAGGGAAAATTCGGTCAGCACGAACCACTAAAAATTCGGGTTCATGCTGAATCGAATTTTCCCTGAAATTCGGAGCGAATTCAGGCTCGTTAGAACCGATTTGCTCATCCCTAATTGCAACCTCCCTAGGAAGAGTAATCTCACACACAATCCTACTCACCTGTCATTGCCCTTAATTATCTGTATGGGAGGTATTATGAGGCCCAATGAGGGTGAACAAAAGGTTAGATCTGGTCATTAGTGTAGTTAGGAGCATTAAGCCATGCCTCCCATGTACGTTCAAACTTATTTGGGCATTCCCAGGCCAGGTAGGTCATCTTATATAGAATTCATTTTCCATTTACCAGAAACTTCCAATTTGAAAGAGTTGGCTTATTCGGATGTTTCCAATTTAGTAGTATGCATTTCCTCCATAGAACACTAGTAATCGTGAAAGGGCTTTCTGCGGTTCACCGTCCAACTTGGGCTCCTCCACACTTAACCGAAAGTGGCTGACTTTTTAACTGGTAGGCCTACAGAGGTAACCATAAAATTGGAAACCCTATCCCAGAATACCGAAATCAACGGGCATGTCCAAATTATATGTATTAAAGTGCCTGGCCTGGTATCACATCTAGGGCACAGGTCTGACTCGAGTAGGCCCATTCCCTTGAGTCTAACCAGGGTCAGGTAAGCCTGGTGGAGCCATTTAGATCTATCTTTTGAGTCTATGACTAAGTAGAACAAATTGTATATTGCCTCTTCCTAATCTCCCTGGTGGTCTAGATCTGGGATCAATATTTTCCATTTTGCAAGTGCTCTGTCCAGTGGGGAGGAAAGGGTCAGAGGAATGGCAGTATATGGTGTTGTGGTGGGCTTTTTAAGGTCCGTGGATCTCAATAGGGATTTCTTACATACTTACTTACATTAGTATACAAATAAAAACTAAGTGTTAAAGGGTAATTCCAGTTTCTATGGAGTTTTTAAAAGTTTACATATCATAGACTTCCTCACTCTAGCTCGCTAATCATCTGATTGGCTAAAGCATTGGTTTCTGGTTTAACCCATCCTGCTGAAATTCAGCTTCTTCATTTTGGAGCAATGACAGTCTTGTTTTTCAGTAGCAAGGGTTAATGGCTGAGTTCTCAGCTGGAGAGTTCATTAGGCTGCATGGAGGCTAATTCATTACTAATGGCAGGTATCAGCAGATGAGTGTCTGTATAGCGGCGCTTAGAGCGACCGCTAGTAGACAATGTAAGCGGGTATCGGGAGCTGTAACCGAGCGTCTCAGTCGCTATAGTAACCTGGCCAGCATTGATGAATGTGATGTCTGTTGGGTGCTCTAACACCAGTACAGTACATTGTTTTAACACGGTGGCAATAACATTTTAGTTCCAGTCCTGTAATGACAATAAATGCATAAAAATATAAAAAGGCAAAACAGTTTCTAAAAGTGTTTGTTTGCAGCCAGGAGATGTGACACAATGATTGGAGCAAAAAAAAAAAAAAAAAAATGTCAAACGCGCTGTTTAAACACAAGCAAAGGAACGTCCACTGAAATGTATGGGAGAGCGACAGTGAGCGAAAGATAATACCTGGCGCTCTGGAAGCTAGAGCGCTGGTGCTATACGCTGAGCTGCCTGTAATAATACATCGGACGCTATATGGCGCTGTTAGAGGCGCTCTCCATATTTGGTTTCATAAATGTGGTTTTGCATACATCGCCCGGCGTTCACCAAATGCTGCCTGCCGCTACAAGGCGCTACTTGCCGCTATCCCTTCATGAATAACCTCCTTAGCCATAGTTGCTAAAGAGTTCACCTGTTACAAGAAGAATTATGGGACTTGTAGTCCATTGTTTTTAAACCTCTCCCACTGTAGCAAGACCAGGAATATGAGAATCATGGAAACAGCTGATAAATCACATGTCTGGGGGCACAATCCTAACACAAATGTTTATTTTACATTCCAAAAGAGGAAAACAATAAGGCAGAAAAGCAGAAACATGCCAAAAAGGGAGCTTTTCTTTAAACATAATAATGAGTCTAACGACACAGAAATAAGACACTGTCTGTAACAGCCAAACTGACAGAGCAAGTTATAAAGCATTCACAAAAAACACCTTGATTGCTGCTAAACTCCAGGGATTAATTATTTTGAAAAATGATTGTTCCAATTTGGGGATGTTTTTCATTTTAATTGTGATTGTTGTTGTTTTTTTAAGGTAATGTGAACTTGTCTCTTCCAATGGAAAAAAAAAAATTACATTTGAAAAAGTAGTTTAGTTCTACAGTTGCATCATAATGTGATGATGTTTTACCATACAGTGGGGACATGCAAAGCGGCAAATTAAAGCAGAGCAAAACCCACATTTTTTAACTAGCATCCCCTGAATTGCTCCCCCCAGGAAGCGGACCTTTTGCTAGTTTTCAGTGCTCCTGCTTCAGTTTGATCCCAGAAAATTACCCTTGTTAAAGCTGTAAAGCCCCGCCTCCTCCATTTATTGCCATTGTTATGTATGATGTCATTGCCACACCTATGCAATGACTGCCATCTCACAGAGAGGGACAGCAAAATAACAGTGTTTCAGGATGATTCGAAAAACAAAAACATTGATTTCTAATTCTACACCCTAAGAAGGGAGTATCGAGAAGGGCTTTGACCAAATATACTGTATAATTAGTCCTATAAGATGCACTTATTTTTCCCAAAAAGTGGGGGTAAAATTTCAGTGCGTCTTACCGTACAAATGTGGGAAGAAAAAAAAAAAGGAAAAGTCAACTCCCCTTTCATTAGAGATGAGCGAACTTTTGAAAAGTTCGATTCGGCCGATTCGGCGAATTTCACAAAGAAATTCGGGTTCGGCCGAATCGAACTTTTACGAAGTTCCCCATCATAAATGCCGGCATGGTGGGAGCGGGCCGGCCGGTTCCGCTGACAGTGGAGCCGGCCGGCAGGCCGGTAAAGCCGGCCGGCCCGCTCCCACCATGCCGGCATTTAAAAAACAAAAAAAAAAAAAAGCATTTTTGCCGGCATGGTGGGAGCGGGCCGGCCCGCTCCGCTGTCAGCGGAACCGGCCGGCCCGCTCCCACCATGCCGGCATTTAAAAAAAAAAGCAAACACTTACCTGCAGGTCCGGAGCGTGGAGGCCGGCGCCGCTCTCAGCTGTCATCTGAGGGCGCGTCATCAGAGGGCGCTCTGACAGCGGAGCGGGCCGGCCGGTTCCGCTGACAGCGGAGCGGGCCGGCCCGCTCCCACCATCCCGGCAAAAATGCTTTTTTTTTTTTTTTTTTTTGTTTTTTAAATGCCGGCATGGTGGGAGCGGGCCGGCCGGCTTTACCGGCCCGCCGGCCGGCTCCGCTGTCAGCGGGCTGGCTTCGCCGGCCCGCTGACAGCGGAACCGGCCGGCCCGCTCCCACCATGCCGGCATTTTTTTTTTTTTTAATTTCAGGAAAAATTCGATCGGCACGAACCACAAAATATTCGGGTTCGTGCCGAATCGAATATTTCCTGAAATTCGGAGCGAATTCCGGTTCGTCCGAACCGGTTCGCTCATCTCTACCTTTCATCACTTCCCGGTCGCGCTGTCCCTGCCACCTTCGCTGTATCTGTCATCTTCTCTGCTGTGCCTGTACACACAGACATCCGGCTTCATACAGCAGGTTGACGTGGCTGACGCTCGAGCGTTGGCCGTGGCCACTGGAAGGGGGGATGCCACACTGCCTATATGGGAATGGGAGGGGGAATGCCATACTGCCTATATGGAAATGGGATGGGGGATGCCACACTGCCTGTATGAAAATGGGAGGGGGAATGCCATACTGCCCATATGGAAATGGGAGGGGGGATGCCACACTTGCCTATATGGTAATGGGATGGGGGATGCCACACTGCCTATATGGAAATGGGATGGGGATATGCCACGCTGCCTATATGGGAATGGAAGGGGGATGCCACACTGCCTATATGGGAATGAGAAGGGGTTGCCACACTGCCTATATAGGAATGGGTTGGGGGGTACCACACTGCCTATATGGGAATGGGTTTGTGGGGTGCCACACTGCCTTTATGGGAATGGGATGGGGGGATGCCACACTGCCTGTAGGGGAATGGGAGGGGGGATGCCACACTGCCTGTAGGGGAATAGAAGGGGGAATGCCACACTGTATATGGGGAATGGAATGGGGGAATGCCATACTGGCCGTGGGTTATGGGAGGGTAATGCCACTCTGCCTTTATTGGTGGGATTCTGCACCTTGCCTATTATTTGGTTCTTTGGAGGATGGTGTTTTAGCACATTTGGTTCAGAATATTTATTTTCTTTTTTTTCCTCCTCTTCCTCCGCAGGTGCGTCTTATATGGCGGAAACTATGGTAATTTGCACGTTTGGTGGGTTTTGGTCGGCTTTAAAGGAACACTATTGCAAAAAATGTTCTCTCAATAAAAGCCAATATAAATATCCAATAGCATGAGGATGAGATTCAAACACATTGCAAGAAATTCTATCCAGTGGGGCAAGGAGGAAGAATAAGGAGTGATGTGACTATATCATTCTAGATAGCAGGGATGCGGACATCAGCCCTCTAAATTTTACAATAACCATTTTACAGCACCAACGTTTGGATCCCCATTGACTTCTAAGGGGTTTGTGATCATATTCCGGTCAAGTTTGGCAGAACCCAGGTTCGCTCATCCCCATCGAGGACACTACATATATGCATGGAGTTAAGATTTTAAAACTGTTACATTAAAAAGATTTCTTTATATACTTTAGATTGTATGCCATTCATGTATGCAATCCATCGATCAGAGATTCTGACCAATATAAGTGCCACAGCAAAAAAAAATGGCGTCAGGTTGTAAATCTCCCCTACTTTGTAGATGTGATAGTCTCAGTTAGAATGTTATTAGGCCTAGCTAAGCCATAGCTTAGTATCAGGTATGTGAGTAGTTAAAGCGGACTAAAACCCACATTTTTGTCTAGCATACCCTGAATTGTTCCCCCTATGAAGAGTACCTTTTGCCTATTTGTATTGCTCCTTCTTAACTCTAATCCCAGATAATGGCGCCTGTTTTAGCTGTAAAGCTCCGCCTTCTCCACACATTACCATTGTTGTGTGTGGCAATGATGTCATTGCCACACCTAGGCCTGCCATCTTACACCGAGGGACAGAAAATTAATCAATGTTCCAGGACAATTTGAAAAGCTAAAATACTCATTTCTAGTTCTACACCATAAGAAGAGAATATTGGCAGGGGCATTGGCCAAATGTATTTCATAAGTTAAGTGGGTTTTCGTCCACTTTAAGTGAGTTAGTTGTAGCTATGGCTTATGGCCATTAAGTCTCACTCCTCTTTGTTAAGCGGATAGATGCAGGCTGCAGGAGGTACCTTTAAAAGATCCTTGAAGAGAACCTGTGGAAACACAGTACAGGTGGTAGCAGGACCAGATTAAGAGTGTCCAGGGTATCGAGCAGCTATTTTCTGGCCCCCACCACCAATATGACATGATCACCCTATAACCAGAACTACATGTTCCAGCACCCCTACAGTCTAGAGGGAGAGGAGGTTCACACAGAATCTGGGATAAGGAGAAGTTCACACAGGGATACTGGGATGAGTAGGGTCTAACACAGGAGACTGGGATAAGGAGAGACTCACACAGGGAGAACAGGGATAAGGTGAGGCTCACACAGGGAGACTGGCATATGGAAAGACTCACACAGGGAGACAGGGATAAGGTGAGAATCACACAGAGAGACAGAGATAAGGTGAGGCTCACACAGGGAGACAAGGATATGGAAAGACTCACACAGGGAGACAGAGATAAGGTGAGGCTCACACAGAGAGACAGGGATAAGGTGAGGCTCACACAGGGAAACTGGTATATGGAAAGACTCACACAGGGAGACAGGGATAAGGTGAGACTCACACAGCGGAACCGGCCGGCCCGCTCCCACCATGCCGGCATTTTTTTTTTTTTTAATTTCAGGAAAAATTCGATCGGCACGAACCACAAAATATTCGGGTTCGTGCCGAATCGAATATTTCCTGAAATTCGGAGCGAATTCCGGTTCGTCCGAACCGGTTCGCTCATCTCTACCTTTCATCACTTCCCGGTCGCGCTGTCCCTGCCACCTTCGCTGTATCTGTCATCTTCTCTGCTGTGCCTGTACACACAGACATCCGGCTTCATACAGCAGGTTGACGTGGCTGACGCTCGAGCGTTGGCCGTGGCCACTGGAAGGGGGGATGCCACACTGCCTATATGGGAATGGGAGGGGGAATGCCATACTGCCTATATGGAAATGGGATGGGGGATGCCACACTGCCTGTATGAAAATGGGAGGGGGAATGCCATACTGCCCATATGGAAATGGGAGGGGGGATGCCACACTTGCCTATATGGTAATGGGATGGGGGATGCCACACTGCCTATATGGAAATGGGATGGGGATATGCCACGCTGCCTATATGGGAATGGAAGGGGGATGCCACACTGCCTATATGGGAATGAGAAGGGGTTGCCACACTGCCTATATAGGAATGGGTTGGGGGGTACCACACTGCCTATATGGGAATGGGTTTGTGGGGTGCCACACTGCCTTTATGGGAATGGGATGGGGGGATGCCACACTGCCTGTAGGGGAATGGGAGGGGGGATGCCACACTGCCTGTAGGGGAATAGAAGGGGGAATGCCACACTGTATATGGGGAATGGAATGGGGGAATGCCATACTGGCCGTGGGTTATGGGAGGGTAATGCCACTCTGCCTTTATTGGTGGGATTCTGCACCTTGCCTATTATTTGGTTCTTTGGAGGATGGTGTTTTAGCACATTTGGTTCAGAATATTTATTTTCTTTTTTTTCCTCCTCTTCCTCCGCAGGTGCGTCTTATATGGCGGAAACTATGGTAATTTGCACGTTTGGTGGGTTTTGGTCGGCTTTAAAGGAACACTATTGCAAAAAATGTTCTCTCAATAAAAGCCAATATAAATATCCAATAGCATGAGGATGAGATTCAAACACATTGCAAGAAATTCTATCCAGTGGGGCAAGGAGGAAGAATAAGGAGTGATGTGACTATATCATTCTAGATAGCAGGGATGCGGACATCAGCCCTCTAAATTTTACAATAACCATTTTACAGCACCAACGTTTGGATCCCCATTGACTTCTAAGGGGTTTGTGATCATATTCCGGTCAAGTTTGGCAGAACCCAGGTTCGCTCATCCCCATCGAGGACACTACATATATGCATGGAGTTAAGATTTTAAAACTGTTACATTAAAAAGATTTCTTTATATACTTTAGATTGTATGCCATTCATGTATGCAATCCATCGATCAGAGATTCTGACCAATATAAGTGCCACAGCAAAAAAAAATGGCGTCAGGTTGTAAATCTCCCCTACTTTGTAGATGTGATAGTCTCAGTTAGAATGTTATTAGGCCTAGCTAAGCCATAGCTTAGTATCAGGTATGTGAGTAGTTAAAGCGGACTAAAACCCACATTTTTGTCTAGCATACCCTGAATTGTTCCCCCTATGAAGAGTACCTTTTGCCTATTTGTATTGCTCCTTCTTAACTCTAATCCCAGATAATGGCGCCTGTTTTAGCTGTAAAGCTCCGCCTTCTCCACACATTACCATTGTTGTGTGTGGCAATGATGTCATTGCCACACCTAGGCCTGCCATCTTACACCGAGGGACAGAAAATTAATCAATGTTCCAGGACAATTTGAAAAGCTAAAATACTCATTTCTAGTTCTACACCATAAGAAGAGAATATTGGCAGGGGCATTGGCCAAATGTATTTCATAAGTTAAGTGGGTTTTCGTCCACTTTAAGTGAGTTAGTTGTAGCTATGGCTTATGGCCATTAAGTCTCACTCCTCTTTGTTAAGCGGATAGATGCAGGCTGCAGGAGGTACCTTTAAAAGATCCTTGAAGAGAACCTGTGGAAACACAGTACAGGTGGTAGCAGGACCAGATTAAGAGTGTCCAGGGTATCGAGCAGCTATTTTCTGGCCCCCACCACCAATATGACATGATCACCCTATAACCAGAACTACATGTTCCAGCACCCCTACAGTCTAGAGGGAGAGGAGGTTCACACAGAATCTGGGATAAGGAGAAGTTCACACAGGGATACTGGGATGAGTAGGGTCTAACACAGGAGACTGGGATAAGGAGAGACTCACACAGGGAGAACAGGGATAAGGTGAGGCTCACACAGGGAGACTGGCATATGGAAAGACTCACACAGGGAGACAGGGATAAGGTGAGAATCACACAGAGAGACAGAGATAAGGTGAGGCTCACACAGGGAGACAAGGATATGGAAAGACTCACACAGGGAGACAGAGATAAGGTGAGGCTCACACAGAGAGACAGGGATAAGGTGAGGCTCACACAGGGAAACTGGTATATGGAAAGACTCACACAGGGAGACAGGGATAAGGTGAGACTCACACAGCGGAACCGGCCGGCCCGCTCCCACCATGCCGGCATTTTTTTTTTTTTTAATTTCAGGAAAAATTCGATCGGCACGAACCACAAAATATTCGGGTTCGTGCCGAATCGAATATTTCCTGAAATTCGGAGCGAATTCCGGTTCGTCCGAACCGGTTCGCTCATCTCTACCTTTCATCACTTCCCGGTCGCGCTGTCCCTGCCACCTTCGCTGTATCTGTCATCTTCTCTGCTGTGCCTGTACACACAGACATCCGGCTTCATACAGCAGGTTGACGTGGCTGACGCTCGAGCATTGGCCGTGGCCACTGGAAGGGGGGATGCCACACTGCCTATATGGGAATGGGAGGGGGAATGCCATACTGCCTATATGGAAATGGGATGGGGGATGCCACACTGCCTATATGAAAATGGGAGGGGGAATGCCATACTGCCCATATGGAAATGGGAGGGGGGATGCCACACTTGCCTATATGGTAATGGGATGGGGGATGCCACACTGCCTATATGGAAATGGGATGGGGATATGCCACGCTGCCTATATGGGAATGGAAGGGGGATGCCACACTGCCTATATGGGAATGAGAAGGGGTTGCCACACTGCCTATATAGGAATGGGTTGGGGGGTACCACACTGCCTATATGGGAATGGGTTTGTGGGGTGCCACACTGCCTTTATGGGAATGGGATGGGGGGATGCCACACTGCCTGTAGGGGAATGGGAGGGGGGATGCCACACTGCCTGTAGGGGAATAGAAGGGGGAATGCCACACTGTATATGGGGAATGGAATGGGGGAATGCCATACTGGCCGTGGGTTATGGGAGGGTAATGCCACTCTGCCTTTATTGGTGGGATTCTGCACCTTGCCTATTATTTGGTTCTTTGGAGGATGGTGTTTTAGCACATTTGGTTCAGAATATTTATTTTCTTTTTTTTCCTCCTCTTCCTCCGCAGGTGCGTCTTATATGGCGGAAACTATGGTAATTTGCACGTTTGGTGGGTTTTGGTCGGCTTTAAAGGAACACTATTGCAAAAAATGTTCTCTCAATAAAAGCCAATATAAATATCCAATAGCATGAGGATGAGATTCAAACACATTGCAAGAAATTCTATCCAGTGGGGCAAGGAGGAAGAATAAGGAGTGATGTGACTATATCATTCTAGATAGCAGGGATGCGGACATCAGCCCTCTAAATTTTACAATAACCATTTTACAGCACCAACGTTTGGATCCCCATTGACTTCTAAGGGGTTTGTGATCATATTCCGGTCAAGTTTGGCAGAACCCAGGTTCGCTCATCCCCATCGAGGACACTACATATATGCATGGAGTTAAGATTTTAAAACTGTTACATTAAAAAGATTTCTTTATATACTTTAGATTGTATGCCATTCATGTATGCAATCCATCGATCAGAGATTCTGACCAATATAAGTGCCACAGCAAAAAAAAATGGCGTCAGGTTGTAAATCTCCCCTACTTTGTAGATGTGATAGTCTCAGTTAGAATGTTATTAGGCCTAGCTAAGCCATAGCTTAGTATCAGGTATGTGAGTAGTTAAAGCGGACCAAAACCCACATTTTTGTCTAGCATACCCTGAATTGTTCCCCCTATGAAGAGTACCTTTTGCCTATTTGTATTGCTCCTTCTTAACTCTAATCCCAGATAATGGCGCCTGTTTTAGCTGTAAAGCTCCGCCTTCTCCACACATTACCATTGTTGTGTGTGGCAATGATGTCATTGCCACACCTAGGCCTGCCATCTTACACCGAGGGACAGAAAATTAATCAATGTTCCAGGACAATTTGAAAAGCTAAAATACTCATTTCTAGTTCTACACCATAAGAAGAGAATATTGGCAGGGGCATTGGCCAAATGTATTTCATAAGTTAAGTGGGTTTTCGTCCACTTTAAGTGAGTTAGTTGTAGCTATGGCTTATGGCCATTAAGTCTCACTCCTCTTTGTTAAGCGGATAGATGCAGGCTGCAGGAGGTACCTTTAAAAGATCCTTGAAGAGAACCTGTGGAAACACAGTACAGGTGGTAGCAGGACCAGATTAAGAGTGTCCAGGGTATCGAGCAGCTATTTTCTGGCCCCCACCACCAATATGACATGATCACCCTATAACCAGAACTACATGTTCCAGCACCCCTACAGTCTAGAGGGAGAGGAGGTTCACACAGAATCTGGGATAAGGAGAAGTTCACACAGGGATACTGGGATGAGTAGGGTCTAACACAGGAGACTGGGATAAGGAGAGACTCACACAGGGAGAACAGGGATAAGGTGAGGCTCACACAGGGAGACTGGCATATGGAAAGACTCACACAGGGAGACAGGGATAAGGTGAGACTCACACAGAGAGACAGAGATAAGGTGAGGCTCACACAGGGAGACAAGGATATGGAAAGACTCACACAGGGAGACAGAGATAAGGTGAGGCTCACACAGAGAGACAGGGATAAGGTGAGGCTCACACAGGGAAACTGGTATATGGAAAGACTCACACAGGGAGACAGGGATAAGGTGAGACTCACACAGCGGAACCGGCCGGCCCGCTCCCACCATGCCGGCATTTTTTTTTTTTTTAATTTCAGGAAAAATTCGATCGGCACGAACCACAAAATATTCGGGTTCGTGCCGAATCGAATATTTCCTGAAATTCGGAGCGAATTCCGGTTCGTCCGAACCGGTTCGCTCATCTCTACCTTTCATCACTTCCCGGTCGCGCTGTCCCTGCCACCTTCGCTGTATCTGTCATCTTCTCTGCTGTGCCTGTACACACAGACATCCGGCTTCATACAGCAGGTTGACGTGGCTGACGCTCGAGCGTTGGCCGTGGCCACTGGAAGGGGGGATGCCACACTGCCTATATGGGAATGGGAGGGGGAATGCCATACTGCCTATATGGAAATGGGATGGGGGATGCCACACTGCCTATATGAAAATGGGAGGGGGAATGCCATACTGCCCATATGGAAATGGGAGGGGGGATGCCACACTTGCCTATATGGTAATGGGATGGGGGATGCCACACTGCCTATATGGAAATGGGATGGGGATATGCCACGCTGCCTATATGGGAATGGAAGGGGGATGCCACACTGCCTATATGGGAATGAGAAGGGGTTGCCACACTGCCTATATAGGAATGGGTTGGGGGGTACCACACTGCCTATATGGGAATGGGTTTGTGGGGTGCCACACTGCCTTTATGGGAATGGGATGGGGGGATGCCACACTGCCTGTAGGGGAATGGGAGGGGGGATGCCACACTGCCTGTAGGGGAATAGAAGGGGGAATGCCACACTGTATATGGGGAATGGAATGGGGGAATGCCATACTGGCCGTGGGTTATGGGAGGGTAATGCCACTCTGCCTGTATTGGTGGGATTCTGCACCTTGCCTATTATTTGGTTCTTTGGAGGATGGTGTTTTAGCACATTTGGTTCAGAATATTTATTTTCTTTTTTTTCCTCCTCTTCCTCCGCAGGTGCGTCTTATATGGCGGAAACTATGGTAATTTGCACGTTTGGTGGGTTTTGGTCGGCTTTAAAGGAACACTATTGCAAAAAATGTTCTCTCAATAAAAGCCAATATAAATATCCAATAGCATGAGGATGAGATTCAAACACATTGCAAGAAATTCTATCCAGTGGGGCAAGGAGGAAGAATAAGGAGTGATGTGACTATATCATTCTAGATAGCAGGGATGCGGACATCAGCCCTCTAAATTTTACAATAACCATTTTACAGCACCAACGTTTGGATCCCCATTGACTTCTAAGGGGTTTGTGATCATATTCCGGTCAAGTTTGGCAGAACCCAGGTTCGCTCATCCCCATCGAGGACACTACATATATGCATGGAGTTAAGATTTTAAAACTGTTACATTAAAAAGATTTCTTTATATACTTTAGATTGTATGCCATTCATGTATGCAATCCATCGATCAGAGATTCTGACCAATATAAGTGCCACAGCAAAAAAAAATGGCGTCAGGTTGTAAATCTCCCCTACTTTGTAGATGTGATAGTCTCAGTTAGAATGTTATTAGGCCTAGCTAAGCCATAGCTTAGTATCAGGTATGTGAGTAGTTAAAGCGGACTAAAACCCACATTTTTGTCTAGCATACCCTGAATTGTTCCCCCTATGAAGAGTACCTTTTGCCTATTTGTATTGCTCCTTCTTAACTCTAATCCCAGATAATGGCGCCTGTTTTAGCTGTAAAGCTCCGCCTTCTCCACACATTACCATTGTTGTGTGTGGCAATGATGTCATTGCCACACCTAGGCCTGCCATCTTACACCGAGGGACAGAAAATTAATCAATGTTCCAGGACAATTTGAAAAGCTAAAATACTCATTTCTAGTTCTACACCATAAGAAGAGAATATTGGCAGGGGCATTGGCCAAATGTATTTCATAAGTTAAGTGGGTTTTCGTCCACTTTAAGTGAGTTAGTTGTAGCTATGGCTTATGGCCATTAAGTCTCACTCCTCTTTGTTAAGCGGATAGATGCAGGCTGCAGGAGGTACCTTTAAAAGATCCTTGAAGAGAACCTGTGGAAACACAGTACAGGTGGTAGCAGGACCAGATTAAGAGTGTCCAGGGTATCGAGCAGCTATTTTCTGGTCCCCACCACCAATATGACATGATCACCCTATAACCAGAACTACATGTTCCAGCACCCCTACAGTCTAGAGGGAGAGGAGGTTCACACAGAATCTGGGATAAGGAGAAGTTCACACAGGGATACTGGGATGAGTAGGGTCTAACACAGGAGACTGGGATAAGGAGAGACTCACACAGGGAGAACAGGGATAAGGTGAGGCTCACACAGGGAGACTGGCATATGGAAAGACTCACACAGGGAGACAGGGATAAGGTGAGACTCACACAGAGAGACAGAGATAAGGTGAGGCTCACACAGGGAGACAAGGATATGGAAAGACTCACACAGGGAGACAGAGATAAGGTGAGGCTCACACAGAGAGACAGGGATAAGGTGAGGCTCACACAGGGAAACTGGTATATGGAAAGACTCACACAGGGAGACAGGGATAAGGTGAGACTCACACAGAGAGACAGAGATGAGGTGAGGCTCACACAGGGAGACAGGGATAAGGTGAGGCTCACACAGGGAAACTGGTATATGGAAAGACTCACACAGGAAGACAGAGATAAGGTGAGGCTCACACAGAGAGACAGAGATAAGGTGAGGCTCACACAGGGAGACTGGTATATGGAGAGACTCACACAGGGAGACAGGGATAAGGTGAGACTCACACAGAGAGACAGAGATAAGGTGAGGCTCACACAGGGAGACAGGGATAAGGTGGGACTCACACAGGGAGACTGGTATATGGAGAGACTCACACAGGGAGACAGGGATAAGGTGAGACTCACACAGAGAGACAGAGATAAGGTGAGCTATACACAGGGAGACTGGTATATGGAGAGACTGACAACAGGAGACTGGGATGAGGAAAGACTAACACAGGGAGACTGGGGCAAAGAGAGGCTCACACAGGGAAACTGGTGTATGAAATACAGAAAATGGTTGCTGATTGGCTGGTGGACTGCTTTGGATGGCTAGGTTAATACCCCATGCTCTGCAAAAATGGATTGTCCGGATTGTCCTACCCCTGTTAAAAATAACGGCAAATAACATTGCCGGTAAAAATAAAATATTGGTACCGGTCAAGCTCAAGAAATATAGGCTGTTCCTTGTGAAATAAAGCCCAGATGGCAACCCTACCCACACAGAAGCCCCGCATGGCAGTTGCAGAGTGATCTCCCTCCCATACCCAGTCTGCCATGTTGGATTCCTCCTTCATGCAGGGGGTGGGGACAGGAAAGGGCTCTTTGCTCTGTTTCAGGCAGAATGGCAGAAATCACAGAGATAGCGGGGGGGGGGGGGTGAGAGACAAGCAGGTGACTGGGGTGTTAGGAAGGGCTTTCTATCAGTATGTTTTTTCTCTTATAACCGTCTTTACATTTTCCTGTGCATAGCCTAAAATATGAGTCACCATTGTATTTCTCTTAAGTTATTTGGTCATTGCTACCCCTACTGCCGTCCCCCCTCAACCTTTCCATGCAGTCTACCATCGCAGAGAAAAAAATACAAGCAAAAAGTGCTGAGGTTGCGTCTGCTTTCTCTCTGCAGGGTGCAATGTGGACTATGGGGGTGAAGCGCAAAAAGCCATGAAAAGTCATGGCACCAGATGGAGCAATCCTGCCACTTAATACATTTTAATATTAGCTGGTTCAACTAATGGTCTATAAAAAGGCGTCTAATTGCCAAGGTGACATAAAAAACATCTCATGATTGATAGAACCAGTGACCTCTAAAAAGACCTTCACAATGTTTAATGTTTAATGTTTGCTCAACAACATTTAGACAAGCCTGTGAAATATTGGGAGAATATAATCTGCTCACCTAGCTCTCAATTCCGCCAGAGTGACCCAACCATCTCTGCCTATCAGGTCTCCACTTCTCAACTGGGGTAGGTATCCCTACTTAGCAGGTCTGCTCTGAATGGGCCCCTATGTAGTCGGGGATTACCAACAACCGGCACCACCGGAGAGGGCCAGGGGGAGAACTCCGGTCATTCTCTGTACTCCTTGAAAAACCCCAGGGTCGCCCCAATGGTTGGGTGAGCCCTAGTCTCCAGAGTGGAGGGAGACCTGTTCCAAACCATGGTCTCCAGCTGAGTGGGAGTCATAGCTATCTCCAACTGGACCCATCTTTTAGTTGCTCGACAATTCTGCCATTCACATATTCTTTGCAGATGTGTGGCTGCCCAATACAACCTCACATCTGGCAGCACCATGCCCCCTGCATGCTTGGGTCTAGAAAGTAACTGAGACTTCAATCTCGCCCTTTTCTTGCTCCAAATGAATCCTAATAATGCGCTATTTATTTCCCGAAAGAAGTGTAACGGGATGCCGCAAAACCCGGACCTGGGTAGGGGGATGGAGTCCCACCCTGCTCTACTCCATCCCAGTAAAGCCATCCCGGGTTAGCCTTTCGGCTATACTAACATTTCAGCAGCAGACTGCCATTAGCAGCTGATGCTGGAGAAACTATACAGCTTTACTGCACCAAGGCCAGGTACCTTGGTGCCACATACCTACCGTCAATGACAGCACCTTGCACCTTACCACTATATATATATATATATATATATATATATATATATATTTATTTTTGCAGCAGAGTTTAGGCTTTAACATGAAATGTCTTGTTTGTAATTTTTCTACAGTTTTTTAAAATATTTTTGCTTAGGCCCTGCAGCCTACAAGCCCACATATCCTCTCCAGGCTTTTCTGGGCTTTGGGTAGGCAGGTAATTGGGGGTGCCGGGGTTAATGGCAAGTCACCCGCTAGCTGCAGATGACTTGCCAGCCCCCAGCCTTGTGAACTGGTATAGGGTTCTCATGGATCCCTTACCTGTTCACAAGGGGTTAACAGTATAAAATAAACACACACACACTGAAAAATAACATTTATTAGTTTTTTTTTCTTTACTTACCTCCAATCCTCTGCTGTCCCCTGGCAGTCATGTCCCACGAAGCTCCGATTACAGCTCTCGGGTGATCAGTGGAGGAGGGCTGGGGGGGGCAAAGATCAGAGCCATCTCGCCCCCTCCAACCTTCCTCCTCCGAATACCCGGAGCTACTGAGCTTCTTGGCTCAGATGCGAGGTGTCGGCTGGCAGGGGATGTCACAAAGGGGCGGGGCTAGCAGCCGTCGATCCAGGAAATTAGGCAGAGGGCGATTTCTAGCAGGTGAGTAAATGTCATTTTTTTCTTTTTTTACAGTTAACTGTGGCAGCGCCCTCCTGAAGCGAGAAGAGCCCCAGCGGGATGGGATGCCCCCCGGGTGAAGAGAAGAACCGTCCCGATCCAACATAGGGTCAGGTGAGTTTTTTACTTTTATACTTTTTTTTGGGGGGGGGTTTAAAGTCAGCTACATGAGACTCACTTAGCTGGCACAAGAAGGGTTAAACCCTTACAATTCCTCGCAAAAATGCCCCCCCCCCCCCCCGGGCATGGGTAACCCAGCAACAATATTAAAAACATTTCAGTAAGCATGTTTAATACTTTTTTCCCTGTGTCATTTCTCATTATTACCCATAACTTAAAGGAGCAATATCGCGAAATTGTTTAATATTAAACCATATAAACACATTGATTAATGAGAAACTAATAAGCGGGATCACTTATACACCCGTACTAAGCAAAACTCCCGCCAAGCTTGTGCTTTATTCTCTCATGTTAGGAATAAAATCCAGGGTTGACAGGTTAAATGTATCGGGGTGATAGAACCTGCCACCCTGATTTTCTATTTCTTCCATTAAAGTAAAACAAAATGTGCCTGGCTGGATATTTATTGATGCTGGGTACATAAGTGCACCCCTCTCGCCATCCAGCTTATTTATTTGGATGTTTATCATCGGGCCATTTTTCACGATAGTGCTTCTTTAACTTCGATATCTCTGGTTTGATTTCTTTGAATGTGTGGATCTGGTGAGAATGGTTCAACAGCACCTTTAAAAATATATTGAACAAATGGCGATTTGTTCAATAATTATTTCACCCGTTGTATATATATACTTTTATAAATAAAATAAGTGAATTAACAGAAGTGAAATCTAAATCATATGAATATTAGTGTGGCCACACCTTGACTTCAAAAAGGTATTAATTCTTTTAGGTACCCTCATGGATTATGCAGGAGTGTCAGATTTAATATTTACCTATAATCACAATTGTAATATGTAGGTTGAAACATTATTTAAGAAGCATCAATGCCAAAATACAATTCTGTGAAGTACTCACCTGTAGAATTGGTATTATACGCATACAGCACGTCCTGCTCCAGATATAGTAATAACATGTGGGTAATCCTCCGCCTGAGGTGCCGAGCACTGCAGACATGTAGAAAACAAGCTCCTCCCGGCCCTACATATACTGAGGGACCTCCCACAAATCCCCAGCATTGAAAAGCAGTGAGAAGGAGAAGCCAGGAGAAAACCAACCACCCAGAGACTGGCAATAATATCAAAGATAATAACCACCATACAGGGGATCCAGAACAAAGTGAAACCAGGGTGGGGTGGAGCAGGATGCGTATAATACCAATTCTACGGGTGAGTACTTCACAGAATTGTATTATTCTAAGCATACAGCACGTCCTGCTCCAGATATAGTAATAACATGTGGGACATCCAATAGCAGTGTCCATAAAGTAGGGTGGGATCCCCATGAGAAAAGGCACAGCCAACAGTAACAGCGCTGTCACCCGCAACCTTGCTACCAGGAGCAACGTGAGCAAATGCTCTAACTCAAACTTATGAAACCTTACAAAGGCTGAGTGAAACACAAGCAGCGAACTAGTCAGCTTGCTCAACAGAACCGATTGCTGAAAGGCCCAAGCCAAGCACAAGTAGAAAGAGAACAAAAACCAAGAGAGAAGAATGAATCTCCCCTAAACTAGTAGGCCAGAGTAACGCCTAACCATGCTACTGCAAAAAAAGGGTAGCCATGGCAACCTTAGAACCCTCCCCGTCGGGGAATATGAACCCTGGTCTCAGGCGAGACCGGCGAGAATACTGAAAAACAACGCTAACAAGGCTCAGCTTTACTTTAGGCTCAGAAGGACAAACCAACCGAGCAAGACCAATCCAAAGGGCTCCTACACCCGTGGAAGCAATCAAATCCTGTTACATAAGGATGGAGATGCCTATAAGCCCCAAGGGGCATAATCCCAACCAGGGACAGGGAACAGTCCAGGAATCTCCAACGCCTGTTGAGGGATACAGATCCCTTAAGCTCAGAGTAAGCAAGACACTAGCCCAGAGGCCGGAGGGTCTGGAATAAAGGAGAATAAAAACTCAGCCTGGATCCAAACTCGGTGTAAGGCGAAACAACCTCACCTAATGGTGTACAGATATATAAACATATATATATATATATATATATATATATATAATGACTAGGACCGCTAACAGAGCCATCCCCTATGGCACTCTTCTGACTGAAGCAACCGCCCCGGAAGAGGGATGTGAGGGAAGGAACAGTTCAGACAAGAACCTGAATAAGACCCAAGGGAACCCTTAGCAGGGCATCAGGATAAGTTACCCCCCCAAAAGGGAGCTTAGAAAGTCCCTGGGGAATGCACCTGAGCAACCCATGAGGAATGCTCAACACAGAAGATTGAACTAGACTTCTACAGTAGGCGAACAGGGCGAGCCCTGACAACCCTCAGAGAACTGAGTTGGGGAGCCAACTTAAACCGTGCTGTAATAACTCTAGGACCCAGGGATCAGGCAACATCCCGCAGGAGAGAGAGCTAAAAACGACATCTCCCAACATAGCCGGCAGAGAAGGGAGAAGAAGAAGGAGAGGCCTAGTCCTCCAATAGAGAAAAGACACCCAGAGATAACCATCTCCAATAGGGGAAGAGCAAACCATCCAATCGCCTAAAAAGGCCTGTAGATAGGGGCGACGTAGTAAGGAGCCTGAATAGGCAGAACAGCCCTCGTGAGAGGGCATACAGTACGACTGTCTTCAGCAGAATCTGCGAACCACACCCCACTGGGCCACCCAGGGCCCCCAGCGTAACGGTTCACCCTTGCTACAGCAAACTTGTGCAGAACCCCACCTAGCAGGGGGAAAAAAGTTAAGACATATAGAGTATAATGTCCTGACAGAAAGCAATACTAGGCCCCCATTACCAAGGCCAGCGAGTTCTGGGACAATAACCCAGGACAATAACACAGGACAGAGTCCCTGTAATAGCAACGGGGCCCCACAGGGCCACACCAGTAGGGGCTCAGTGAGGCACTAGAATAGACCCTCCTAGCACAGTAGGACAGCCAACAAGCCAATACCAATGAAGTGCAAGGAATGTAAACCCCCACTTAGATCAGAACCAGACCCTTCCTGAAGGGTCAACCTGTTCCAAGACCTTCACAGATAAAAAAGGACAGGCCACTGTCGTCAGACTGACCGAGAGTCCCCAAAAAAGACAAGTCCTGAAGAGGAGTAGTCCAGCAATTTAGAGCCCACAAAAGGCTCAATGTGATAACCGAAAAACAGTATGAAAATGGACCCCCTAAAGGGGACCACCTTAGGAACCACGGGGGATTTAAGAAGAAATAAAAACCCCCTAGACAACCTGCCAGACTTGGTCCCCATGGTGACCATCTACAGGGAGAAGCAAGAAGGAAAGGGATGGTCCCTGACATCTTCCTTATCGTCCAGGATAAGTAACCTAAGGTGTCGCAGGCCCCAAGGGCATCTGAGAATAAAGGACAGCATCTGGGCCGCCACCAACAGGCCCACCAGCTGCAAGGTGAAGGTAGCGTGACAACAAAGAGGGCAAGGCCCCTTCCATACTAAGGCCACACATAGCCGAAGGGAAGGTTTAAACATGAACCCATCTAAATGCCACCCTGTAGGGAGATACCGAACCGAGGTACACTAAGTAAGAGATGTGCCTGAGCACCAATCCAAAGGACTCCCAAGGAGCCCCAAGTCAATAGCCAACACGGCCTTATGCAAAAATTGTAAAAGAATGACAATCAAGTAGAACCTAGCGCGGACGTCACAGGGGCACGTCCAAGACAACACTCCCATACTCGGCTTGGTGAGCCGTCTGGGAGCAGGAGAGGGACCCAAGACAAGACCCCAATCCGCAGAGTTGGTCCTGCAACACTGTCTGGAAATGGCCTAGGTGTCCTGAAGGCACAGGGGACTAAAAAGGAATATAGATCCTCACAGGCATCAAGAGGTCCACTGGACAAGAGCTCCTGCGGCCCAACCGGTAGATACCATGTAGGAACTGCCAGTGAAAATATAAATGCTAGGTCCAGAATGCCAGCCCGGGTCAGACTGCTTCATCCCAGAGGGAAAAGGTAATGTGGATGCAATCACAAGTCAAGGGCCAACCTGTAAGAGAGCCCAGACCCTGCTCGGCCTACCTCAACTCCCGAAGGGAAAGCAGGGACTAGAAGAACCCTGACAGCTTCAGAAAGGGACCGCCCAGCAAACTCCATTCTGCATCCAGGGGGACTATCTCCTGTAACAACCTGAACGAAGCATGGCGCCCTGCGATAGGAGCCAAGTGCTGCGGCAGCCCCCAACAGGGCGAGGGCGTCCCTTCATGATTGTGTGGTTTTGGCAGGTCCCAGAGCGTTGCCTGCCCCCCCTGGGGCGGGCCTCCACTCCAAAAAGTTGGAAGCACACTTCTGGTTCTCGCTTGACACTAACGTAGGGAAGGGTATCCCTGCCCCTGGGCGGCCGGGACGGCCTTCTGCGCGAGGGTGCCTTACCCTTTCTTCCAAAAAGGTCCAACCAGGCCCCGAATAAGCGTCGTCCTCTAAATGGAAGACCAGTAAGAGCCTTTTTAGTATCATTGTCAGCCCCCCACTGTTGCAGCCAAAGCAGTCGGCGAATAGCCACCACAAGAACCGAGGTTCTAGCACACATTTTAATAGTGTCATCCATCGCTGAGAGAATAAACCTCACAAAAACATCACAATCAGACAGTGCATTAAAGACCTCCCAAGGGAGATCCTCCGGCTGTTGGTCAAGTATCTTCCTAAGAAGGGTCCTGGCGTCCACTGCGGTGACGGCCGTAGCTCAGACCGGGCGCAGAGCCGTCCCTGCACACGAAAAGGCATGGGAAGCCAATCTGTCAATGCGCTGGTCCTCAGCATCCCGAAGGGTAAGATGAGTAGAAGCTGCCATGAAGGGAGGGTTAGCAACCCCAATAATAGGTGCATCCACCTCGGGAGGGACTGACCATCGATCAACCAAATCAGGGGGAAAAGGGTACTTCCAGTCCCAGACCCCCGGAACCCCTGTAAGTTTACAAGGTGATTCCCATTCCTTAGATATAAGAGTCTGGAAATGATCCTGTTCCAGAAATTTCAGGCGCGGCGTCGCCGTGTGGAGACTCTCCCTCTTGGGCTTGGGAGACTCTCCTGGAGGAGAGATGGACAGTACTTCAAAGATCTTTATAAGTAACTCATCAGTGTCACACAGGCCCCAAGAACCAGGGCCAGAACTGCCACGGCTCCAAGACATCTCGTCTGAGGAACTGGAACCTGAGAACAGTTCACCTTCATCAGAAGGATCAAGGTCCTGCATAGCAGCAGACTCCTCAGTTTCAGTGGGAAACCTAGAACTAGGGGGCGTCAGGGACCGTTTCTTTCCAGCGCTCAAGCGCTCCGCTAAACCAGACATCACCTGCTCCGCCGTGGGTAACCTGCGCGGCACCACCTGCTGGTCATCCCCGCTCGAGTGCGACTCATCTGGAGTGAGATTTAAGCACGGGGAGACAGGAGTATTGAAGCGAGGTGCAGCTACTGGTAAACCTGATTGCAGGGCCAGCAATTGTTCAGCACACGGTCCGCAGACCCGTGCTCTGTCAGCATCAGCGTGGGGTTGTCCACACGCAGTACACAGCCGGTCTTGTCCCCGCGGGACCCCGGACACATAATTCTGAGATGCCTCCATATGGTGATTAATCTAAGTAATATGCCAGTAGGGATTTATGCTGTAAGCAACCCTGGATGCCCCAAGACCCGCTAGGAATGTGGGAGAATTTAGATATAAACCCGTTAAGATATATATATCAGGCCGGGAGAAGCCACTGGAATCTTGGCGTCTGAAAGACATAAGGAGAAAATAGGGTGTCAGAGCCATGCGCAGCACAGGAAGAAAAAATAACCGAAACGCCCGTGAGGGCACTTACAGTAACCAAGGAAGAGGAGGATCGTGACCACGCACGCGCGGGAAGACTGACAAAATGGCGCCAAGCAAACCTCGAAGGGCGGGCCAGAGCTGCAGATGACGCGGAACGCGCCAAACCAGACCACGCTCCCCCCCCCCGAGAGCGCGAAGCTCTAAGCGCGTAACAAGACAGAAAAAGGAGACAGTAATAAACGCCATAGCGTCGCGAAACAGAGCCGCCGTACACGCCAAGTCAAAGTACATTAAAGGCGCAGCGGCCAATGTTAACATAATGTTTTAAGTGCGGCTCTGACCCCCGGTAACCATTAAAGGCTATAAGCATACAGTGTAATAGGGCAAGGTTAGGCCAACGTACACACAACGGGGGGAACTGGGGAAGAAGGTGACCCAGCACTCGGGGTTCACCGCTACACGGGGCGTGGGGCAATGATACAGGAGGGGCATCCACTGAAGGCTCACCATTAGCCTTGACCGCCTACCCTATGGTGGGGGATTGCGGTGGAGTCTAGCTCCATAAGCACACTAGTTGCTGCCTACCTTCACCTGACCAATGCATATTCTTCACAAGAGGACGGGTGGAAATAGTCCCGCAGGGCCTCGGGCTGTAAAGCCCCGCTCGCCTGCGAGAGCGTGATACTTCATGTCTTCGCAGTTCCAGCACTGCAGAGAAATCTGGGGATTTGTGGGAGGTCCCTCGGTATATGTAGGGCCGGGAGGAGCTTGTTTTCTACATGTCTGCAGTGCACGGCGCCTCAGGCGGAGGATTACCCACATGTTATTACTATATCTGGAGCAGGACGTGCTGTATGCTTAGAATAGGGTGCCACTTTTCTTTTCTTAGCTGAACTCAGCGTCAGATTACAACAACTAAAAGCGCTAACGCTGATGCGGCCGCTGACTAGCGTCTTGTCTAACACTAGCGCCAAAAAGGATGCCACACCGGGTGCTGTGGTTGAAGCTGTGCCAGATGAAACCTGCAGCTGTTGCTCAAGATCCCATAAAGCACAATGGGCAGAACTGGATTTCAGTGTTTAATGCTTATATTTAATATTACACACATTTACTCGTACAGAACTTGCATTGTGGCTTGTCAATAATTGAAATGCAAGACCTAGATAGGTTAAAATATTTGTGGGGGGTTATTAAAATTGATTTTAATGGCTTCTTTTGCTTAACAAAGTGTAATTTATAGAACAAAAACTAAAACATAGCCAGAACGCACTGTAAAGTTTGTCCTCTTTGTCCCCACCAGTGATTTCTTGTTACTGTAATAAAGAAGGAAGTGCTGACCAGCACCAGAACAATAGAGCTCCGAAGATTTCAAGGGAGGAAACATTTCATAAATATGCTGGGTAGCGCCAGAAAAATGGCAGTACAAAGTGGTGGTCACCGGCAGCTGGATCCAACAGCGCTGACATAGGCCAGCCAATACCTTAGTGCAACAATCAAATCTAATTAGTTAACATTCTAGTGCCAATGTAGTACAAAGCACAACATCAGATAAGACTGGAATGCTGACGCTATAGCCACAAAAATTTTGCTAACAGATGCACATCATAAATTAGGTCCTTAGTAATTTATCTGCAACAGAATCAGCTGTATAGAAAGCTTAAAACTTGGTGAGGAACACTCGAACTCTGCTACAAAGGTAATGTTGGAGTAAACAGATCATGAACCATGGGAAAACTGAGCACAGCAGCAAAATACAATTGCATCAGCAAGTTTTCTTCTCAAGAAAGATTTTGGAGCAGTCTTTGGTTTTAAGATGTGTTGTATGAGCGCTTTTGAAGAAGCAAAAATAAACAGGCAATGTTGAGGACCGTAGTTGCAATAGTTGGTCAAGGAAGGCTTCTGCAGCAAATCAGACACATCTATGTACTGTACTCCAATTATAAAATCAAGCTCCAAATCTAAGCTCCAAGCTAGATTTACCCTAAATTTTGCAGGTTTGGTCCGTTTCCACTGCAAGATCCTGGTCAAATCATCTGGGTATGCCATCCATCAGTAGGCGGCTGGTTTAATGCCGGCCCCTTAACATTTAAATTGTCTCTTGGACACCTTATCAGTTCACAGGTCGTGAACTAAAAAAAAAAAGACAGAGCACACAATGTTTCTTTATTAGAACATCCCATCAGCTCTTTCTATCCCCCGGTGTGCTGGTTTTCTGATGATGGCAGCAGCAGCTTTAGCAGCTGCCCTATCTTAAATTTGTTCAGCGCAAAACAGGCCCCCTCTCCTTCCATCTTGGTATACCAACAATGGTAATGCCGTCCGCTGGGAAGGGAAGTTCTTATAGTACATATGAGGGGCCTCTTGGAACCTCCCTTATGTGACTCTTACAACACTGGAGGGGAAGGGGCATTGAAGAGAATTCCCTAAGAATCCGTTGGCTAATAGCTATGGGGAATTTTTTAAATAAAAAAAATTTAAAATACGTAACCTCAAATGTAATCTTAAAAATGTAATCATATGCAGGGTATTTATAATATATATATATATATATATATATATATATATATATATATATATATATACATTTTATTGTGTGTGTTGCATTGAAGAGGCTTTTCAAACTTTTGGAAATACTGTGTCAAAAGAAATGGGGTATTCTCAAAAGGGATGGAATCCCTCAATTAGTAGACTTAATTATTGCTTTTTCAACATGCACTATGTTTGCTCAGAAGATTTTTAACAGTATTTTTAACTTCCTTGTTATTGAGGCTGTAGATTAGTGGATTCAACATAGGAGAGACAATAACATAAAATATGGAGCTGTATTTCTCCTGATCAGTGGAGTAATTAGATGATGGACCAAAGTACATGAGCATGACCGTCCCAAAGTACAATCCCACCACAGTTAAATGGGAGGAACACGTAGAAAATGCTTTAGCTCTTCCAGCAGACTGGATCTTAACCACAGTGGATATTATACAGATATAAGATATTAAGATGAGAACAAAGGGAGTAAGAAGTGACATAAAACTAATTGAGAAAATAACAGCTTCATTGGAAGATATATTGTCACATGCCAATTTAATAATTGCTAAAATTTCACACATAAAATGGTTTACTTGGTTGGAACAAATAGAAATTCTCATGAAAATCGATGGAAAAATACACATCATAAAGCTTAAAATAAACGTCATGGCAGTCAGTTTGTAACAGATACTCCAACGCATCAGAATGGGATAATGAAGGGGTTGACAGATGGCCACATAGCGGTCATAAGCCATGATAGCCAAAAGAAGACACTCACATCCTTCCAAAAAGAGAATGACATAGATTTGGACTGTACAAGCTGCTGCTGAGATGGTCCTTTCAGAAGAAAAAAGATCTGACAGCAATCGAGGTACAGCAGTTGATGAATAACTCAAGTCAAAAATAGAGAGCATGCAAAGAAAATAATACATAGGGATGTGCAAGTGATAGTTAAGTAGAATAGTGCCTATAATAAGAGCATTACCCAACACTGTGACCAAATAAATGATAAAAAAAAGAAAGAAAAGGATAGCGTTTATTGTGGGATTTCTTGTAAATCCAAGCAAAATAACTTCTGTAATGATTGTCTGATTCCTGAAGTCCATTCTGATACCAGCAGAATTTAGAATAGCCAGGAGAGGGGGGTGGTTCCAAGCCAGAAAGAGTTAGGGGATTATGATACAGGACCTTACAAATCCTTGCTCCTAAACATAATACTGCTGGAACCACAGAAGCCCTGGCACCATAAAAACATGTGAAGATGATTTGAATTGTATATAAATATATATTTGTCTTCTTGCCACATCTGACAAATGTTGGCTAGGGGGCTTTTGTTTGGCGTCCACAGAGGTTGAACTTTATTGACATGCGTTGGCATAATTATGTTCTCCCCAAAAAACCTAGAAGAATTCAAACACTTGCATCCTATCAAACATAAATTACAATAACGTGTTGGCTAACAGAGTATAACAGTTTCTGTATTTGACCCTTTGAACTATGTAATGTTGTATCAGTTTAAATGCATACCTGTGTGCCTACTGATAGTCTTGCTAAGCAAATAGAATTTCCAATTTCTAATTTCCAAGAAGGTTTCCTAAAATGGAACTTTAATGAGGTATAGCGTGTTATGTTTGTATTTGCAGTAGAGATTAGTAATTTTTTAAAAAGTGTTAAAATATCAATGCTGGGGCTTCAGTTACAGTCAGTGAATGATGTTTATGAGGCTTGCCGATTCAATTTGGGTTACTGAGAGTCCATTCATAATGGTATACTGTGACTGTATATTTTTCAAAATGTGTATTTAACAAGTATTTGGTTAGCTGCATGTATTTAATTATCTTTATGTTAAAATTAACAAGCAGAGGATACACGTAAACCTTATAATCAGATATAACAGGAGATATTCTCAGATTATCTCATTCAGCAGAGTTGTACTGTAGATGTCACCAGGTTCAGACAATATGGACATAAATAAAATAGACCCTATAATGTAGACCAATTCCATTACCAGTATTCGTCCCTGTCAATTCCCTGTATGTTAGAATCAGTATTTACCAAGCAGATGATCCACATAAACCTTATAATCAGATATAATAGGAGATAGCTAAATATTTTTTTCAACAATACCATCTTTTTCATCAGAGTTGTAGAAGCCACCATGTTCAGACAATATGATAGATTGATAAAATGAACCCTATAATGTAGACCAATTTCATTATCATAATTTTTCTCTGTAAGTAAATAAAGTTATGGTTTAACAGTCTGTGCTTAAGACTAATTAAATGCAGTTTGTATATTAAACCTTAAAAACTTTACATTTAAAACATGATCATTCAAATGGATGTTCACCACTAGTCCATATTTTCATGAATCTTTGAAGTCCATAAATAGAAGAAATGTACAAAGATTCATCAAAGGGTATGAAAATCCCATCACCAGCACACTATTGCACTCATCAAATTTATTGGACTAATTTTTTTAAGGTAGCTTATAAGAATTGCTTAGCTCAAAGGTAACTGTTAACCCACAAATCCCCATTGATCTTCCATTGATACTCAAAACGGGCATAAAAATGAAGAGACATTCCATTCCATAATGAGTTAAAGTTAAGGCATTAAGTTTAATTAAGCTGCATATTAATGCACAATGTTCTAAAAAAAAGATTCTTAGCAGTACTGTGAAAGGTGGCACCAAAGGGTTTTCCCACTTTGAATGTACAATGGTCCCACTTGTTACTAGATTCCAAAGCCTTACCTGTAACCTGTAGCCCGCTAAAGCCCTCAATATCCAGGACTCATTTCCAATTATGAGAAGCTTCCTGTCCCAGTGGCATTCCTCAAAGCTGTTTTTTAAAAAAATGTATTTTTTGTATTTGCAAAATTAGCTTATTTTTAACAGCTGGGAATAAAGTGACAATACACGTTAAACTTCAAATATTTATAAAAAATTAGCAATTAACCATGCCCCCCCCCCCCCCCCCCCAAGGCAGCGCTGCATGAATGAAAATCATGTCGGCTTGTTCCCATCCCTTCACCCTGTTCCTGGGCTGGGACATGCTTACTGAGCCATGTGAGTGGTATTTTATACTTAGGGCTGGAGCCTCTTTGGGATCTCCCCTATGTGACTTACACGACACAGGGGGGGAGGAGGATGGAGGGGGTTTTGCTCCCCTCCTGTGACGTATGGGGGAGATCCCAGAGAGGCTCTTTCTCTCTGTATGAAAGGAGGCTCCCCACCACCTCACACTCACCTCTGGCCCCCCCAACAACAACAACTAGCGGTGGTGGGCATCCACCCAGATAAAGAGTACATCATCCATACATATTTTCCACAAAAGCGATATGATATTTCCTTCATAAATAAACTGTAACTAGCACTATAAAAAGGTTTTACATCAACTGTAGCTAATAAAACTACTTCAGGTACCCCCAGGCCCTTCGTAATTCTGATCGCATATGATCAGTCTTTAATATAAGAAGCTAAAGTTACTACTAAAGTTTGAAAGAATCGCTCAATGTTTTCGCCTAATTGCATCATTGTGGAGACAACCCTGCGGACAATGGTGGCTGTGGTAAACTTTTCGTTTTCACTCTCTCTATGTAAAATCCCCCTTCCCACACATTTAACAAAAAATATTTTCTTAGTTAAAGATATTCTCCATGCAAAAAAAAAATAACTATACTCATCTGCTCCTTGTCCCCAGGGCTTACGTGCCGTGCTGCCTGGCCGGATTGCTTGTCACCGTTTTGCGCTGTATATGTTTAACTGTTTGCAGGAATTTCCAGCGATTTCCAGGAAAATTATATATTGTTTTTTTGTAGACTTTAAAATGAAATGTCGCGTGTGCAATTTTTTCAGTGCTTTCTCAATATTTTTATACTTCGAATTTTCATGTTCGAATGTCATGTTTTTTTTTATTAAAAAAGTTTTTCAAGAATAGCATATTGCTTGTAAAAGCCCCATTCCTCTTGGTTACAATGGTACCAAATATGTATTGGCAGACACTCGTTCCTATCCAAGAGACAACCGAAACTGAAACAAAATCATGCTTTACTAACTATCAGACATTAAACCTTTAAAAATGTAAAGAAAAGGATTTGGGGTTCCCCAAATAAAGTTTTGTAAAAAAAGTTTTGGGGTCCCCCTACTCCAGCTAAACCAGCCCATGCACCAGCAATTTTGGCAGGCATACCAGTACTCAGAGGACGAGTGGCCGGCTCCTGACTCTATCAATCTGCATAGCCCACTGGGCTCTTTTTTTCACTGACTATAGGGTCGATTTATGGTCGATTATGGTGTGCTGGTGAGTTTGCACATGCTATGTCAGGTCGCACTCGGGCTTCCATCTGATTCATGGTCGTCAAAAAGGGATGTGCTTTTGTTTCAGTGTCAATTTGCGAACTAGCGGCATTGTGCCACTTTGTGTCTGAAATTTGCTGCTAGTGCTTCTTTTTGCACACCAAACTGTCTCCAGTGCCTGATTTATGGTATATTTAGAGGCCAGCATAACATGCGCAAATGTGGCAATTTGAAGAGTGTGCCGATTCCAACAAGCTTATTTCATTCAAAAACACATTCCGGCAGTGTCCTGCATGTTTATGAAGAATGAGTGTCAGCCACAAGTTCTTTTTAGGCATTGAACCCATTTTTTTTGTTTTTGTTACTACAAAAAATGTTAAAAAGCTTTCAGTTGACACAGAAATTAGGGTCCAAGCAACAAAATGTGGATATCGGGCCCCAAAACAAAAACAATACAAAAATTATAGTTAAATTATTAAGCATTGATATGCAAACCATACGGGGGAGGGTTAAAGAAAACATCTGGGACAAAACATTTGGCAAAAAACCTTAAGGCTTAACTGGATTCAGAATATCTCCCCCTCTAAAAAACCCTATAAATGCAGAACACAGGTTCTTCAGAGAATGTGGTCTGAAATGGCGAACAGATCTTCGCAGGAAACACAGTAGCTGGAGAACTCATATCGCTATGGAGAAACAGTAAAGGAAAAAGAAGAAACATGGGGGACCATCGGGAGCAGTTAACGCTTAGCCGGCCAAAAGTGCATGGGGCAGGGCCATTTGTGCTTCAAAGTAAGAGATTTACCTTGAGAAAGGAGCAAATTCTGCTTCTCCAGTACGCCTTCCATTTGGTGCGACTCGCATGTGCACCCGGGGTGCACATGCAGCCATGAATAATGTGCCTAGGCACATGCACTGCCCCTGAGCATGTTTGTGCACTGACCCTGAATGAACCCTTATAACATGACTTTACTTAGAATACATAAGGTATTTACGTGTAACTGGAGATTTTGAGATGCCTTGAATGGCACATTTTACAGTATTCCCACACTGATGAGGAGGGCAGGCTGTGTTCCTGGAAAGGTACTTTAACTGGTTTTCACTAATAATGTATTTTTTTAGTGACGTGGAATGATGTTATTATTTAATAACCCCATGGAATTTTAATATGGGAGCCTGAATGGTATTCAACAAGTACGTCCTTACATTTACAGTTTTGTATTTTCTTTATTTTCAAATTGTGTATAATGCTATCACATCCTTGTGCATGGCAACACAACCTAGAAGTACAAAATCTTTTATTTGTCAAGTTGATGTAACATACAGTGGAGAGTCAGTTTATCAAACATTAAAATGTTGGGTTTTTCTTACATTTGTATACCTATGAAATACAGTAATTAAATACTTGAAAAAATTTCAACTCTTTTTAAATCAAGGGCAATTTTTTTTTTTTGTTATATTCCCACTTTTGAATTAGATATTTGAGAGATTTCAAAATAAATATATATGTACCTGTAGGGTTAAAGCTGGTGCTTTGGTGCTGTGGCACATTACCTTAAATGAAAGAATAGGTTCCAATCAACTCTTGGACCGGTATGCAAATGGCCTTTCCTTTTTATGGCCACAGACAAACGCTGCATTTGTGCCGCATTTATAAAAGCCTTCCACTGCAGTGCTCTTTCAAGATGCCAGAAAAGGGGAGGTGGGCCTCTGTTCCACTGAAGCTTAGATACCTCTGATATATCCCTGTCAAAATTGAACTCCGCCATCAGACCAGGAGGAAGCCCCTGACCCCTGCTGCACTAGCCAGACCAGGAGTGACATTGCCAAGCGCTGAATGCCGATTACCTTTTTCTAGTAGGGATCCAGACTTCTATACCATTTAAAATGGTTGGGGGAGGAGGACTGGCAAACCACCTGCCTGACATACTGGCAGGAGATTTACTGTTACTCTCCACAGTAACCTGCTCCTCTACTAGCCAGAAGGGTGCAGGAAGAGCCTGGTGCTCATCGGCCCATCTGTGGAAGAGCATTAGGGACTGGTACACCAGCGGGGGCCAGCAACTCACTCTATGAGCCTTGGGTTAACGGCCCCAAAGCCTGGTGTGCCTCGAGCAGATGTAAAATTTCAAAAATAAGAGTCAGGAAACATCTGAATTGTATGCACATTTCACAATGCATATATTTATTGTGCAATTCTTGTAATCTTACAAATTGCTTGCATTTATGTGGTCTGAAAAGGGAAACATGTGCAATTTTTTGCATTGTACAATTGCACAAACCTAAAAAATTAGAAACTAGCACAAAAAAGGCTGTTAGCTTTACCCCGACTATTGCTGAAAGTTGTGAAACTGTTGTCTCCATGCATACCTAAACGTCCAGATGTGATATCTGTCCCTATGTATTAATTATAATGTTTTTAGTGTGCAAATGACAATGTTCACTTACCCTTTTTATTTTAGGGAACATTTTAGAATTGCAAAATGTATTGTAGTAAAGCCTAAAATCTAACAATCAATTCTATAGACCTTTCTTAGTCATGCTCGCATCAGCCTCCTAAAATTGGTTTATAAAGTATCTCATAGAGATAACGATGTGGGTTCCAAACCCCAGAGATCAAATTACTATATACCTTTAAAATATAATATTTTCAGCAAGGGAACATCCTACTAATCTTGTTTGTTTTTATTTTATGTTAATTTAGAAGTGTAAATTATAAAAAAAAGACTGATAATATTGACTTTTTAGATGCATTAACATTCTACCTCCACTTTTGGGGGAGAAAAATACAGGAATGTATATGTATAATTTGACAGGATGTCTTTAATATATTTTCATTACATTTTTGTCATTCCTGTTACTGTGCATGATTGTTCAAAAATGTCCATTCAGTGCCATTCTTGTGCTGACTGTAGGGACCTGTAGCAGTGTACTGCACATGCCCTACTTCACCTGAATTTCTGGAGATTGGCTTGCTCATGCCCACCCCACCTCCCTCCTGTTAGGGTTCTGAACAGTGAGCTATTATGTTGAACCTCTAGCCAACTAGGCAGTGTTATGGCAATGCACACTCACTCCCACTTTACGACCTTTTGGTGATTTTCAGCTGTTACACTCTCAGGGACCAGTGGCTCATCGTGTTTCTTGGCTGACTATAACATGACTTTGCGAGGCATCTGTTGCAAGGCAGGCAGATTTCTGCTTTCTACAGCCATGATTATAGCACAGACCATGTAGACTGGTTCTGGAAAGCAGACCCTGACATCAAACCAAGAGGAGTAATTTCACTGCCTTTGATAATATGTGGAAGCTTTCAGACACCAGCTTGGGAAGTGAAATACATCATGGTGTCTGATCATGAGGCAGATTTCTAGCACTGGTCAAGGGTTCCCTTGTACCTGAATTTTTGGTTGTGTACTATGGAAACCCCAGCCAGTGTAAGATTAAGCCCTTGCTGGCTTTCTTCTACATGGCACTGCCCGCCTTGCCACAGACAGGCCAGGCCCTGGAACAATAGGCAATCACTATTGTCTAGTTGAGGAAAAGGGGGCTTTATGCCTCCCATATGACATATAGGCTGGGTCCAAGTAACAATTTCCTGATTGAGGACCACCAGAGGAATGAGGCCACATATTAACAAAATGAAATGTAATTAAAAATGTATGATTTTTACTTTTCCTTGCTCAGCTAGCCCTAGAAGTGCTGTGGCTCAAAGACTGAGGCTTTGGCTCAGCTTCTGGATTAAGGCTGTCTGATTCTTTGAGCAGACTGTTGTGGCCACATGCCTGCGGCTTAAGACTTTTTTGAAAGGGGGCGGGAAGCCTTTGAAGTCCGTCATCACTGAAAGCCTGCCAGCAGAGATACCGGACTAGGGATGGTGGATCAATGCCGACCAATTCCTTGAGTAGACTCGTCCTCATGGCTGCAGCTTAAGTCTTTATTAAAAGGGGATTGAATCTTGTGAAGCTCTTTTCCTCCCAATTTCTTGAGTGAACTGTTGCAGCTGCATGAAACCTGCCCACCACCTGATTACTTGTGTGTAATTTATGGATTCACATGGCTCCATTCAAAGCATAAAAAAAATTCAGGGTAAAGTTTGGCTTCCTTGAATCCAGGTCGATTACTGAATGATCAATGAGCCATCTGGTGGTGAGCAAGTTATTTTCACTGTTGGAAAAACTGTCATTACCCAGTATGCTATCATTTACTCAAGGCTCATTTTGAATTGAGACATTCTGCACCTGACTTTGAGAATTACCCCATCATAAAACTTAGTAAACTGTATGTTTTATTTGCACTTTATTGTATGCTTTGTTTGGAAAGCCTCTTTAAAAAATGTAAAGGATCTCAGAACCATTTGTGCTCATTGGTATTACTGATATGCTGATTGATTGATTTATTTATTTTTAGTGATCATTAGGTGTCAAATGAAGTAATTACTATGTTCCTGGGGGGGGGTCAGTTAACTAGGTGCATATTTCTACTAATTAAATACAACTACCAGCATTGGGTCTCAGCAGGGGACCTGACCATTAACACTGCCTCTACTCAGGCAAATAGTCTTTTGGGTTCTAGGAAGAAGAGTTGCCAGGCACAGATAACAGGTAGTATTCACATGTCCATTGTACCAGGGTATGAACTAGGAGGCCGATTCATTAATAGCGCCAGGTAGCGACAGATGAGCGCCAGGAGCGTGATTTTCACAGCGCCAGCTAGTATTCGCTGTGCTTGGCCGGGGTTTGCTTGTTGACAGCGACTCAGTCAGTGTGCGGTAATGTTGAATACGGGGTTAGGGGTCGATGTTTCACAGGTTCCGCGTTGTATGGGTGCGCCTGACAGCGAATGGCCAGAGCGAACGGCTTGTTGCAGATTCAGTAACAAATCACGCTCAAAAATTTCTCGCGCTGTGAATTCCTTGTTTAAACCCCAGAGCGCTGGCGGCGATGTGTGTAAAGTAGTTTTTAACCCCCAAACAACCATTTTTTTTTATGTCAAAATTATACAAGTTTTTCTAAACATTTTGTAATATGAATACATTAATATCAGACCTGTAATATCAATTCTGCACAATTTTTAATTTTTTTTTTTTTTTACTTAAAAAAAAATCCTAACATTGCAGAAGTGGTCACAGAAAAAACATTAATAGCAATTAATTATGATTATTTAAAGATTGCTCCATTGAAATGCATTGGACAACGCCAGGGAGCGCCAGGTCATACCTGTCGCTGTGATGGGATTAGCAGCGGCGCTGTTCGTTGCAGTCGGCTACATGATGAATCCAGCGCTAGCTGACGCTCTCGCCGGCGCTAGCCTCATTTAGCATGATAAATGCGTCATTGTGACCGCAGCCGGGCGTACTTGAGTCGGTAGCCGCCGTTAGCTGGCGCTCGTCAGACACTACCTGGCGCTAGCCCTTGATAAATACACCCCTAGGTCTAATACTGTCAGCTATGCCTGAATATATTGACTTAACAGGATCAGTATTTAATACAATACCAAAACAGTTTATGGCCACCAGAGGGCAACCAAAGTCTATAAAATTCTGCATATCCCCTTCATATTATAACCTTGCAACATTATTCATGTTATCAACTACCGTATTTGCCGGCGTATAAGATGACTTTCTGCCCCTGAAAAACAAGTTTACAAGTGGGGGGGTCGTCTTATACGCCAGGTGCACTTAACTGTTCCCTCTAAGGCAGGGGTGAGTGCGCGGGGGATGACAAAACTTCCAGCATGCAGCAGGGGTGAAGGCAGCCGACATTGCAGAGCTGCTGTCAATCTGTGAGCAGGGGGCGGGCCAGTAGTTCTTATGGGCGCCGGCTGGAACTAAAGCACTGTTGCTGTGTTCCTGGGGGAACCTCAATAGGAGTGCACAGAGTGCTGACAGGCTCATAAGTGTGTGCACGGAGTGACAGAGGCCCATAGCTGAGAGCAAGTGTGCTGACACTCACACTGCTCCCCCCCTAAGAGATAAGAAGAAGTGGCATTTCCTGTCCAGGCTGCCCTGTGCCATGTCAGCTGTGTGTGCAGAAAATGGCTCCCCCACCCACACAAAGAAGGCAACACATTTATGTTCAGGATGTTCTAGGTGAGATGATTTTTCTTTCAATGGATCGTTGCCTAGTTCCCCAACATCCCTGCTTAGCCACTGCCAAGGCTTAGAGGGAACATTGGAGGTAAGAGTGGGAGCCGGACCTATGTGCGCATGTGTCTGTCTACCTGTGTGTGTGTGCCTCCATGTATGTGTGTTTGACTTTGTGTGGGGGCTTGCATGCATGTGTGTGTGTGTGTGCATGTATGTGTGTGTGTGTCTGCATGTGTGGGTATGGTTTGTGGGTTGAGGGCGTGGCCGCCTCGTCCTGTGCCCATTTATTATTGAGTGGCGGCCATTTTCTTGTGGCTCGGCTCTGGCATGGCCAGAGGGAAGCGTCCGCCATGATGCTGTAGACCACTGGTCAGGGGGTTGTTTGCAGGTGGTGTTCTGCACAAAGAACCATGCAGCTATGCATCCGCCGCAGGGGTTGCTCTCGCCGGCCCCACTCCCTATCCCAGCAGACAGCGCGGCCGGGCTGTTGCCTCTTCCTATTGGTAGATGGGATTTGAGTGGAGGTGACCCAGGGACAGCTAAATGGCTTTCTGCTTCCAGCACAGAGAAGAGGAATGGATGTCGCCATGACACTTTACTCAGGTGAGCCCTGCTAACATGCTCAGGTTGTTTTTTTGGTTGTTGTTTATTTGGTTTGTTGTTTATTTGGTGTGTGGAAGATGTGCGGAAGAGGGAGTAGTCTTATACGGCGAGTATATAACAAATTCTATATTTTGAGTGGAAATGTTGGGGGGTCGTCTTATACGCCCAGTCGTCTTATACGCCGGCAAATACGGTATTTTAATAATTCAAGTGTATTTTCTTTTATTAAAATTCTATATTCTTGCATTCTACTCTGCTTTTTAACTAATGCGAATATCACATTAATTCAACTCCTTTTAGTGTTGTCCAGGCTCCAAGACATCTAAAATGGAGGATCCACATTTCAGGACATGGGGTAAGGAATCCTGGGAAGGCAGCAAGGCGGGATGACACTGAATCACATGCAGCATGCAGCCTATCAGCAGCCAGCCACCCCGGTGATGTCACAGCCCTATATAATTGGCACCCACCTTGCAACCACTCACTTGTTTTGCAGAGAGAGAGGGACAGAGTGAGGGACAAAGAGAGTGACAGAGAGAGGGACACAGAGAGACAGTTACAGTGTGCTGCGGCAGCGATTCGCTTCTGAGCCAAATTCCAGCATAGAAGCACTGATAGGGAAGGGAGCGAGATTAAGACACAGTTACAGTGTGCTGCAGCACTGGTGTGTACAACAACTCAAAAGGCTTTTTTTTTACAAAAGCTAATAGTAGCCAGCCAGTTAGGGTGAACAGTTAGGCTGAACAGAGCACTAAAAGCACATTATCCTCTATTAAGGTTAACCTGTGCATACATCTAAGTGGTGTACCATTTATTTCATGTTAAAGTCTCAAGGGCCTATTTCCTGTGAAAGGCCAGACAAAATTACACACCTGCCCACAAGTACACACCTGCTGCCTACTGGAGCACATTGAACTGCCCTCATAAGTGCACACCACACATGTACATCTAAGTGTTGTACCATTTTATTCCTGTTAAAGTCTTTAGGGCCTAGTTACTGTGAAAAGCCAGACAAAATTACACACCTGCTGGTGTTTTAGACAAATACTGTTTTAAGCGTAGTGTAACGTATTGTCCTCCTGTCATATAAGCACTAAGTATGTCAGGCAGAGAAGTGCCAAGATGTACACAGAGGAGCGGCAGGGCCTAAATTCATCAGACAGAGGTCGTAGAAGACCAGCAGTGAGTGGCAGCAGGAGTTGCAGCGAGAGGCCTGGTATCAGCTAGCGGTTGTGTCTTGACCAGCAACCCTTCTGCTGTCATTGATTGGTTAACATGGTCATCCATGTCATGACAAGTGACATCTGACACTCCCAATCAACAGTTGGTAGGTTCCTCAGACACAACAGTTGGCCCTCAGCCCGATAACAGTCCCTGTCCTCCCATTGCTTTGTCCTATGCTGTTCCCTCCCCAGAGAAGTATTTTCTTCTTTTGTGTTCAGCTTCACTATTCAGTGAAGACGATCTAATAGAGAACAGTCAGCGGGTACTGACCAGCCAAGAAGTGGAGGAGACATGCATGCATCCTCTGCTAGGCGGGCAAGTAGTGATGAGGAGAGTGGCATGAGAGGTGGTTTTGTGAGCGTTGAGGCTCCTGAAGCAGACACTGTTGAGGAACCTATGACGTGCAGACACAACTCAATGATGATGAAGCCGATTGCACTTGGGAGCTGGGTGCAGAAGTGGCTTCATCATCATCACCATCATCATCATCATCAGGAGAAGAGGGTTGCCACCTCCAGGCTGGATCATTCAGCCACTATATGCTCCTGTCAGCTCAAGGCTGTGTCATTCAGCCACTATATGGTCTCTTCATGCTGCCGCCAACTCCATGCTGTGTCATTCAGGCACTATATGGTCTCCTCATGCTGCCGCCAACTCCAGGCTGTGTCATTCAGGCACTATATGGTCTCCTCATGCTGCCGCCAACTCCAGGCTGTGTCATTCAGCCACTATATGGTCTCCTCATGCTGCGGCCTCCTCCAGGCTGTGTCATTCACACACTATATGGTCTCCTCATGCTGCCTTCAACTCCAGGCTGTGTCATCCAGGCACTATATAGTCTCCTCATGCTGCTGCCACCTTCAGGCTGTGTCATTCAGGCTCCTCATGCTGCCGCCACCTCCAGGCTGTGTCATTCCATCACTATATGGTCTCCTCATGTTGCCACCACCTCCAGACTGTGTCTGTCAGCTACTATATGATCTTCTCATGCTGTTGCCAACTCCAGGCTGTTTCATTCAGGCACTACATGGTCTCCTCATGCTGCCGCCACATCGAGGCTGTGTCTTTCAGCTACTATATAATCTTCTCATGCTGTTGCCACCTCCAGGCTGGGTCATTCAGCCACTATATGCTCCTGCCAGCTCCAGGCTGTCATTTAGGCACTATATGGTCTCCTCATGCTGCCGCCAACTCCAGGCTGTGTCATTCAGGCACTATATGGTCTCCTCATGCTGTTGCCAACTCTAGGCTGTTTCATTTAGGCACTATATGGTCTCCTCATGCTGCTGCCACATCCAGGCTGTGTCATTCAGTCAGTATATGGTCTACTCATGCTTCTGCCAACTCCACGCTGGGTCATTTAGGCACTATATGTTCTCCTCAGGCTTCTGCAAACTCCAGGCTTTGTCATTCAGCCACTCTATGGTCTCCTCATGCTGCCGCCTCCTCCAGGCTGTGTCATTCACACACTATATGGTCTCCTCATGCTGCCACCATCTCCAGGCTGTGTCATTCAGGCACTATATGGTCTCCTCATTCTGCCGCCACCTCCAGGCTGTGTCTTTCAGCTTCTATATGGTTTTCTCATGCTGCTGCCACCTCCAGGCTGTGTCATTCAGCAACTATATGCTCCTGTCAGCTCCAGGCGGTGTCATTTAGGCACTATACGGTCTACCCATGCTGCTGCCAACTCCAGGCTGTGTCATTCAGGCACTATATGGTCTCCTCATGATGTTGCCAACTCCAGTCTGTGTCATTCAGGCACTATATGGTCTCCTCATGCTGTTGCCAACTCCAGGTTGTGTCATTCAGCCACTATATGGTTTCCTCATGCTGCTGCCCCCTCCACGCTGGGTCATTTAGGCACTATATGTTCTCCTCATGCTGCTGCCAACTCCAGGCTGTGTCATTCAGCCACTATATAGTCTCCTTATGCTGCCGATTCCTCTAGGCTGTGTCATTCAGGCACTATGTGCTCTCCTCATGTTGCTGCCACCTCCAGACTGTGTCATTCAGCCACTATATGGTCTTCTCATGCTGCTGCCACTTCCAGGCTGGGTCATTCAGCCACTATATGGTTCTTACACCTCTAGGCTGTGTCATTCAGCCACTATATGGTCTCCTTATGTTGCCGCCACGTCCACGCTGTGTCATTCAGCCACGAAATGTTTTCCTCATGCTGCTGCATTCAGATAGTATATGCTGCCGCCATCTCCAGGCTGTGTCATTCATGCACTATATGGTCTCATCATGCTGCCACCAACTCCAGGCTGTGTCATTCAGCCACTATAAGGTCTACTCATGCTGCTGCCACCTCCAGGCTGTGTCACCAGGCTGTGTCATTCAGCCACTATATGGTCTCCTCATGCTGTCACCACCTCCAGGCTGTGTCATTCACGCACTATATGGTCTCCTCATGCTGCTGCCAACTCCAGGCTGTGTCATTCAGGTACTATATGGTCTCCTCATGCTGCCGCCACATCCAGGCTGTGTCATTCAGCCACTTTATGTTCTCCTCATGCTGCTGCCAACTCCAGGCTGTGTAATTCAACCACTATATGATTTTCTTATGCTGCCACCAAATCCAGGCTGTGTCATTCAGCCACTATATTGTCTCTTCATGCCGCAGCCAACCTCACACTGTGTCATTCAGCCACTATATGGTCTCCTCATGTGACTGCCACCTCTAGGCTGTCTCATTCAGTCACTTTAAGGTCTACTCATGCTGCTACCACCTACAGACTGTGTCATTCAGCCACTATATGGTCTTCTTATGCTGCCGCCACCTCCAGGCTGTGTCATTCACGCACTATATGTTCTCCACATGCTGCCGCCAAATCCAGGCTGTGTCATTCAGGTACTATATGGTCTCCTCATGCTGCTGCCAACTATATGGTCTCCTCAGGCTGTGTCATTCAGCCACTATATAGTTTTCTTATGCTGCCACCAAATCCAGGCTGCTTCATTCAGCCACTATATGCTGCTGCCAGCTCCACACTGTGTCAGTCAGCCACTATATGGTCTCTTAATGCTGCCGCCAACTCCATGCTGTGTCATTCAGCCACTCTATGGTCTCCTCATGTTGCCGGCACGTCCAGGCTGTGTCATTTAGCCACTATATGGCCTCCCCATTCTGCTGCCAACTCTAGGCTGTGTCATTCAGCCACTATATGGTCTCTTCATGCTTTCACCAACTTCAGGCTGTGCCATTCAGCCACTATATGCTGCCACCACCTTCACGCTGTGTCATTCAGCCACTATATGGTCTCCTCATAGGAATGCCACCTCAAAGCTCACCTCATTGTGCCACACTGATTCTAGTAGTGATGCCTCTGATCTGCATGTCATGTTCACTAACCCAGTACACACCCTATGCGTGTTACAGAAAGGCCAGGTGTTTTACAACCCCATTGAGGCTCTCTGTAGGCCAAAAATATTAATTTGTTAACAGTGTTTCACTGCAAATAAATTCAGACCAAAACAATTATTCTTGGAAATTCTGAGAATTGGCCGAATCAAGTTTTTCAAAAATTTGCTCATCTCTAGTCTTAATCTATACATTGTGAATCTTACCAAGCTCCTTTATATAGCAATCACTATAATCTCTAGGTTCACCAGGCACTCTAGTTCTTCTGTGTTTTTCTAAAATCTTCCTGAGGAATCCAAACATCTCTAAATATCTCTGAATATCCTCTGATGCAGTTTGTTTGACTAATCCAAAATCTAAAATCCAATTATAGAGCTGGGACCAAAATGCAGTGGCCAATTTCATATTCTCATGGACAAGGATCTGTATATCTCGAAATGTATAAACTAGGTCTACCAGAGGCAGACCAAATAGAGGCTAAAAACATGGGGTCGTATTTTTTCTTTGGAATGCAAAAAGTCCCTGTAAGCAACAAGATATGGATCAAAAGAGCTGTATGTAACTTCAAGATGAAACCTCACCTCCTCTTCTGGCCTTAAACAAAGATTCACCCACAAGGACAACCATACTCTCGATCTCAGCTCCTCTTCGACCTTCAAGTGCCAGCCACGTAAAATTTATGGGCCTGACCCCTCTATCAATCTGTCCGGATCTTCTCTTCAACCTGGGGGCATCCGATCCCCTCTCGGAGCTCTTCCAGCTTCAGGAGAGGGCCCGAAAGACTCCCCCTGCTCCTTCTGCTGCCCCTGCTGAGCCGTAAAAAAAAACAATACTTCCAACGAATTCCAGCCTTTCGATGGGGATGGCCGGGTCGAGCTCTTGAAAGAGGGCAGTAACGGTGGACTGTAGATCAGCGACTGCTTCTGGTATACCTCGGATCCTGATGTTTGTCCTCTGTGAGCAGTTCTCCATATCTTCGAGCTTGTGGTGAAGGGTAAGATTTTCCTCCTTTAAGGCCTCCAAATACGTCCCAAGGGAAGATAATTCCGAGCCCTGTGCTGTGGATTGATTCTCCAGGTCATCGACTCTTTGACCCAATTCTTTTATTTCAGCGGAAAGATTAACAGTGATCTGAGACGTGATGTTTAAGGCCCACCGCTCGAGGGCTTTTTCTAGCATGACTTCGTACCTATCCAGCGCTGGCAGTTGTGACTTCGCTGGTGAGCCATGTAGGGAATCGTCCATCCAAGACTCATACTCAGGTAGAAGGTCCGTGGGGACTTGAGGGTCGCTCTGGGATGGTGTGGAGGTTTCCATATTGTAACCAGGTCTCAGTGGAGGTGTTAAACCAGAACACGGGTTAAATTGTTAAGCCAACAGAGTGGTGTCGGCTGGGTTCAGTGGTGCACCCCAAAGATCAACAGAAGGGGCTTTTTTAATAGCTTGAGTAGTTAAACGGGCCAGGTATAGCAGACTGCACTTCAGGGGGGCGTCAAAAGTCTCAAATTCATCAGGATGTAAAGAAGTGTACTGCCCCTTTAAGAGCTCTTATAACTTGTTGGAGGTCTCCTTATAGCAAGCAACTTTGAAGAAACAGTGTGGGTTGGCTGAGAGCCTAAACTGATGCTGCGGATGATATTTTTAAGGATCAGTCCCCAGTCCCTGGTATGTTCGGGAGAGGAGGCTTGGAAAGGTGCAGCCTGTGTAGTCCCCTTATTGTGGGAGAGAATGTGAAGACTGGCTGCTTCACCACGTGCTGTCTGCCATAAGGTGGAGGGAGAACACCCTGCTGCATGCCCCTTAAAGCAGGATATGGCATGGGGGACTCTTCTGGGGCCAATCCTCTGAGCTGGGGGAAGGCTCCTATCCTGTATGGGAGCCCAGAGGAGCACAGACTGGGGCAGCTGAGGGCAAAATGGCGGCCGTCTCTCACCTCCAAGCTGTCCTGCTCGATCCAGAGGCTGACGCCGATCGCCGAAGTAGGTGGGGGGGGGGAGGTAGGGGAGTCCCGGGGTCTGACCGAACCTCGGGGGGGGGGGGGGGGAGGTCAAAATCGCTGGTTCCTGTGGGCTGTGTGGGGCCGGGGCACCAGGCTTCAGTCGAGCACAATCTTATGCGGCCATCCACACTCCGCACGCATGCGCACTCTCTGATTCTGCTTTTTTATTCTTTTTAGGAAAACCCTGTGCAACCAAAGAATTCATTGAGGGATTACTTACAGAAAACTGCACCCACATTAACAAGTCTGGTACGCCTAGAAAGTTTAAAGTGTGTACGCTCAGAGAATATAGAGTTTGTGGGGGTATCTCAAATGCAAAGGGTTGTTTTTCTTTAAAAAAATGCAAGGTGCGCATAGCAATTTTATCTGAAAATCTCCTAAATCTCTGTTTCAGTTTGTCTACAAATACACATGTGGAGCATTTGTAACTGATAGAAATGGGGCTTTTACATGCAATAAGATTTTGAAAGATTTATTACAAAAAACACTACAAATGGAAAAAAATCCGTTTTTTTCATCTTTTTGCACATATTTGACCTGAAAATATTGAGAATACACTTAAAAATGACAAACAAGACATCTCACGTTAAAGAAAAAAACAATATATAATTGTACTGGGAAATCCCTTAAAAAATCACAATAGAATAGTGAAAAATGGTATGGCAAAGGAGGGTGACAAAACTCTAGATAGGCAGGAACTGAAAGGGTTAAAAACATTTCATTAGGCATGTTCAATACTTTTTCCCTGTGTCATTTCTCATTATTACCGATAACTTAAAGGAGCAGCAATATCGCAAAATTGTATAATATTAAAAATCACATAAACACTTTGATTAATGAGAAGCTAATAAGAGGGGCCACTTATACACCCAAACCAAACAAAACTATTCTCTCATGTTAAGAATAAAATCCAGAGGTGACAGCTTTAATGTATCAGGGGTGACAGAACCTGTAACCCAATTTTCTCTTTCTTGCATTCAAGTAAAATAAAATGTGCCTGGCTGGATATTTCTTGATGCCCAGTGTATAAGTGCCCCCTGCTCTCACCATCCAGCTTATTTACTTGAATTTTTATCACTGGGCTATTTTTTACGATAGTACTCCTTTAACTTCGATATCTCTGGTTTGATTTCTTTGAATGTGTGGATCTGGTGAGAATGATTCGACAGCACCTTTAAAAATATATTTACTTAGGCCCTTATTTTAGAAGGGATAGCGTCAGGTATTGGCTGGTTAATGAGAGGTAGCGTCTGGTGAACGCTGGACACGGCATGCAATTACACATTTTTCAAGCAGAATCTGTTTAGCGACTGGGATAACGCCATACAGCGTCCGATTCATCATTTTCACAGCCTCAGCGAATAGCGCCGGCGTTCAGCCTTGCACAGCGCCAGGTATTACCTCTCGCTACCTGTCGCTCTCCCATACATTTCAATGGACGAACCTTTTCTTCTCTTTAATCAGGGTTTTTTTTTCTAAAAATCTCAAATAATTCTGTGACCTCTTCTGGCATTGAAAAAGCAGTTTTTTTCACAATTTTTTACATTTTTATATATTTCTTCAGAAATTACATTACAGGTCTGGCATTAAAGTGTTCATGTTACAATGTTGTTACAATGTAATTCCATATGTTTTCGCTTTGTTACTAGTGGATAGATGCTGAAAAACACACTTTAAACACACAGCCTCCGGCACTCTGGGCTTCAAACAAGCATTTTTCAGCGCCAGAATTTTGTGAGGCTGTTTTTTTTGCTGAATATGGTGTGAGTCGGTCGCTATGACCAGTCGCTAACAAACGCTCCCTTACAGCGCTGTACTGGTCAAAAAGCGACTCCTCACAATGTATTCAACATTACTGCACAGCGACTGAGTCAATATAAACTAGCGACCCACGGCCGAGCACTGCGACTACTAGCGGGTGCTCTGAAAATGCTGCTACAGATGCTCATCTGTCGCTACCTGCCGCTAATGATGAATCAGCCTGCCTGAAAATTGGCGATTTGGTCAATAGTTATTTCACCCGCTGTATATATATACTTTCATAAATAAATGAAGTGAATCAACAGAAGTTATATCTAATTCACATGAATATTAGTGTTGCCACACTTTGACTTCAAATAAGTATTATTCTTTTATGTACCCTCATGGATTATGCAGATGGTGTCAGATTTATCACCTTATAATATACCTATAATCCCAATTGTCATATGTAGGTTGAAAGATTACTTAAGAAGCATCAATGCCACAAGGCGCCACTTTTCTTTGCCTCAGCTGAACTCAGCGTCAAATTACAACAACTAAAAATGCTTACGCCGATGCGACCGCCGACTAGCATCTTACCATAATATATGTCATATGATTTCTGATTATCACTAAATTACTTCATTCAGGTGCTTTGTTTCTGTCACAGGGATAAGGGCAGACATGTTTCACCCACTCGGGTTTTCTCAATGCCCTATATGTGAGAAAAAATCAATCACATTAACCATATGTTCAATTGTATATATGTATATATACATGCATATATTGATACATATTTAATACCTCTGATAGACTTGTTCAGCAAATGCTTGTTTTTACAGGAAATTATATATGAATATTCCATGTTTTTCACAGTAATCTATTTACACTCCTATTTACACTCCATATGATGTTACAAGCGGAGACATGATAGTGTAACCGCCTTGCTTCAGATTGCCAATGCTGCCAGATTGCAAATAATATAAATAGAGCCTTGCTAATATTTATCAGTTGTTTAACTTTCATTCTACATAATGGCTCATAGATATGATTGCCGTATGGTGTTCGCAGAGTTCTTGCCCTCTCCCTATCTCTTTGGCTTTCTTGGGGCTGGTCAGTGTGTATGGCCCTTTAAAGTGGACCGTCACCCATGGGTGATCGGCCCGGGAATCTATAAGATTCCCGGGCCGATCACCCCCCTCACCGCGGGACATCCGAGATCGGGATGTCCCGCGGTGAGGGACCCCCCCCAAAACCCCAAAAGAACTTACCTGATCGGCGGCGGCAGCGGCCGCCGCCGCCTCCCGCGCACTCCTCTAGCCGTGCGCGCGCCCGCGCCGGCCGTTTGTGAATGGCCGGCGCGGGCGCGCGCACTGTCAGAGGGGCGCGCGGGAGGCGGCGGCGGACGCGCTGCCTTGTCCGCCGCTTGTCCGTGGGAGCGTGGTGAGGTGAGTTTGGGGGTTTAATCGGGGTGCCCCCCTGAAGTGGACCAAAACCCAGGATAGTTAAAATCCTGGGTGTTGGTCCACTTTAAGACATATAAATTCAGAGGCAAGGTGTCAAGCAGGGAACTATGGAGGCTGCCTGTGGGGAGGAGAAAGGAAACATTACTACCCTCCACTGGTAGGCCACACTTGATGATTAATTATTAATATGCCGTATTGTAAAAGATTGTAAGTATTAGTACCTTATTATGTCCTGGCTGCAGTCGTGGCGACGGGGATTAAAGTCCCTTGCTTGTGAGGCAGAATAAGGTGTTCCGCGTCTCCTGTGTGTCAGATCACAAATGTGCAATGCAGGGCGAGTCCCCTGTCTCGCCACACCAGGGACGTTTTTTATTGCTCTCCACGTCGTGGAGCGCATGTAGCGTCACTTCCTCCAGAAATGACGTCACACGTCCCTGGTCTGAAAACCGGCTTACTGTGATGGACATGTCTCAGCGCCATTTTGTTGGAGCTATAGGCGCGGACAGGGGCTAAACCTCATGTGCGCCATGTTTGCAATGGTTGTCTATGCGGCATTTTATTGTAGACACCGGCATACTGTGGACCTAATATCCGCGCATATTAGGTTGCACATATCACGCTACCCTGTCAATAATATAAATTAAAACATTTGTGATAATCTTATTCAATGTAGTGTTGCACTATGGGGTGTTTTCCCCTTACACCACAATTGGCCAAATTGGTAAAATGAGAAGGGAGGTTATTTATTTGCCGCTTCTGAACTGCAGCTGACATATTCATACTAAATTCTATTGGATTATGGTTGTTTTTACTCACGGTATATAATATATATATACTTTCCCTCTATGCTGGTTTTATTGTTATGGAGTATTTTAAAGGGGAACCCCACCTGGCTAATTTATGAGTGCATTTTTGGCTATACACCTAACCATGTAACCACTATTGTTCACAATACATAATGTATAATATCGGTTTTGGGAAGCAAATATTTATACAGTGGATATTCCATTCTCCATAGTGGTCTGTCCTTGCCCATTTTTGGTACCTTGGAACAGAAATTCCTTGCCGGAACACTTCAAGTCCCTAAAGGTCCGAGCATTCTCTGGCAATGAATCTCATATCGGGCATCGAGAAGTCCAGGCGTTCCCGGGCGGTACAGTTTACCATCCGGGGGCATCCCAGACCTCCAGGCCCAACACCATCTACAACATTAAAATGCTTGTTGCTCATTTGTTGTGAAGCTCTAAGTTTCTATATGTGTTTCTATATGTGTCCTGTAGTTTTACAAATATGGGGCAAAACTCAGGGTCTCATTGAGCCTTGGGTATCGGGATGCCTCCAGGCGGTATATCCACCGGGTTTCAAGTTGTAAGGTCAACTTTTCAATGCCCCCCCCCCCCCGGGTGAGTTGTGAGAACTAGGAACTTGATTATGGTATTGTGAGAAGTGTCGGCCCACTTGCGTTTTTTGGTTGCCCACCCTAATGCTGTACTGGTGTTCATAGATACTTTTTTTGAGTGGGCGGTTCGTTTTCCCTACGTAAAATGTGCCGCAGGCACATGTTAGTAAATAAATGACATTCGGTGTCTGACAATTTATATAATGTTGAATTTTGAATGTCCCTTTATAATTTATTTCCATTTCGGATTAATATTACACACATTTACTTGTACAGAACTTGCATTGTGGCTTGTCAATAATTGAAATGCAGGACCTAGATGGGTTAAAATATTTGTGTGGGTTATTAAAATTGATTTTAATGGCTTCTTTTGCTTAACAAAGTGTAATTTAGAGAACAACTAAAACGTAGCCAGAACGCACTGTAAAGTTTGTCCCCTTTGTCCCCACCAGTGATTTCTTGTAACTGTAATGAAGAAGCACTGACCAGCACCAGAACAACAGAGCTCCGAAAATTTCAAGGAGGTAAAATTTCATAAATATGCTGGGTAGCACCAGAAGCTGGGTCCAACAGCGCTGACATAGGACGGCCAATAACTCAGTGCAACAATCAAAGCTAATTAGGTAACATTCTAGTGCCAATGTAATACAAATCACAACATCAGATAAGACTGGAATGCTAAAGCTCCAAAGCTGGCGCTATAGCCACAAAAATGATGCTAACAGATGCACATCTTAAATTAGACCCTTAGTAATTTATCTGCAACAGAATCAGCTGTATAGAAAGCTTAAAACTTGGTGAGGAACTCTTGAACTCTTCTACAAAGGTAGGGTTGGAGAAAACAGATCATGAACCATAGGAAAACTGAGCACAGCAGCAAAATACAATTGCATCAGCAAGTTTTCTTCTCAAGAAAGGTTTTGGAGCAGTCTTTGGTTTTAAGATGTGTTGCATGCTTTTGAAGAAGCAAAAATAAACAGGCAATATGGGAGGACCGTAGTTGCAATAGTTGGTCAAGGATAGTTTCTGCAGCAAATCAGACACATCTATCTACTGTTTAATGAAGTCTGTCCATAAGTTGAGACAATTAAAGATTAGGTTGTGATTGCACACCAATAATTAACATGGTAGGATAAAATATAGAAAAATAAGGAATAGGGTTCTATTAACAGCAAAGTGTGCCCACTCACTGCACACTAAAGGGTAACCATACAAGACATTAGAATGCTATTGGGTATATATTGGGTGTTCATTAATAGCATTCTAATGTCTTGTATGTCAATAAGTTGAGCTCACAGAAGTACAGACAAAAGAACATACAGTAACGTCATTCGTATCTTTTTGTCTCCAAGTTCATTCTGCAAAATGACAATCACTCCAACTATAAAATCAATGTATTAAAGAACTAGTCAAGATCAAAGAACAAGGAGTTTGCCACCAATTGTAATGCTGTCCGCTGGGAAGTTCTTATAGTACATATGAGGGGAATCTCCCTTATGTAACACTTACAACACTGGAGTGGAAGAGGCATTGAAAGTGTTTTCCTAAGAATCCTTTGGCTAGTAGCTATGGGGGGATGGGGTCACACATTTTTTTAAAATTATATTTGTACTTCATCGTGTGTGTTGAGTTGAAGAGGCTTTTCAAACTTTTGGAAATACTGTGTCATAAGAACAGGGGCAATCTCAAAAGGGATGGAATCCCTAAATTAGTAGAATTTAATTATTGCTTCTTGAACATGCAATATGTTTGCTCAGAAGCTTTTTAACAGTATTTTTAACTTCCATGTTATTGAGACTATAGATTAGTGGATTCAACATAGGAGAGACAATAACATAAAATATGGAGCTGTATTTTTCCTGGTCAGTGGAGTAATGAGATGGTGGTCCAAAGTACATGAGCATGACCGTCCCAAAGTACAATCCCACCACAGTTAAATGGGAGGAACATGTAGAAAATGCTTTAGCTCTTCCGGCAGACTGGATCTTAAACACAGTGGATAAAATACAGATATAAGATATTATGATGAGAACAAAGGGAATAAGAAGTGTCATAAAACTAATTGAGAAAATAACAGCTTCATTGGAAGATGTACTGTCACATGCCAATTTAAGAACTGCTAAAACCTCACACATAAAATGGTTTATTTGGTTAGAACAAAGAGAAATTCTCATGAAAATCGATGGAAAAATACACATCATAAAGCCTAAAATAAACATCATAGTGGTCAGTTTGTAACAGATTCTCCAACGCATCAGAATGGGATAATGAAGCGGTTGACAGATGGCCACATAGCGGTCATAAGCCATGATGGCCAAAAGAAGACACTCACATCCTTCCAAAAGTAGAATTACATAAATTTGGACTGTACAAGCTGCTGTTGAAATGGTCCTTTCAGAAGAAAAGAGGTCTGACAGCAATCGAGGTACAGCAGTTGATGAATAACTCAAGTCAAAAATAGAGAGCATGCAAAGGAAATAATACATGGGGATGTGCAAGTGATAGTTAAGTAAAATAGTGCCTATAATAAGAGCATTACCCAACACTGTGACCAAATAAATGATGAAAAAAAGAATGAAAAGGAAAGCGTTTATTGTGGGATTTCGTGTAAATCCAAACAAAATAATTTCTGTAATGATGGTCTGATTCCTGAAGTCCATTCTGATACCATCAGAATTTAGATTAGCCAGGAGAGGGAGGTGGTTCCAAACCATGATACATAATGTATATAAATATATGTTTGTCTTCTTGCCACACCTGACACATGTTAACAATCAGGGGGCAAATATAAACTGTACTGTAGGCGTCCCCAGGTTCAGACAATATGGTCATGAATAAAATAAACCCTATAATGTAGACCAATTCCATTATCAGGATTCATCCCTGTCAACTTCCTGTATGTTAGCACTAGTTTTTACCAAGCAGAGGATCCACATAAACCTTATAATCAGATATAATAGGAGATAGCTAAATATTTCTTTCAACAATACTATCTTCATCAGCAGAGTTGTAGAAGCCCCCATGTTCAGACAATATGGACATTCATACAATAAACCCTATAATGTAAACCAATTCCATTCTCATGACTTATCCCTGTAAGTAAATAAAGTTATGGTTTAACATTGTGTGCTTAAAATTAATAAAATGTAGTTTGTATAATAAAACTTGAAAGCTTTACATTTAAAACATGATTATTCAAATGGATGTTCACCACCAGTTCACAATTTCAGTAATCTTTGAAGTCCATAAATAGCACAAATGTACAGAGAAACATCCAAGGGTATGAAAATCCCATCACCAGCACACTATTGCACTCACAAAGCGAAGAGAAATTCCATAGTGTGTTAAGGCAGTGAGTTTATTAAAGCTGCATATTAATGCACAATGTTCTAGAAAAAAGATTCTTATAGGAGAACTTTGAGAGGTGGCACCAAAGGGTTGTCCCACTTTGAATGTACAATGGCCCCGCTTGTTACTAGATTCCATGGCCTTACCTGTAACTCGCCCGCTAAAGCCCTCTATATCCAAGCCTCATATCTAATTATGAGGATGCTCCCTGTTCCGGTGGAATTCCTCATAGCTGTTTTAAAAAAATATATATTTTTTGTATTTACAAAATGTGTTTATTTTAAACAGCTGGGAATAAAGTAATAATACACTTCAAATATTTAAAATAAAAACATTTTTATTTGGTTACTACGATATGATTTAAAAAAAATAACCCCCCCCCCTTATTAGCCAAATAGCCCAAGCATCAGGCATAAGGGCTCAGAGGCCACTTCAGCTGCTAGTTTACCAGCCCTTATGCCCTTCAGTATGGGTTTAGGGCTCCCTTGGAAGAATCTTGTTCCAATACTGATGGACACTGGGCTTTTCTGCATCCCCACCATCCCAAATGGCATGTCAATCTGCAATGCTAGCAGGTGAGAGTGCAGCCCCCTACCCTGTAAACTGGTATAGGGGTTCCCTAGACCCAATACCAGTCACCCCAAGTGTTAAAAAAACAAATTATACCAAAACACTTTAGGGGTTTATCCATGAAGGGTTAGCACCAGGTAGTGCCTCGTAGCGGCAGGCAGTGTCTGGTGAACGTTTATGAAAGTGAATCTGGTGAGCGCCTCTAACAGCGCCATGTAGCATCTTATTCATCATTGAAGGGGGCTCAGCGTATAGCGCCGGTGCTCTAGCTTCCAGAGCGCCAGGTATTACCTGTCGCTACCAGTCGCTCTCCCATACATTTCAATGGACGTTCCTTTTCTTCTGTTTAAACAGGGTTTTATTTAATTTTTTTTTTCTCTTAAATAATTGTGTCACAAATGCCTAGAAAAAGTCTTTTTTTTTAAACTTTTTAGATTTTTTTGTTTTTTATACAGAATTGTCATTACAGTTCTGGCACTAAAGTGTTAATGTCACAGTTAGGGATGAGCGAATCGATCCGGACAAACCCGGATTAATTCAGAATTTCATGAAAAATTCGATTCTGAACGAATCCGAATTTCCCCGCGATTCGATCGATCGAAGTTTTCCTTTAAACTCCATTTATTTCAATTACAGGCATTGTAAAATGGTGGAAGCACATGTCCGGACATATCCTCTGGGGCAAGGTATCATGGGAAAGTCACATACAGCCTATCAGCAGCCAGGAAGCCCGGTGACGTCACCGTGCTATATAAACCGGGGGCCATCTTCCTTGTGCGCATTTCAGCGTTCTATTGCGGCCAGAGCACAGCTTGTTACAGACAGGGACAGAGAGTTAGAGATAGGTAGGGAGAGTCGGAGAGGCAGACAGAGAGGTAGACAGAGATAGGGAAAAACCGGAACGATCCAGGCAGGGACAGCATTGAAGTGACAGGGAAATGTTTTTTTTATTTTCATTAGCCAGATCAGTTTTCAATTCAATTTCAGTTCTTTGTGCTGTAAATCTGCCTTGCCACTGTGCATGTTATCTATGCAGTGGCTTATTTAACCCTATCTGTTACACACAAGCATTTCACATAACTGGATTAGTTTTAATTTAGTTTTAATATTTTTTGGCCTGCTTTAATACACCAGCCCACATGGGCATCCCAAACCTGCACTTAGCACCCTATCTGTTATGCTAAATACGTTTGTTCATCCTCAGCTAAATCAAACTATTGCATTTTGAATTGGTTTCTGTCCTGCTGCCAAAACACTAGGCCGCAGGGTATCCCAAACCTGCACTTAGCAGCCTATCTGTTATACTAAATATGCTTGGTGATCCTCAGCTTAATCAAACTATTGCATTTTGAATTGGTTTTTGTCCTGCTGCCAACTCCAGTGTCTCTTTAAAGTAATGTTTGGGCTCCTACTTGCAACTCCAGGGTGTGATTCAGCCTCCTGCAGCCAACTCCAGTGTCTCTTTCAAGCTATGTTTGGGCTCCTGCTGCTGCTTGCGACTCCAGGGTGTCATTCAGCCAGTTTTTGGGCTCCTGCTGCCAACTCCAGTGTCTCTTTCAAGCTATGTTTGGGCTGCTGCTGCTGCTGCTTGCAACTCCAGAGTGTCATTCATCCAATTTTTTGGGCTCCTGCTGCCAACTCCAGTGTCTCTTTAAAGCAATGTTTGGGCTCCTGCTGCTGCTTGCAACTCCAGGGTGTGATTCATCCAATGTTTGGGCTCCTACTGCCAACTCCAGTGTCTCTTTAAAGCAATGTTTGGACTCCTGCTGCTGCTTGCAACTCCAGGGTGTGATTCAGCCAATTTTTGGGCTCCTGCTGCCAACTCCAGTGTCTCTTTCAAGCTATGTTTGGGCTCCTGCTGCAGCTGCTTGCAACTCCGAAGTGTGATTCAGCCAATTTTTGGGCTCCTGCTCCCAACTCCAGTGTCTCTTTCAAGCTATGTTTGGGCTGCTGCTGCTGCTGCTGCTTGCAACTCCAGGGTGTGAGTCAGCCAATTTTTGGGCTCCTGCTGCCAACTCCAGTGTCTCTTTCAAGCTATGTTTGGGCTGCTGCTGCTTGCAACTCCAGGGTGTCATTCAGCCAATTTTTGGGCTCCTGCTGCCAACTCCAGTGTCTCTTTCAAGCTATGTTTGGGCTGCTGCTGCTGCTGCTGCTTGCAACTCCAGGGTGGGATTCATCCAATTTTTGGGCTCCTGCAGCCAACTCCAGTGTCTCTTTCAACCAATGTTTGGGCGGCTGCTGCTGCTTGCAACTCCAGGGTGTGATTCAGCTAATTTTTGGGCTCCTGCTGCTGCCAGCTCCAGGGTGTGTTTTTCAGGCACTATAGGGGCCCCTCATGGTGATGCCACTTCAACTCTCTGCAATTGTGCCGCTCTGCGATTCTATTAGCGATACCTCTGAACTGCATGTGATAATTATTTACAGTATTATTTCACTAACCCAGCACGCATCCTATGCGTGTTACAGCAAGGCAGAATAGTTTACAACCCTACTGAGGCTCTAGGAGGCTCAGAAATAGCCGTTTTTAATAGCGATTCCTCGCGAAAAAATTTCGTGTTGAAACGATTTTTGTCGGAAAATTCGGCGAATCAGTCGAATCGAATTTTTCAAAAGTTCGCTCATCTCTAGTCACAGTGTTACAACAATGTCATTCAATGTGTTTTCGCTTTGTTACTGGTGAATTTGTGTTCAAAAACAGACTCCAATCACACAGCGTCTGGCGCTCTATGCTATAGCGCCGACACTGTGTGTGTGTGTCCTTTTTTGATAAGTAAGGTGTGGAGCGCCAAGTGCCGGTCGCACTGAGCTGGCGCTACATTTCGCTCCCTGCAGCGCTGTACTGGTGATACAGCGCCCAACATACATCACATACATCAATGCCGGCCAGGTTACTAGAGTGACTGAGGCACTCTGTTACAGCATCCGATACCCGCTTACATCGTCTACTAGCGGTCGCTCTAAGTGCCGCTATACAGACGCTCATCTGCCGATACCTGCCGTTAGTAATGAATCAGCCTCCACATATCCTTATTAAAGTTCCGGCAGGATGATGATGATGAATGAGTACTAGGTTGTCCTGTGTCCCTGCGACGGGTCTCTCCCGTATCTTTGGGGCTATTCTCTACCCCTCTGCCGCCTCTCTGTATGCATTGAGACTCCCCACCTCCCCATATGCACCTTTGGTCCCTTCGAGCAGCGTGGCGGTGGGCATCAGCATTGATGGAATATAGCAATTATGTTTTAAAGTCTATGAATAAAAATCTAAAAAATCTAAAAAATGTTTTGGAAGTGATAGCAGCAAACCCCATGTGTTTTGAACGTTAAAATTCTTCTTTTTCATCCAGATAAGGGGTAAATCATTCTAAAGTGATATGATATTTCCTTCATATGTAAACTGTAACTTCCACCTCCCCATAAAAAGGCTTTACATACTGACAAGCATACATACACATTTCGCCTCCATTGCAAAACCTTTTCTGCAAATTGAGAATAATTGTGTAACAAATAAAGCAGTGGCACAATAAAAATCAATCTGTACATCATTTACATTGTGCAATGCCATTTAAAAGTGATCAATCCCAGTGAATGATGTATAATTGTGAATAGTGATGTAATATAAACTGTAGCCAATAAAACTACTTCAGGTATCCCCGGGTCCTTCGAAATTCTGATAACATGTGATCAGTCTTTAATATAAGAAGCTAAAGTGACTACTAAAGGTTGTAACAATCGCTCGAAGTTTTCGCCCAGTTGTGTCATTGTGGCATCAACCCCGCCGACAGTGGTGGTTGAAGTTAACTTTTCGTTTTAACTCTCTTTTTCTATTTAAAATTCCCCTTCCCACACATTTAACAAAGTATTTCCTTAATTAAACATATTGCCCATGCAAAAAAAACTATACTTGTTTTTTGTCTCACAAAGATGACTGCTCCTACTGCGGTGCTTCAGCTCTTACCTGATCGGCAGATCCATGTCCTGTGCTGCCTGGCCAACATTGCTTGTCACTATTTTGTGTTATATATATATAACTGTTTGCAGGGAAATTATAAACTTTTTTTGCAATTAAGTTTGGGCTTTAACATGAAGTGTCATGTTTGGAATTTTACAGTGCTTTCTCAATATTTTTGGGTGAAATGTGTGGAAAAAAAAACTATACTTTGAAAGGTTGTCATGTTTTTTATTTAATAAAAAAAGTTTTTTAAGAAAATCATATTGCTTGTGAAAGCCCCATTCCAAAGGTACCACATATGCGGGCTTCCGCCGCCCCCTGACAGCGCAGCCGGCCTCCCCACTCCAACCATGCCGGCATTTTTTTTTTCAGCAAACACTTACCGGCATGGTGGGAGCGGGGAGGCCGGCTGCGCTGTCAGCTGTCATCAGAGGATGCGTCATTAGAGGAAGCCGGCTTCCTCTGATGACGCGTCCTCTGATGACAGCTGACAGCCCAGCCGGCCTCCCCGCTCCCACCATGCCGGTAAGTGTTTGCTGTATAGTGGGAGCGGGGAGGCCGGCTGCGCTGTCAGCGGGCGCCGGAAGCCGGCTTCCGCCGCCCACTGACAGTGCAGCCGGCCTCCCCTCTCCCACCATGCCGGCATTTTTTTTTTCCATTTCAGGGCTTGGTGGGAGCGAATCGAATTTTTGAGAAGTTTGCTCATCTCTAGCATTAAGTATTAATATGCAAACCAAACAAGGAGGGTTAAAGAGAATGCCTGGGACAAACATTGGGCAAAAAAACCTTAAGGGTTAACTGGAATCAAAATACCCCCCCCCCCCATAACCCTCAAAGAATGGAGGTTCTCCAGAGAATTCACTCCGAAATGGCTAATAGATCTTCACAGAAAACATAGAATCTGGAGAAATCAAATTGCTACGGAGAAACAGTAAAGAAAAGAGAAGAAACATGTGGGACCAACAGTTATGCCTGACAAATGTGTGTGGGGCAGGGCCATTTGTGCAGTAGCATATTTGCCTTGCGAAAGGCTACCGTGCGCTTGCCATTTGGTGCAATTTGCACTCGCATCCAGGGTGCGCACTCAGCCATGAATAATGCACCTATGTGAAATAGTTTGCTCTCCACCTGAGCGTTTTTGTGTACCAACCCTGAATTGACCTTAATAACATGGCTTAACTTAGAATACGTAAGGTATTCTAAGGCTCTTGGAGGCTGACTCTGTAAGTGGCTGCTTGGAAGTGGTGAGTTAAAGCGGGATCTCCTGTGTTAAGCTTGGGGAAACGGAGCTCATTTGGTAAGTAAAATATAGCAAACTGTGTTTGTTTTATTTTTGTGAATCAGTGTGTTAATGCTGGCACAAATTTAAACAAAAGAAAAAAAAAAGTTTTTTTTTTTTGTTTTTTTTCTTCACTTTCTCTCTCTTGGATTCCTGCTGAGGCCTAATTGAGGCCTAATTGAAGCAGGTGTGTTAGAAGGCAGCACACAACTCGTGGAGCTTGCTCTTGGAGGCTGACTCTGTAAGTGGCTGCTTGGAAGTGGTGAGTTAAATAAAGCAGGAGTTAAAAGCAGAAGTGCTGAAGCTGTAAGTATCTGCCTTTGATTTCATATTGTTATTTTAAGTGTTGTAAATTCTACACTTGTGTTCCCACAAATTGATACAATGGGTTCCATGCCTAACAATGCTGTCCAGTGTACATCTTGTGCTATGTATGCACTTTTTGATCAATCGGTCGATGGTGGATATATATGCCCCGGATGTCTGCGAATAGCTGATTTGGAAGCTGTCATTCACGATCTAAATAAGCAATTGGCAACACTAAGAGACATTGTTATCATGCAAAAGAGTCTGGATCTCACTGAGCTGGAACTCAATGGGTCAGGGGAGGGGGAGGGTGGTAGTATGGGGGGAGAGGAAAAGCAGGAAAATAAGGCAGCTAGCTGGATAACTGTTAGAAGGCGGGGTAGGGGTAAAAGTTACAGGGAGGCTAGCCCTGAACAGGCACCTCCAAACAAGTTTGCCCGGTTGGCAGATGAGGAGGATGTTAGGTCAGGGATGGCACAGCTGCAGCAAGACACATCTGTCGGCTCCAGTAAGAAAGGGAGGGGAAATGGGAGAACAGGGCAGACAAGACAAGTGCTGGTAGTGGGTGACTCTATTATTAGGGGAACAGACAGGGCAATCTGTCACAAAGACCGGGATTGCCGAACAGTGTGTTGCCTTCCTGGGGCAAGAGTACGGCATATAGCGGAGCAGGCTGACAGATTGTTGGGAGGGGCTGGCATGAACCCAGCGGTCATGGTGCATATTGGCATAGGATGACATAGGAAGAAGTAGGTGGAAGGTCCTTAAAAATGATTTCAGGGACTTAGGCCGTAAGCTTAAGGCAAGGACCTCAACTGTAGTATTCTCAGAAATACTACCAGTACCAAGTGCCACACCAGAGAGGCAGCGGGAGATTAGAGAGGTAAACAGGTGGCTCAAAAATTGGAGTAAAAAGGAGGGGTTTGGGTTCTTAGAGAACTGGGCTGACTTCACAGTGGGCTACAGGTTCTTTGGCAGGGATGGGTTGCACCTCAATGGGGAGGGTGCATCTGTTCTGGGGGAGAGGATGGCTAAAAGGTTAGAGGAGTGTTTAAACTAAGCACTGGGGGGAGGGTAAAAGCAGTTACAAAGGGGAAGTTAGGAAAGAAAGTGACAGTGGGTGTAGACATGAAACTGGGGGTGGAGAGGGGGGGAGGGGTTAGGACATCTAGCAGGAATAAGGGCAATATACAAAATTATCAAAATTGTCATAAGCATTTGAAATACATGCTTACAAATGCTAGAAGCTTGACTAATAAAATGGATGAACTAGAACTGATAATAACAGAAGAGCAATATGACATAGTGGGGGTAACAGAGACCTGGCTGGATGAAAGCTATGACTGGGCAGTAAATTTACAGGGATACTGTGTGTTTAGGAGGGACCGTAACAAACGCAAAGGGGGTGGAGTCTGCTAAATTGTAAAATCCTCTACAGCCTGCTCTGCGGGAGGACATATGTGAGGGGAATGACCATGTGGAGTCTGTATGGGTTGAAATACATGGAGGGAGAAACAAAAATAAAATACTGATGGGGGTTTGCTATAAACCTCCAGATATATCCGAATCCATAGAAAATATGATGCTAAGGCAAATAGATATAGCCGCTAAAGTAAATGAGGTAGTGATTATGGGGGACTTTAACTACCCAGATATAGACTGGGATGCTGAAACATGTGTTTCGCATAAAAGTAATAGTTTTTTATCTAAAACAAAAGATGGCTACCTTTCCCAACAAGTACAAGCTCCAACAAGAGGGAAAGCCGTATTGGACCTAATACTAACCAATGTACCAGACAAAGTAATAAAGGTACAGGTTGGGGGACACCTTGGAAGCAGTGATCATAATATCATTAATTTCCAATTAGCAGTCACTAGGGTGCCTTATCAAGGAGCCACAAAAACGCGGGACTTCAAAAAGGCAAAGTTTGACCAACTTAGAGATGCCCTACACTGCATTGACTGGGAAAATGTCCTTAAAAACAAAAGCATGGACGCTAAATGGGATACTTTCAAAGGAATACTTAATTTTCATTGTGACAGATATATACCTTACAGGAATAAAACTATTAGACACACATGTAAACCGATGTGGCTTAATAAAAAGGTTAAGGGGGCAATAAACAACAAAAAAAAGGCATTTAAATGTTTAAAGCAGGAAGGGACAGTGGAAGCGTTAAAAAACTACAAAGAAGAAAATAAACAATGTAAACAGATAAGGGCAGCTAAGCTGGAGACAGAAAAACTGGTCGCGAAAGAGAGTAAAACTAACCCCAAATTATTCTTTAGCTACATAAACCGTAAAAGGTACAAACCTGAGGGTGTGGGCCCCCTGAAAAGCAAGGATGGGACCCCTATAGAGGGAAATGAGGAGAAAGCTAATTTGCTTAACAACTTCTTTGCTTCTATATTCACAAAAGAATTTGACATGCCAAGTGAAATGCAGGGGAATAACCGAAACCCTCCATTAAATGTCACTGGTCTAACCAAGGAAGAAGTCCAGCACCGTCTCAAGCAGATAAAAATCGATAATTCACCGAGACCAGATGACATACATCCTCGTGTTTTTAGGGAGTTATGTACAGTAATAGACAAGCCGTTATTTCTAATATTTGTGGATTCCATAACTACAGGGTCTGTTCCGAGGGATTGGTGCGATGATACTAAGCTGAGAAAAGTAATTAAAACAAAAGAGGACAGCAGGCAGCTACAAACAGATTTAGAAAAATTGGAAGCATGGGCAGTTAAATAGCAAATGAAGTTTAACACAGATAAATGTAAGGTTATGCACATGGTAAGGAGAAATCTGTGTCATGATTACACACTAAATAAAGAAACACTTGGTAAAACAACAATGGAAAAGGACCTAGGGGTTTTAGTTGACAATAAGCTCAACTGTAGTAATCAATGCCAGGCAGCTGCTGCCAAGGAAAATAGGATCATGGGGTGCATCAGGCGGGCCATAGGTGCTCATGACCAGAGCATCATTTTACCCCTGTACAAGTCACTGGTCAGACCCCATATGGAATACTGTGTACAGTTCTGGGCACCTGTGCTTAAGAAGGACATATCAGAACTGGAGCATGTTCAAGGAAGGGCAACAAAGTTAATAATGGAGTGTGGGGGCTACAGTTCCCGGGAAGATTGTCCAAGTTAGGTTTATTTAGTCTAGAAAAAAGACGATTGAGGGGTGATCTAATAAAAATGTATAAATATATTCGGGGTCAATAAAAAGATCTGTCCCACAATCTATTTATACCCCGGAGTGTAACCATAACCCGGGGGCATCCACTAAGGTTAGAGGAAAGGTGCTTTCTCCACCGACATAGGAGGGGATTCTTCTCTGTAGGAGCAGTGAGACTATGGAACTCGCTGCCAGAGGAGGTAGTAATGATGGATACAGTAAAAACGTTCAAAAGTGGCCTTGATGCCTTCCTGGCTTGTAATAACATTTCCAGCTATGACTACTAGACCATTGGAAGGAGTTAAACAGGCTGAACTGGATGGACTAAAGTCTTTATTCAGCCTTACATACTATGTTACTATGTTATATTTACATGTAACTGGAGATTTTGCAATGCCTTGAATGGCACATTTTACTCTACTTCCACACTGATGGGGGGGGGGGGGGATCTGTGTTCCTGCAAAGGGACTTTAAATACGAAAACAAAATCTAAAATAAAAAGGGGTCCCCCCCATCTGAACCTGCTTACATTTTGGTTGTCACTGATGGAATGCAAGATGGCATTTTGAATGTTCTTACATTTGTATACCTAGTAAATATGTCTTTATGAAAGACTTCCACTGCATTGCTCTTTCAAGATGCCAGAGAAGGGGAGGTGGGCCTCTGTTTCCGTAAATCTTAGATTCCTCTGATATATCCATGCCAGAATGGAACCCCGCCATTGGACCAGGAGGAAGCCCCTGACCACTGCTGCACTTGGCGGACAAGGGGTGACATTGCCAAGCGCTGCATGTCAATTTACTTTTTCTACTAGGGATCCAGACCTCTATAACAATTAAAATGGTTGGGGGAGGGGGACATGCAAACCACCTGCCTGACATATTGGCAGGAGACTTGCTGTTACAATAACCTGCTCCTCTGCTACCTGGAAGAGTGCAGGAAGAGCCTGGTGCCCATCGCCCATCTGTGGAAGAGCATTAGGGAGCAGGGGCCAGCAACTCACTCTATGAGCCTTGGGTTAATGGCCCAATGCCTGGTGTGCCAGACTGGTTGCCTCGAGCAGGTGTAAAAAGTTCAAAAATAGGTGTCAGGAAACATCTGAATTGTATGCACATTAAACGCAATGTGTATATTTATTGTGCACTTTATCTTACACACTTTTTGCATTTATGTGGTCTGAAAAGTGAAACGTGAAATATTTTTTGCATTGCACAATTGTTATTGACTATTGCTGAAAGTTGTGAAACTATTGTCTCATAAAAGTCCAGTTGTTATATATGTCCCAATGTATTAATTATGAAGTTTTTTTGTGTGCAAGTGACAATGTTCACTTACCCTTTTTATGTTAGGAATTGCAAAATGTAATTGTAGTAAAGCCTAAAAACGGGCAGGCTGATTCATTATTTGCGGCAGGTAGTGACAGCTGAGCGTCTGTAGAGTGGATTTCAGAGCAACCGCTAGTAGTCGCTGTGCTTGCCCATGGTTCGTTGTTTCAGAGCACCTCAGTCGCTGGCCGGCATTGTTAAATACGTTATGTGATTCTCAGTACTACGCCGTATTGGATGAACACATTCATAAAAAAATCAGGCTCAAACTGTTCCGGCGCTCAAAATCGGGTCGATGTAGCCCACAGCGCCAGAGGCTGTTTGATTAAAGTCTGATTTTGAACATGTATCCACTAGTAACAAAGCGAAAACATATGGAATGACACTTTAATACCAGACATGTAAGGACAATTCTGCATAAAAATATTATTAATCAAAAAAAGTTTTCAAAAATGTCATTTCCTTGCCCAGAATACATGTCAGAAGGTTTGTGTTTTTTTTTTTTTGGGGGGGGGGGGAATGGGATCAGGAAAGGGATTTAAGGATCTTCCATAGAAATGTATGGGAGAGCGCCAGGTAACGAGAGGTAATACGTGGCGCTCTGCGAGGCTTGATAAATGTGTAATTGCTTGCCGTGTGCGGTGTTCATCTGACGCTACTTGACGCTACCTGCCTCTGTACAGGCAGTACCTGGTGCTATCCCTTCATGAATAAGGCCCTTACAGGCAATTCTATAGACCTTTCTTAGTCATGCTCTCATCAGCATCCTAAAATATTGGTTTATAAAGTATCTCATTAAGATAATAATGTGGGTTCCAAGCCCCAGAGATCAAATTACTTTATACCTTTAAAATAAAATATTTTTAGCAAGGGATTTTTTTCAGCATCCTAATAATCTTGTTTATTTTAATTTTATGTTCATTTAGATGTGTAAATTATAAAAAAAACACTGATAATGTTGACTTACACTTACATTTTCCCTCCACTTTTGGGAGGGGGTTTTATGGGGGCGAAAAATACAGGAACTTATTTGACATTATAATTTGACAGGATTTTTAAAATGTATTTTCATTACATTTTTGTAATTCCTGTTACTATGCATAATTGTTCAAAACTGGCCATTCGGTGCTGTTCTTGTGCTGACTGTAGGGACCTGTAGCAGTGTACTGCACATACCCTACCCCACCGGCATTCCTGGAGATTGGCTTGCTCACCTCCACCCTCCTCCCTCCTGTTAGGGTTCTGAACAGTGAGCTATTATGTTGAACCTCTAGCCAACTAAGCAGTGTTATGGCAATGAGTGGGTTTGTGGGCATTTGGCTGCATCTTAAGCCTTTTATAAAAGGGGAGTGAATCCCATGAAGCTCTCTTCCTCCCAATTTTTTGAGTAAACTGTTGCAGCTGCATGAAACCTACCCACCACCTGATTCCTTGTATGTAATGTATGGGTTTGCATGGCAAGGTAAAGTTTAAAGGTAAAGTTTGGCTTCCGTGATTGCTCCAGGTGGATTACTGAACATTGATCTATTTGCCATCTGGTGGTGGGCAAGTTATTTTCACTGTTGAACAAACGGCATGACCCAGTATGCTATCACTTACTCAAGGCTCATTTTGAATTGAAAACTTCTGCAAGTGGTTTTGAGGATTGCCCCGTCATAAAACTTGGTAAAGAGTATGTATGTATGTATGTGTTTTTTTGCACTTTATTGTGTGCTTTGTTTGAAAAGGCTCTCTAAAAAATGTAAAGGTCTCAGAACCGAACTAAATTACCTTTAAAATTATTGCTCACATTGGTATTACTGATACACTGATTTATTGATTTATTTACTGATACACTGATTTATTGATTTATTGTTTTTTTATTATCTATTGATTTTAGTTAATTTTTATCTGTAGGTTTTATGGCAGTGTCTAGCAAACTATAGAACTTTGCTTGCTCACCTAAGCAAGAAGGGGCACGGGAAGCCGCGTGCGCAGGTGGTTTGTACTCCTGCTGCCCCTCAGCCTCCCCCCCACTGTCTCCACTATGTGCTGACTGTCTGATTTGGTCACATTGCATTTTGTGCCTTAGAATTGCACTTTGAAATTTGCTTCTTTAGATTCATACACTTGTCACTTTATTTGCTTATGATAACACTTGCTTTGCATGTTCTATTAATTTATTTGCTACACTCTGAGAAATATTTTGTGCAATATCACTGTTGATCACAAGTGTAAATAAACACACAGACACATAAGAAAAAAAATGACATTTATTTATTTTTTTTCTTTACTCACCTCTGATCCTCTTCTGTCCCCCGGCAATCCCCGATGACAGCTGCCGGGTGCTCGGTGGAGGAATGCTGGGGGGCCGAGGGATCACAGCCCTCTCCCCCCTCCAACCTCTCTCCTCCAGTCACCCGGCGAGACTGATCGTCTCGGGTGAGAGAAGCCGGCTGCCGGATGACATCATAGTGACGTAACCTGGGGAGGGGCTAGCAGCGGCGACCCAGGAAGTGATGGAGAGGGTGATTTCTTGCCCTCTCCTCACCACGGAAGAGCCGGGGGGGCAATCGGAGGCCCGGTGAAGAGGAGATCCGGCTGGAGGGATTGCGGCCACAGGTGAGTAAATGTCATTTTTTTTTCCACTTAGTAGCAGCCACGCCCGAAGCGGTGGCACTATTTCAAAAGTTTTTTCTGGAGCCATCTGAGCCCCCATCTACGTGCTTGCCACTTAGTTCCTGGACAAGCCAGCACGTAGGTGTTACGTGCTTGGCACTTAAAGGGTTAAAACTATTAGCAGCAGTGTTTTTTTCCACCCACATGACCCAAATAGCTTTCATGACACCTGAGTTATAATCTGTATTTTAAAGTTAGTTTTTTAAATGTGGCTATGTTAAAATGTATATATTTTTTTGCTGTTCTTTTGTTTTTTTTATTTGTTCCTTTTTTGTTCTTTAGTTTTTCATTTGTTCTTTTTTGTTGTTCTTTTGTTTTTTTCATTTTTTCTTTTTTTGTTGTTCTTTTGTTTTTTCATTTGTTCTTTTTTTGTTGTTATTCTGTTTTTTTCAGTTGTTCTTTTTTTATTTTTTTGTTTAAAATAAATGTTTTAGTGTATTGTTTAAACCCAGGTGCATGCAAAAATATCTAATCGTGTGTGTGTGTGTGCAGACCTACAATACTATGAAAAAGAAAACACAAATGTAGGTTTCAAAATATAACTTTTTGTTTATTAAAAATGAAAAAGGCAACATGCCATAAAACAAATGCTGCACAGCAGCAACTTTAATCCCCCCCACCCTGTATCTTGTTCTGCAGCTCCTGCAGCATATTGCGCGATTCACAAATTGCCTGTGATGCTCTTCTATGCAAAGTGGGAAAGAAAATACACAATTACTACAGGTCGACAACTACGGTATATCCCTATGATCTTTGTTTAACATTGATGTTTCCCATGAAGTCACTTTTTTTTAACATACACAAAAGGCCAACCTTTCATAATTTTTGATGGAAAAGTAAATTAACCTGTGGAGCCATTCAACATACCTATCATAATCTAAAATCACCAAGCAAATAACCTAACCAATAAAGGCCTACTTCACTACAGGAATAATTTAGTTAATATAGTGGCCAATAACAGCTGAGGAAAATAAAGCCAATATATATGTCGAATGAGCTTTTGGTATAAATATTGTTTAAAATCTAAACAATAGATAATGCACAATTCTAAATGTAGCAGGAATGTAAAAGCAGCACGTAAAGTACCTAAGCAACTGCTGCCTTTATCAAGTAGCATCAAGTTACATTAGCAGGGTCAGGAAACGTGCATGCTATGAGGGAATTCTGATTGGTTCTTCAGAAAAGAGGCTCTACAGGTATTAGTGTCAACTCTATACTGCCCCTAACATGGGTACATGGTCATGGACACATACATATGGATGTATACAAGCTTATTGCCACAAATAACATTACTCACCATCACAGCTGTGGCCTTGGTCCATGCTGCTGGAGCCTCCGGGAGCCTGGTGGCGGCAATATAGTTTTACATTTATCTGTAGGAAAGCGCTCAATGTGGCTAATTATTGTAACACACTTGGCCATGTTTTAGTAAGAACACTACTTGGCAAAACACATGAGCAAGCCAGCTGGGCCAACATAAGTGGAGGAGGTGGATGGCTCCTGAAAAATATGGTCAATTTTATACACAAGAGCAATATGACCACACAATACAAATAATGAAGGAGACTCACCAGGGGATGAGGTGCTTGTAGCTTCCCAGGAAGGGCTATGAGGCGAAGTAGGGGTACCTCTGCTTCTCCGATTCCACCCAGCAGAGCCAAATTCCAAGGCTCAACCCTCCTCCCTCTGACTCCCCAAACCATCAGGGAGTGTGGTGGAGTCCCATTCCTCCTCCCCCCTGGGACTCCCCACTTGCCCCAGCGGTAGTTTGACTTTGCTAAGCCAGACTCAGAGGAGCTGATGCTCCACACCACCCTCAACTCAGCAGCAGGCTCCACTGGGGCTTCCACTTCATCACGCCCATCCTCCCCTGGGTCCTCGATTTGGAACAGTTGAGAGGTCCCCCACTGAGCAATCAGAACCAGGTCTCTGGTGCGGGGGAGAACAACCTTTAACCTTTCGAACACTTCAACATAGTTCTGCCCAATGTGCTCTATGGGATCTTCACCTACAGCACCACTATAAACTAGTGCAGCTTTAACCAGAGTGCCCTGCGCTGCTATATAGTGCTAGTGTTAAATTAGATACAGACTGTTGGCCGTATTGGCGCAGCCTGTTTTTGGCATCTTAATTCACACACTGAGTGCCACTGAGGAAAATAAAGTTGCACTGAGTGGTATTAACAGGTGCTGATGCTTCATAAATCAAGCTCAGTTTGCCTTTCACAACATAGAATGATATATCTAAGGAGTATCCCTATCAGTGTTGAGTAGGCTTTGGACGGATATGCAAATTCCAAGATCTGTGATTGCTTGCAATGATTAAAGTGGACCAAAACCCAGGATTTTGACTATCCTGGGGTTTGGTCCTTGCCCCTGGGACACCCCTGAGCTTTGTGAAACCCCCAGGTCGCTGAAACCAACCCACCTCTTCCCGGTCCTACGGCACCAGCTCGGACGCTCATCCAATCAGTGCGCTCGGATCTGCTAATGTTACGCTGCCTAAGTCTTTGTCTAAGGCGCTTGGCTCCGAGAGCGCTGATGTCAGCATCCCCCGCTACCTTCTAACAGGGAGCATTCCCACGATGGCCATTCACAATTGCCTGGCACGGGCACGTGCCCTGCTAGAGGTATAGCAGGGATGTCCCTATATATCTCCCCCTCTCTGCTCTCAACCTCCTACCTCTCCGCTCATAAATTCCTTTCTCTGGCAAAATCACTCACCACCTCTATATCCAAGCACAAAAACATTATTCTACCCTTAAAAGCCACAACCATCTCTTCTCTCTCCTTTTACTCTTACTTGCCACCGGTGACACTAGCCCTAATCCGGTCCCGCTCTCTCCACCCCTCTCCTCCAGAACGATTCCCTTTTCATCAAAACCAAAAACTTGCAACTGTGTTAAACCTGCATACACATGCAACCTATCTAATCTGAAACAGCTTACTGCCTCCCCACCCCTTCCCGCCACTGTCACCTGCGTACTGTGAAATGCACGCTCAGTGTGCAATAAACTCACCTATATTCATGACCTTTTTCTCTCTAACTCTTTTACCTTCATAGGATTCACAGAAACATGGCTCATGCCATCAGATACAGCTTCACCTGCTGCCCTTTCACATGGGGACTACATCTCAGCCACACCCCCAGATCCAAAAACAAAGAGGGCGGGGGTGTGGGCATCCTTCTATCTGAACTCTGCTGCTTTAACCCACTCCCTGCCCTGCCATCTCTATCCTTCTCATTTTTTGAAGTTCACTGTGTCCGTTTATATTCTCCCTGTAACCTGAAAATCGCTGTCATCTACCGCCCTCCTGGAACTACTACTCTTTTCTTCGACCATTTTTCTACCTGGCTCCTTCAGTTTCTGTCCACAGACATCCCCGCAACCATTATGGGTGATTTCAACATACCTGTTGACACTAGCAACCCTGCTGCCACCAGACTACTGCCGCAAATCTCATCTTTCAGACTCAAGCAATGATCTACTGCACCCACCCACAAAGACGGCCACACAATTGACCTCCTCTTCTCTAACTTCTGCTCTGTATGAAACCTCTCATCCTCGTTGCTCCCCCTCTCTGACCATAATCTGCTAACTATGACCCTCTCTCCAATTCCTGCAAACCCCCCTCCAAACATACCTATAATTCAATACAGGAACTTAAGATTTTCAGTCCCTTTCTGCCTCAATTCAACCTCTTTAGACCTTGACCTAATTCATTGACATAGACGCTGCATCATTACACTACCATAATACACTCTCCTCAGCTCTAGACTCTGCCGTCCCCCTCACCTATAGCTGTCCCCGCCCCAAAAATCGCCAACCCTGACTAACTGCAAGCACAACCAGATTGAAATAGCTGTCTCGAGCTGCTGAACGGCAATGGAGGAAAGCCAAAGCAAATCATGACTTTCTGTTATATAAACAAGCCCTTCAGGAACTCAGGACTGCCCTTTCATCTGCTAAGCAAGCATATTTCTCTTCACTTATTTCTGCACAAGCCCCGAATCCCAAACAACTCTTCAACACTTTCAGTTGCCTACTCCGCCCACCACCCCCTCCTCCAACCTCCCAAATAATAGCAGAAGAATTTTCAACATTCAACTTGGATTTGCCACTCAGAACCCCTCACCACTTCAAACAACCCCCCTGCCTTACTCTCTTACTTTCTTCACTCCATTAACTGAACTTGGACTAACCTCTCTCATTTCTAGGGCCCACCTGACTACCTGCTCTCTCGTTCCTATTCCATCCCACCTTATTCTTCAACTGTCTCCATCCCTCACTCCAGCCTTAACCTCTATATTCAACCTTTCTCTCTCCACTGGCACCTTTCCTTCCACCTACAAACATGCAGTTATTACTCCGATAATCAAGAAACCCTCTCTCTACCCCTCTGCCCTCTCCAGCTACCGCCCTATCTCACTACTCCCCTTCTCCGCCAAACTTCTTGAACAACATGTCCAGAACTGGCACAATACTTTTCCACTAACAACTTACTTGACCCCTTACAATCAGGATTCCGTCGTAACCACTCCACTGAAACTGTCACTAATGATCTGCTCACTGCTAAAAGCAAAGGTTCTCTCCTCTCTTGGGGTTCAAAGTCTTGCACTCTCTTGGCTCACCTCTTACCTCTCTGACAGATCATTCAGTGTATCCTATTCTAACATGGTCTCATCCCATTCACTTTCTGTCGGCGTGCACAAGGTTCTGTCCTAGGCCCCCTACTTTTCTCAGTCTAAACCTATGGCCTTGGCAAACTTATAACATCACTAGGCTTTCAATACCACTTCTACACCAAAAGATGCCTGCCACATCCTCTGCCAGACCTCCTTGCCCTTCTCCTCATTCTCCTCTTGCTGCCATCTCTGCCTATATGACAGCTCTGTACTGTCAGACCCTAGACATAAATGATTATAAACTTCTGAATGTTGGATCCAGTCGACAGCGAGATTCGAGTCTATTCAAGCCTGAACATTTTTTTATTACAGATTTAATAAAGTGTGTGAAAATACCCAAAAATATCTCTCGACCCTAAATGGTACTTATCCTTGAGTTGCTGAAATGTTAAGACCTCTGAATGCTGAAAGCAGTAAATCAATCAGAAAATCCCCGCCTCTTTCCATCTACAGAACCTTGCAGGGTCTAGACAAGCTGGTGGGAACATAGGGTTGTTCCACAATGCTAATAAGGGCATATGTTGGGAGGCGAAGACCCCCGAGATTTTGACATCGACCCAGACTTGAAGTGAGTGGGTTATAATTGAATTGTGTCCCAAATTCCTATATTTTGGAGTGATCCATAATAGGTTGTCTACCGCTAGTGGATGACACAACGCAGACTCAATTGGTACCCAGCTAGGGATATCCCCAACAGCATAGTAGGAGAGCATCTGAGCTATCTGCGCAACTTGAAACTATTTCACGAAGTTCGGGAGCCTCAGGCCTCCTCTGGACTTATGCCTTTAAAGAGTCCCCTTGCTACTCTTGCTCTTTAACGATTCCAAACCAATGAAAGTACTTTCAAAAAATGCTACGGGATCTTCTAGCGAGGTATAAAAATTTGGGCAACAGTGTAATTTTAACTGCCGCTATCCTACCTAACCACGAATGGCCATAATCTTTCAATTGGACCAGCAGAGCAGATACTTTCTGGGATAGAGTTATATAATTTGCCATATATAGGGTATCATAATTGTTAGTCAAATTGACTCCAAGTTACTTAACAATTCCCCCTTCCCAGTGGAAGTCATATGAAGCTCGCAGCTGAATCCAGCTATCTGGGGGAATATTTATGTTCATGGCCTTGGACTTAGATGTATTAACCTGAAGACCCGAAACTCCCGCAAAACACTTTAGGATTCGGAGCAGCTTAGGAAAAGAGATCAAAGGGTTAGGGATGGATAACAACACATTGTCCGCAAATAGGCACTTTTTATAATGCCTATTCCCTACTTCCAGACCAGAGATATCTGGGGGGCCTCTTATCACTTGCGCTAACGCCTCCATAGCCAGGTAGAACAGGAGGGGGGACAATGGGCAACCCTGTCTTGTTCCCCTTTCTAAAGGGAAGATATCTGACTTATACCCATTTTACTTTACATATGCTACTGGGGTGGCATAAACCACTTTTAAGGTGCCTATGAACCTAGGCCCAAAGCCCCATCTTTCCAAAAGATAGAAAAGGTATTCCCAGGAGACTGAGTCAAATGCCTTTCTAATATCTATATATAATATCGCGCATAGCTGGCGACTTCTCTTGCAATATGCGTAGCTGAATTACCCTCCTAATGTTGTCCCCCGCCTGTAGCCCTGGAATGAAGCCTACTTGGTGCTTATGGATTAGATGTGGTAGATGTTTGACATCCGATCTGCCATCATTTTGGTGAGGAATTTAATATCCACATTTATAAGGAAGATTGGTCTAAAATTAGACCATAGCGAATGGTCCGTGTCTGGCTTCGGAATCACACTAATGAAGGCCGTAAGAGATTGCTGGGAAAAAGAGCTCCCCCCCTTCCCTGAATATCATTAAATAGAGCCATAAATTTTAGGACTAAGATAGAATTAAATTATTTAAAATTGGCTGCTGGAAAGCTGTCAGGCCCCGGCCTCTTATTCAATTTCATAACCGAGATGACCCGCTGTACCTCCTCTACGTTAAAGTCCTCCTCCAAAACATCCCTAAGTTCATCTGGCAGCACAGGTAGCAGAATATTTTCAAAAGACGCATCCAAAGCCTCGGTGCTCGATGGATTAGGATTTGAATATAATTTTTGAAGTTGCGTCCAAAATAATTTTACTATTTTGTTAAGATTGCTAGTCAGGGCTCCTCTATCCCCCTTCAATCCAGTTGGGCAGTAACTCTGCTCTGGCACTTTCAACCTTCTTGCAAATAAGGAATCCACTTTATTAGCCTTACAATAGTATTTATGTTTCAACCACCTCATGGCGTTCTCTACCCTCCCCGTTAGTGCTAAGTTAAGCCCCGGAGACCCTATGGAGCTTAGCCCGTACGTCCGGTGTCATTTGACCCTTGGCCCTTTCCGTCACTTCCAATTACTCTTTTCCAGTCTATCTATGCAAATATTCCTCTCTCTCTTCTTTCTAGAAGCAATCTGGACCAACCTCCTCCTAATAGTTGGTTTATGTGCTTCCCAACAGATTGTTGTTGAGACATCTGGAGTCTCATTTTATTTAAAATACTCGTAAGCACCTCAGTAATAGACTCCATCACGGCTGGGTCCGACAGAAGGGATACATTAAGTCACCGCCGTATGACACCTCCACCTGTTCCTGTCTGCCACCTCAGCCGAATGCCCATTCTCGGCTGCTCTACCATGTGCTGTCTCTTGCACTGCGTCCCTCTGATTGTCCAGCGAGTGCGGAGCTGATCTAAAGTGTCCTGCCATCAGCTACCCTGCTTGCATGTGCACTAGCAAAAGTACTTTCATTTCTTACTTACATAGGGCATAGTGCGAGAATTCTCAAATGGCTTTCTCGTCTGCTTTTGCTCATGCTAAAATGTCTTGCCCGCATCACCTGAATGATGTGAAAATGTGAGAGTTCTTGTGTGCAAGTTGAATTTCACATGAAGTTTTTTACAACCTATCTAGAATTGACCCTTTAGCTTAAGCAAATGTGAAGCTTTGCTGAAGAAACTATTTAAAAAGTCTGCTCTCTTGCAAAATGCTAGTTGAAAATACAACAGACAGGGCATAATGTTTAGGTATAAATGATGTGATGACAAAGTATATCAATACTAAACAACCTATTCAGCAATATATGCTGATAATTTATGAACAGACTTGTAGTGCCATTAAATACACGCTTGGAGAAAGATAACAGCAAAAAAGTAGCGGACATGGCAAGATGAGCGCTAGTTAGGACGCAAAATTGCATTAAATGCAGCACTTCCTAAATCAGGCTCTAAACATTGCCCTTTGAATTCAGGTTAATGTTCTTGATTTTCTTTAGCTAATTCAGACCTGAATATTCAGAAAAATGTGGTTTGACCAGTGTCAAAACACATTAGAGTAATATTAAAGTGATGAATAATGATTAGAGATGAGCGAACTTTTGAAAAATTCGATTCGACTGATTCGCCGAATTTTCCGACAAAAATCGTTTCGACCCGAATAAATTCGCGACGAATCGCTATTAAAAACGGCTATTTCTGAGCCTCCTAGAGCCTCAATAGGGTTGTAAACCATTCTGCCTTGCTGTAACACGCACAGGATGCGTGCTGGGTTAGTTAAATAATACTTTGAAGAAATATCACATGCAGATCAGAGGCATCGCTAATAGAATCGCAGAGTGGCACAATTGAATTCAAGAGAGTTGAAGTGGCATCACTATGAGTGGCAGGAGCCCAAACATTGCTTTAAAGAGACACTGGAGTTGGCAGCAGCAGGAGCCCAAAAATTGGATGAATCACCCCCTGGAGTTGGCAGCAGCAGCAGGAGCCCAAACATTACTTTAAAGAGACACTGGGGTTGGCTTCAGGAGCCCAAAAATTGGATGAATCACACCCTGGAGTTGGCAGCAGCAGCAGCAGGAGCCCAAATATACACTGGAGTTGGCTTCAGGAGCCCAAAAATTGGATGAATCACCCCCTGGAGTTGGCAGAAGTTGGCAGCAGCAGCAGCAGGAGCCCAAATATTACTTTAAAGAGACCCTGGGGTTGGTTTCAGGAGCCCAAAAATTGGATGAATCACACCCTGGAGTTGGCAGCAGCAGCAGCAGCAGGAGCCCAAATATACACTGGAGTTGGCTTCAGGAGCCCAAAAATTGGATGAATCACACCCTGGAGTTGGCAGAAGTTGGCAGCAGCAGCAGCAGGAGCCCAAATATTACTTTAAAGAGACCCTGGGGTTGGCTTCAGGAGCCCAAAAATTGGATGAATCACACCCTGGAGTTGGCAGCAGCAGCAGCAGGAGCCCAAATATACACTGGAGTTGGCTTCAGGAGCCCAAAAATTGGATGAATCACACCCTGGAGTTGGCAGCAGCAGGAGCCCAAATATTACTTTAAAGAGACACTGGGGTTGGCTTCAGGAGCCCAAAAATTGGATGAATCACACCCTGGAGTTGGCAGAAGTTGGCAGCAGCAGCAGCAGGAGCCCAAATATTACTTTAAAGAGACCCTGGGGTTGGCTTCAGGAGCCCAAAAATTGGATGAATCACACCCTGGAGTTGGCAGCAGCAGCAGCAGCAGGAGCCCAAATATACACTGGAGTTGGCTTCAGGAGCCCAAAAATTGGATGAATCACACCCTGGAGTTGGCAGCAGCAGCAGCAGGTGCCCAAATATTACTTTAAAGAGACACTGGGGTTGGCTTCAGGAGCCCAAAAATTGGATGAATCACACCCTGGAGTTGGCAGCAGCAGCAGCAGGAGCCCAAATATACACTGGAGTTGGCTTCAGGAGCCCAAAAATTGGATGAATCACACCCTGGAGTTGGCAGCAGCAGCAGGAGCAGCAGGAGCCCAAACATTACTTTAAAGAGACCCTGGGGTTGGCTTCAGGAGCCCAACAATTGGATGAATCACACCCTGGAGTTGGCAGCAGCAGCAGCAGGAGCCCAAATATACACTGGAGTTGGCTTCAGGAGCCCAAAAATTGGATGAATCACACCCTGGAGTTGGCAGAAGTTGGCAGCAGCAGCAGGAGCCCAAATATTACTTTAAAGAGACCCTGGGGTTGGCTTCAGGAGCCCAAAAATTGGATGAATCACACCCTGGAGTTGGCAGCAGCAGCAGCAGGAGCCCAAATATACACTGGAGTTGGCTTCAGGAGCCCAAAAATTGGATGAATCACACCCTGGAGTTGGCAGCAGCAGGAGCCCAAATATTACTTTAAAGAGACACTGGGGTTGGCTTCAGGAGCCCAAAAATTGGATGAATCACACCCTGGAGTTGGCAGAAGTTGGCAGCAGCAGCAGCAGGAGCCTAAATATTACTTTAAAGAGACCCTGGGGTTGGCTTCAGGAGCCCAAAAATTGGATGAATCACACCCTGGAGTTGGCAGCAGCAGCAGCAGGAGCCCAAATATACACTGGAGTTGGCTTCAGGAGCCCAAAAATTGGATGAATCACACCCTGGAGTTGGCAGCAGCAGCAGCAGGTGCCCAAATATTACTTTAAAGAGACACTGGGGTTGGCTTCAGGAGCCCAAAAATTGGATGAATCACACCCTGGAGTTGGCAGCAGCAGCAGCAGGAGCCCAAATATACACTGGAGTTGGCTTCAGGAGCCCAAAAATTGGATGAATCACACCCTGGAGTTGGCAGAAGTTGGCAGCAGCAGCAGGAGCCCAAACATTACTTTAAAGAGACCCTGGGGTTGGCTTCAGGAGCCCAACAATTGGATGAATCACACCCTGGAGTTGGCAGCAGCAGCAGCAGGAGCCCAAATATACACTGGAGTTGGCTTCAGGAGCCCAAAAATTGGATGAATCACACCCTGGAGTTGGCAGAAGTTGGCAGCAGCAGCAGCAGGAGCCCAAATATTACTTTAAAGAGACCCTGGGGTTGGCTTCAGGAGCCCAAAAATTGGATTAATCACACCCTGGAGTTGGCAGCAGCAGCAGGAGCCCAAATATACACTGGAGTTGGCTTCAGGAGCCCAAAAATTGGATGAATCACACCCTGGAGTTGGCAGCAGCAGCAGCAGGTGCCCAAATACTACTTTAAAGTTACACTGGGGTTGGCTTCAGGAGCCCAAAAATTGGATGAATCACACCCTGGAGTTGGCAGCAGCAGCAGCAGGAGCCCAAATATACACTGGAGTTGGCTTCAGGAGCCCAAAAATTGGATGAATCACACCCTGGAGTTGGCAGCAGCAGCAGGAGCAGCAGGAGCCCAAACATTACTTTAAAGAGACCCTGGGGTTGGCTTCAGGAGCCCAACAATTGGATGAATCACACCCTGGAGTTGGCAGCAGCAGCAGCAGGAGCCCAAATATACACTGGAGTTGGCTTCAGGAGCCCAAAAATTGGATGAATCACACCCTGGAGTTGGCAGAAGTTGGCAGCAGCAGCAGCAGGAGCCCAAATATTACTTTAAAGAGACCCTGGGGTTGGCTTCAGGAGCCCAAAAATTGGATGAATCACACCCTGGAGTTGGCAGCAGCAGCAGCAGGAGCCCAAATATTACTTTAAAGAGACACTGGGGTTGGCTTCAGGAGCCCAAAAATTGGATGAATCACACCCTGGAGTTGGCAGAAGTTGGCAGCAGCAGCAGCAGGAGCCCAAATATTACTTTAAAGAGACCCTGGGGTTGGCTTCAGGAGCCCAAAAATTGGATGAATCACACCCTGGAGTTGGCAGCAGCAGCAGCAGGAGCCCAAACATTGCTTTAAAGTGACCCTGGAGTTGGCTTCAGGAGCCCAAAAATTGGATGAATCACACCCTGGAGTTGGCAGCAGCAGCAGCAGGAGCCCAAATATTACTTTAAAGAGACACTGGGGTTGGCTTCAGGAGCCCAAAAATTGGATGATTCACACCCTGGAGTTGGCAGCAGCAGCAGGAGCCCAAATATACACTGGAGTTGGCTTCAGGAGCCCAAAAATTGGATGAATCACACCCTGGAGTTGGCAGCAGCAGCAGGAGCCCAAATATACACTGGAGTTGGCTTCAGGAGCCCAAAAAATTGGATGAATCACACCCTGGAGTTGGCAGCAGCAGCAGCAGCAGGAGCCCAAATATTACTTTAAAGAGACACTGGGGTTTGCTTCAGGAACCCAAAAATTGGATGAATCACACCCTGGAGTTGGCAGCAGCAGCAGCAGGAGCCCAAATATTACTTTAAAGAGACACTGGGGTTTGCTTCAGGAGCCCAAAAATTGGATGAATCACACCCTGGAGTTGGCAGGAGTTGGCAGCAGCAGCAGCAACAGGAGCCCAAACATTACTTTAAAGAGACACTGGGGTTGGCTTCAGGAGCCCAAAAATTGGATGATTCACACCCTGGAGTTGGCAGCAGCAGCAGCAGGAGCCCAAAAATTGGCCTAAAGACATAAATATGTTTTGCACCATTTGGAAAGTGTAAAACGTGGCACCATGCTGAATCTAGTCGCATGCATCAGGCATTGGTGGGTGGAAATCCTGGCTGATCCATCCCTGATTTATTTTGACAAAGGTGAGTCTCTCCACATTTTTAGTTGACAGACGAGTTCTCCTCGCCGTAACTATGGCCCCCGCCGCCCTAAACACCCGCTCAGATGGCACGCTACTTGCCGGGCAGGACAGCTTTTCCAGGGCAAACTCTGCTAGTTGCACCCACAAATCAAGTTTGGCTGCCCAGAAGTCCAGCGGATCCTCAAGGTGCGTTGGCATGGTCATGTCAAAGTATGACATGACCTGCTGGTTCAAGTCCTGCTCCAGGTCTTCCTGCTGCTCATGAGTAGCCTCACTATGCGGGTGTAGAAAGCTACTCATTAGCGACTGAAGACTGAGGCTGCTGCTGCTGATGGAGCTGCTGCTGCTGCTCCTGCCAACCCCCCCAGCGGCCATGGCAGTGGAAGGTGAGCGCAGAGGTCCCCTCGAGTCAGACCTGCGAGAGTATGGACCATGGCGCAGATAGGCATCGGCCAACTGCCTACGTAGAATGTCTTTGTAGTAGTTGAGTTTGTCCTCCCTCTCAGTGGGTTTAAAAAATGCCCCCATTTTGTGCCGGAAGCGAGGGTCCAATAAGGTGGACAGCCAGAAGTCATCCCGCCGACAGATGGAAACAATTCTGGGGTCACTACGCAAGCACGTGAGCATGCTTCGTGCCATTTGCGCAAGTGACTCGGATGGACTACCTGTCTCCATCTCCACTGCATACTGCCACGGTGTGCCCGGGTCCTCTGTCTCGCCTTCCTCAAAAACCTCTAGCTCCTCTGGCTGCTCCTGCTCCTCCTCTCCTGTCCGCTGACTAGATAAACCAGCCATTTCTCCAAGCCTAAACTGTGTTTCGCTGGGCAACTCCTCCTCCTCCTCTTCCTCCTCCTCCTCCAGTTCAGCTCCAACGGGGTTCATGTGGCCGTAAGATGTAAACGCCATGTCTCCAGTGCCCTGACCAGCCATGGTTTCCAACATGTGCTGTAGTACATGAAGCAGTGGAATCACGTCGTTCATCCCGTAATCCTGCCGACTGACAAATAAAGTGGCTTCCTCAAAGGGCCTGAGCAAACGACAGGTGTCACGTATGAGCTGCCACTGGTTGACATTGAAGTTACACAGGGGAGTCCCCCTATCTGCTTGGATCATCAGGAAATCCGTGATGGCTTTTCTCTGTTCATATAATCGGTCCAACATGTGAAGGGTGGAATTCCAAAGGGTGGAAACATCGCAAATCAGACTATGTTGGGGGATACCATTCTGACGCTGTAGCTCAAGAAGGGTGTGTTTGGCGGTGTAGGAGTGGCTGAAGTGCATGCAAAGTTTCCTTGAAGTTGTTAGGATGTCTTGCAGATGGGGGGAACACTTCAGAAACCGCTTGACAACCAGATTGAAGACGTGAGCCATGCAGGGGGCATGGGTCAGGCTTCCTTGGTGCAGCGCAGACAAAATGTTCTTCCCATTGTCGGTAACCATGATTCCCATTTTAAGTTTTCTTGGAGTAAGCCATGTTTGGATTTCCTGATGAATACATTTAAGCAGTTCCTCCCCTGTGTGACTCCGTTCGCCAAGACAAACCATGTGAAGCACTGCGTGACACCTCCGTGCCCTGCACACATGGTAGACTGGAGGGGCACTGAGACTTGAGCCTACAGTGGAGGGTGAGGAGATGGCGGAGGATGAGGAGGCCGAGTCGCACGGTGTCACAGGCCCAATGGGAAGGGAGCGCGGAGGCCGAAGCGGCGTGACCTGTCGAAGTTGCTGCTGCTGCTGCAAAGGGACCACATTCACCCAGTGGGCCGTAAACAACATGTACTGTCCCTGACCGTAGTTACAGCTCCAGATGTCGGCGCTGCCATGCACTTTGCTACACACCGACAGGCTCAAGGACTGGCCCACCTTCTGTTCAACAAAAGTGTGCAGCGCTGGTACTGCCTTCTTGGCAAAGAAATGACGGCTTGGGACTCTTCACCTCGGCTCGGCACAAGCCATCAGTTCTCTGAAAGGTGCAGATTCCACCACCTGAAAAGGGAGCGACTGCAGCACCAGTACCTTGGACAGGAGCACATTCAGCTTCTGCGCCGTAGGATGAGTGGGCGCATACTGCTGTCTCTTGGACATGGCTTCGCTGATGGATTGCTGGCGGGATGCATGACTTGGAGGAGGAGGAGCAGGAGCGACAGAGGATGGGTATGACGCACAGCTGCCTTCGGCTGAGGTGCTGGAGCCTTGGCTGGCAGAAATTGGGAGCTCACTTGGTGAGGAAGCAGACTGGACCACCCCTTGGGAGCCTCGGTTCTCCCAGGTCGCTTTATGGTGACGCATCATATGTTGACACAGGGCCGTGGTGCCAACATTTGGACCCTGGCCACGCTTCACCTTCTGCCTACATATCTTGCATGTGGCCATGTTACCCTCCTGCGGATGCTTCAGGAAAAACTGCCACACTGCCGAGTAGCTACTTTTCCCACCCCCTGGCCTCACTGATTCACTGCTGCTGTTGCCAACTCCAGGAACCCCTGCTCCACTACCTCCCGATAAGGTAGACTGCCGCACAGCAGGTGCTCTACCCCGGCCCCGGCCGGCTCCAGCCTTTGGAATTGTGCCCCCATGCTGACTGCTACCACCTTGCTGCCTCAGCTGCTGACTCCGGGGCAACCTGCACCCCTCTTCTCCTGATGATGACGATGAAACCCCTTCATCACCCAGCTCCCAAGTGCGATCGGCTTCATCGTCATCATCATTATCACAGAGTTGTGGCTGTACGTCACTGATGTTCGTGGATTCGTCAACAGTGTCTGGCGCAGGAGCTGGAACGCTCGCAGCACCCACGACACTGTCCACATCACTATTTGTCTGCCTAGCTAGAGAAGCCCCTCCATTTCTTGGCTGGGCAGTAGCTGCTGACTGTCCTCTATCTGATGGTCCTCCTCTTTAAAGAGTGAAGCTGAACCCAAAGCATAGGATACGTTGCTGGGGGAGGGAACGGCGTAGGCCAGAGGCAATGGGAGGACAGGGACTGCTCTCGGGGCATGCCAACTCAGGGTTGTGTCAGAGGAACCTACCGACCCTAGACTGGGGGTCTCAGACGTAAGTTGTGATGATGTTGTTGATGAGCGCGTCAACCAATCTACCACGGCAGATGCGTTACTGGTGGAGACCCGACCGCTAGCAGATACTGGCAGATTAGGTCTCTCAGCTTGACTCCTGCTGCTACTGGCCCTCAGTCTGATGCGAGCTCTGCCTGCGGAATCTTGGCCTCTGCCACTCCTCTTTTCACTTCCAGGCACTTGTCTGCCCGACATAGTCTAACTGGCGTGGTAGTAGGTGATATTTTAAGAACCCCCAGGCAGCGGTGGGTCTATATGAAACAGAATATAATGCACACCAAAAGTGAGTAGTAACACTCAGCCTCCAACAGGCCTGCTTAGTGTAAAAAGGAGAGCTGCTTAGTGTAAATAAAGAGGGGTATGGTATGTTACAGAATGGGATGCACCAACAGGAGTGCACCTGGCAGGCAGCAGTAAGTCTATGCACAGCAAAAGTGTCTTTATCAGGCCTAATTTCAATTAGAATAAGTGCAAATGGTTATATGGTCTTAAATAGAGGCTGGTGTAGTCACAGAATGGGATGCCCCAAAAAAGAAGTGCACCTGGAAGGGACCAGTAGTGCTATGCACAGCAAAAGTGTCTTTATCAGGCCTAATTTCAATTTGAATAAGTTCAAATGGTTATATGGTCTTAAATAGAGGCTGGTGTAGTCACAGAATGGGATGCCCCAAAAAAGAAGTGCACCTGGCAGGCAGCAGTAAGAATATGCACAGCAAAAGTGTCTTTATCAGGCCTAATTTCAATTAGAATAAGTGCAAATGGTTATATGGTCTTAAATAGAGGCTGCTGTAGTCACAGAATGGGATGCCCCAAAAAGGAGTGCACCTGGCAGGGACCAGTAGTGCTATGCATAGCAAAAGTGTCTTTCTCAGGCCTAATTTCAATTATAATAGGTGCAAATGGTTATATGGTCTTAAATAGAGGCTGCTGTAGTCACAGAATGGTATGCCCCAAAAAGGAGTGCACCTGGCAGGGTCCAGTAGTGCTATGCACAGCAAAAGTGTCTTTATCAGGCCTAATTTCAATTAGAATAAGTGTAAATGGTTATATGGTCTTAAATAGAGGCTGGTGTAGTCACAGTATGGGATGCCCCAAAAAAGAAGTGCACCTGGCAGGCAGCAGTAAGAATATGCACAGCAAAAGTGTCTTTATCAGGCCTAATTTCAATTTGAATAAGTGCAAATGGTTATATGGTCTTAAATAGAGGCTGGTGTAGTCACAGAATGGGATGCCCCAAAAAAGAAGTGCACCTGGCAGGCAGCAGTAAGAATATGCACAGCAAAAGTGTCTTTATCAGGCCTAATTTCAATTAGAATAAGTGCAAATGGTTATATGGTCTTAAATAGAGGCTGCTGTAGTCACAGAATGGGATGCCCCAAAAAAGGAGTGCACCTGGCAGGCAGCAGTAAGAATATGCACAGCAAAAGTGTCTTTATCAGGCCTAATTTCAATTAGAATAAGTGCAAATGGTTATATGGTCTTAAATAGAGGCTGGTGTAGTCACAGAATGGGATGCCCCAAAAAGGAGTGCACCTGTCAGGGTCCAGTAGTGCTATGCACAGCAAAAGTGTCTTTATCAGGCCTAATTTCAATTATAATAGGTGCAAATGGTTATATGGTCTTAAATAGAGGCTGCTGTAGTCACAGAATGGGATGCCCCAAAAAAGGAGTGCACCTGGCAGGGTCCAGTAGTGCTATGCACAGCAAAAGTGTCTTTATCAGGCCTAATTTCAATTACAAAAAGTGCAAATGGTTATATGGTCTTAAATAGAGGCTGCTGTAGTCACAGAATGGGATGCCCCAAAAAGGAGTGCACCTGGCAGGGTCCAGTAGTGCTATGCACAGCAAAAGTGTCTTTATCAGGCCTAATTTCAATTACAAAAAGTGCAAATGGTTATATGGTCTTAAATAGAGGCTGCTGTAGTCACAGAATGGGATGCCCCAAAAAGGAGTGCACCTGGCAGGGACCAGTAGTGCTATGCACAGCAAAAGTGTCTTTATCAGGCCTAATTTCAATTATAATAGGTGCAAATAGTTATATGGTCTTAAATAGAGGCTGCTGTAGTCACAGAATGGGATGCCCCAACAGGAGTGCACCTGGCAGGCAGCAGTAAGAATATGCACAGCAAAAGTGTCTTTATCAGGCCTAATTTCAATTAGAATAAGTGCAAATGGTTATATGGTCTTAAATAGAGGCAGCTGTAGTCACAGAATGGGATGCCCCAAAAAGGAGTGCACCTGGCAGGGACCAGTAGTGCTATGCACAGCAAAAGTGTCTTTATCAGGCCTAATTTCAATTATAATAGGTGCAAATGGTTATATGGTCTTAAATAGAGGCTGCTGTAGTCACATAATGGGACGCCCCAACAGGAGTGCACCTGGCAGGCAGCAGTAAGAATATGCACAGCAAAAGTGTCTTTATCAGGCCTAATTTCAATTAGAATAAGTGCAAATGGTTATATAGTCTTAAATAGAGGCTGGTGTAGTCACAGAATGGGATGCCCCAAAAAAGAAGTGCACCTGGCAGGCAGCAGTAAGAATATGCACAGCAAAAGTGTCTTTATCAGGCCTAATTTCAATTAGAATAAGTGCAAATGGTTATATGGTCTTAAATAGAGGCTGCTGTAGTCACAGAATGGGATGCCCCAAAAAAGAAGTGCACCTGGCAGGCAGCAGTAAGAATATGCACAGCAAAAGTGTCTTTATCAGGCCTAATTTCAATTAGAATAAGTGCAAATGGTTATATGGTCTTAAATAGAGGCTGCTGTAGTCACAGAATGGGATGCCCCAAAAAGGAGTGCACCTGGCAGGGACCAGTAGTGCTATGCACAGCAAAAGTGTCTTTATCAGGCCTAATTTCAATTAAAATAGGTGCAAATGGTTATATGGTCTTAAATAGAGGCTGCTGTAGTCACAGAATGGGATGCCCCAAAAAGGAGTGCACCTGGCAGGGTCCAGTAGTGCTATGCACAGCAAAAGTGTCTTTATCTGGCCTAATTTCAATTACAAAAAGTGCAAATGGTTATATGGTCTTAAATAGAGGCTGCTGTAGTCACAGAATGGGATGCCCCAAAATGGAGTGCACCTGGCAGGGTCCAGTAGTGCTATGCACAGCAAAAGTGTCTTTATCAGGCCTAATTTCAATTAGAATAAGTGCAAATGGTTATATGGTCTTAAATAGAGGCTGCTGTAGTCACAGAATGGGATGCCCCAAAAAGGAGTGCACCTGGAAGGGTCCAGTAGTGCTATGCACAGCAAAAGTGTCTTTATCAGGCCTAATTTCAATTACAAAAAGTGCAAATGGTTATATGGTCTTAAATAGAGGCTGCTGTAGTCACAGAATGGGATGCCCCAAAAAGGAGTGCACCTGGCAGGCCGCAGTAAGAATATGCACAGCAAAAGTGTCTTTATCAGGCCTAATTTCAATTAGAATAAGTGCAAATGGTTATATGGTCTTAAATAGAGGCTGGTGTAGTCACAGAATGGGATGCCCCAAAAAAGAAGTGCACCTGGCAGGCAGCAGTAAGAATATGCACAGCAAAAGTGTCTTTATCAGGCCTAATTTCAATTAGAATAAGTGCAAATGGTTATATGGTCTTAAATAGAGGCTGCTGTAGTCACAGAATGGGATGCCCCAAAAAGGAGTGCACCTGGCAGGGTCCAGTAGTGCTATGCACAGCAAAAGTGTCTTTATCAGGCCTAATTTCAATTAGAATAAGTGCAAATGGTTATATGGTCTTAAATAGAGGCTGCTGTAGTCACAGAATGGGATGCCCCAAAAAGGAGTGCACCTGGCAGGTTCCAGTAGTGCTATGCACAGCAAAAGTGTCTATATCAGGCCTAATTTCAATTACAAAAAGTGCAAATGGTTATATGGTCTTAAATAGAGGCTGCTGTAGTCACAGAATGGGATGCCCCAAAAAGGAGAGCACCTGGCAGGCAGCAGTAAGAATATGCACAGCAAAAGTGTCTTTATCAGGCCTAATTTCAATTAGAATAAGTGCAAATGGTTATATGGTCTTAAATAGAGGCTGGTGTAGTCACAGAATGGGATGCCCCAAAAAAGAAGTGCACCTGGCAGGCAGCAGTAAGAATATGCACAGCAAAAGTGTCTTTATCAGGCCTAATTTCAATTAGAATAAGTGCAAATGGTTATATGGTCTTAAATAGAGGCTGCTGTAGTCACAGAATGGGATGCCCCAAAAAGGAGTGCACCTGGCAGGGTCCAGTAGTGCTATGCACAGCAAAAGTGTCTTTATCAGGCCTAATTTCAATTATAATAGGTGCAAATGGTTATATGGTCTTAAATAGAGGCTGCTGTAGTCACAGAATGGGATGCCCCAAAAAGGAGTGCACCTGGCAGGTTCCAGTAGTGCTATGCACAGCAAAAGTGTCTATATCAGGCCTAATTTCAATTACAAAAAGTGCAAATGGTTATATGGTCTTAAATAGAGGCTGCTGTAGTCACAGAATAGGATGCCCCAAAAAGGAGTGCACCTGGCAGGCAGCAGTAAGAATATGCACAGCAAAAGTGTCTTTATCAGGCCTAATTTCAATTAGAATAAGTGCAAATGGTTATATGGTCTTAAATAGAGGCTGGTGTAGTCACAGAATGGGATGCCCCAAAAAAGAAGTGCACCTGGCAGGCAGCAGTAAGAATATGCACAGCAAAAGTGTCTTTATCAGGCCTAATTTCAATTAGAATAAGTGCAAATGGTTATATGGTCTTAAATAGAGGCTGCTGTAGTCACAGAATGGGATGCCCCAAAAAGGAGTGCACCTGGCAGGTTCCAGTAGTGCTATGCACAGCAAAAGTGTCTATATCAGGCCTAATTTCAATTACAAAAAGTGCAAATGGTTATATGGTCTTAAATAGAGGCTGCTGTAGTCACAGAATGGGATGCCCCAAAAAGGAGTGCACCTGGCAGGCAGCAGTAAGAATATGCACAGCAAAAGTGTCTTTATCAGGCCTAATTTCAATTAGAATAAGTGCAAATGGTTATATGGTCTTAAATAGAGGCTGGTGTAGTCACAGAATGGGATGCCCCAAAAAAGAAGTGCACCTGGCAGGCAGCAGTAAGAATATGCACAGCAAAAGTGTCTTTATCAGGCCTAATTTCAATTAGAATAAGTGCAAATGGTTATATGGTCTTAAATAGAGGCTGCTGTAGTCACATAATGGGATGCCCCAAAAAGGAGTGCACCTGGCAGGGTCCAGTAGTGTTATGCACAGCAAAAGTGTCTTTATCAGGCCTAATTTCAATTACAAAAAGTGCAAATGGTTATATGGTCTTAAATAGAGGCTGCTGTAGTCACAGAATGGGATGCCCCAAAAAGGAGTGCACCTGGCAGGTTCCAGTAGTGCTATGCACAGCAAAAGTGTCTATATCAGGCCTAATTTAAATTACAAAAAGTGCAAATGGTTATATGGTCTTAAATAGAGGCTGCTGTAGTCACAGAATGGGATGCCCCAAAAAGGAGTGCACCTGGCAGGCAGCAGTAAGAATATGCACAGCAAAAGTGTCTTTATCAGGCCTAATTTCAATTAGAATAAGTGCAAATGGTTATATGGTCTTAAATAGAGGCTGGTGTAGTCACAGAATGGGATGCCCCAAAAAAGAAGTGCACCTGGCAGGCAGCAGTAAGAATATGCACAGCAAAAGTGTCTTTATCAGGCCTAATTTCAATTAGAATAAGTGCAAATGGTTATATGGTCTTAAATAGAGGCTGCTGTAGTCACAGAATGGGATGCCCCAAAAAGGAGTGCACCTGGCAGGGTCCAGTAGTGCTATGCACAGCAAAAGTGTCTTTATCAGGCCTAATTTCAATTATAATAGGTGCAAATGGTTATATGGTCTTAAATAGAGGCTGCTGTAGTCACAGAATGGGATGCCCCAAAAAGGAGTGCACCTGGCAGGGTCCAGTAGTGCTATGCACAGCAAAAGTGTCTTTATCAGGCCTAATTTCAATTACAAAAAGTGCAAATGGTTATATGGTCTTAAATAAAGGCTGCTGTAGTCACAGAATGGGATGCCCCAAAAAAGAAGTGCACCTGGCAGGCAGCAGTAAGAATATGCACAGCAAAAGTGTCTTTATCAGGCCTAATTTCAATTAGAATAAGTGCAAATGGTTATATGGTCTTAAATAGAGGCTGGTGTAGTCACAGAATGGGATGCCTCACTGCAGACTTAAGATCAGTTCAGTATATATGCACAGTTAGTTAGTATAAGCAGCCTGAAAACGCTAGCCAGTAACAAACACTCAGGCTGGATGAAAAAAAAAAAATCTCCCTGTGACTGCCTCCGATTTTTCCTAACTTTCCCTGTTTTTCGCTGACTTTCTGTCTGTCTCCTGCCTGTCTCCAGCCTGTCTCCAGCCTGTCCCTGCCTGTCTAACTGCCTCTCTCCCTCACTACAGCATTCTGTCTCTCACGAATGCAATAGAGAAATGAGGAAGGAAAAGCAAGATGGCCGACTTAAATAGCGCTGTGACGTCACCGGGCTTGCTGGCTGCTGATAGGCTGCATGTGACTGCCCCAGCTTGCACTGGCGCGGGATAGATGTCCAGACATGTCCCGTCCGCCATCTTAGAATGCCTGTATGTAAATGAATGGATGTTAAAGGAAAACTTTGAGCGATCGAATCGCGGGGAAATTCGGATTCGATCCGAATCAAATTTTTCATGAAATTCGGATCGAATCCGGGTTCGTCAGGATCGATTCGCTCATCCCTAGTTGAGACAATTAAAGATTAGGTTGTGATTGCACACCAATAATTAACATGGTAGGATAAACTATAGAAAAAGGAATAGGGTTCTATTAACAGCAAAGTGTGCCCACTCACTGCACACTAAAGGGTAACCATACAAGACATTAGAATGCTATTGGGTATATATTGGGTGTTCATTAATAGCATTCTAATGTCTTGTATGTCCATAAGTTGAGCTCACAGAAGAAGTACAGACAAAAGAACATACAGTAACGTCATTCGTATCTTTTTGTCCCCAAGTTCATTCTGCAAAATGACAAGCACTCCAACTATAAAATCAATGTATTAAAGAACTTGTCAAGAACAAAGAACAAGGAGTTTGCCACCAATTGTAATGCTGTCCGCTGGGAAGTTCTTATAGTACATATGAGGGGAATCTCCCTTATGTAACACTTACAACACTGGAGTGGAAGAGGCATTGAAGGTGTTTTCCTAAGAATCCTTTGGCTAGTAGCTATGGGGGAATGGGGGTCACACATTTTTTAAATTATATTTGTACTTCATTGTGTGTGTTGAGTTGAAGAGGTTTTTCAAACTTTTGGAAATACTGTGTAATAAGAACAGGGGGAACCTTAAAAGGGATGGAATCCCTCAATTAGTAGAATTTAATTTTTGCTTCTTCAACATGCAATATGTTTGCTCAGAAGCTTTTTAACAGTATTTTTAACTTCCATGTTATTGAGACTATAGATTAGTGGATTCAACAGGTGGCACCAAAGGGTTGTCCCACTTTGAATGTACAATGCCCCCGCTTGTTACTAGATTCCATGGCCTTACCTGTAACTAGCCCGCTAAAGCCCTCAATATCCAAGCCTCATATCTAATTATCAGGATGCTCCCTGTTCCGGTGGAATTCCTCATAGCTGTTTTAAAAAAAATATATTTTTTGTATTTACAAAATGTGTTTATTTTTAACAGCTGGGAATAAAGTAATAATACACTTCAAATATTTAAAATAAAATTTTTTTATTTGGTTACTACTAGAGATGAGCGAGTAGTATTCGACCGAGTCGGTATTCGATCGAATACTACTCTATTCGTCATACTCGATTTCGATCTAGTACAGCGGCGATGGCGCACTCACAATTCGTTTCCCCTCACACCTTCCCTGGCGCGTTTTTTACACCAATCACCATGCAGGGGGGGTGGGACAGGTCCTGGGAGGACGCTGGCATCGCGAGAACGGCGTCTAGACGCATTGGCTGGAAAAACCATGTGACCTCGAATCTACAAAACTCAGCACTTCCTCTTCGTCAGCATTAGCAGCTTGAACTTAGTGAGGGATAGACGCTCACAGCAGGGAAAGACAGGCTGCAGCTGGCAGGGCCCCAGAAGCTCGGAATATCGCATTTACCACCATATATACCAGCTACCAGAAGACAAGAGAGTCATTAAGAGCCCTTATTAGGGCTACTATGCTGAACGGTATATAGCTCATATGTAGGCAGGCAGGGCCCCAGAAGCTCAGAATATCGCTTTTACCACCATATATACCAGCTACCAGAAGACAAGAGAGTCATTAAGAGCCCTTATTAGGGCTACTATGCTGAACGGTATATAGCTCATATGTAGGCAGGCAGGGCCCCAGAAGCTCAGAATATCGCTTTTACCACCATATATACCAGCTACCAGAAGACAAGAGAGTCATTGAGAGCCCTTATTAGGGCTACTATGCTGAACGGTATATAGCTCATATGTAGGCAGGCAGGGCCCCAGAAGCTCAGAATATCGCATTTACCACCATATATACCAGCTACCAGAAGACAAGAGAGTCATTGAGAGTCCTTATTATTAGGGCTACTATGCTGAACAGTATATAGCCCATATGTAGGCAGGCAGGGCCCCAGAAGCTCAGAATATCGCATTTACCACCATATATACCAGCTACCAGAAGACAAGAGAGTCATTGAGAGCCCTTATTATTAGGGCTACTATGCTGAACAGTATATAGCTCATATGTAGGCAGGCAGGGCCCCAGAAGCTCAGAATATCGCATTTACCACCATATATACCAGCTACCAGAAGACAAGAGAGTCATTGAGAGCCCTTATTAGGGCTACTATGTTGAACAGTATATAGCTCATATGTAGGCAGGCAGGGCCCCAGAAGCTCAGAATATCGCATTTACTACCATATATACCAGCTACCAGAAGACAAGAGAGTCATTGAGAGTCCTTATTATTAGGGCTACTATGCTGAACAGTATATAGCTCATATGTAGGCAGCAGGGCCCCAGAAGCTCAGAATATCGCATTTACCACCATATATACCAGCTGCCAGAAGACAAGAGAGTCATTGAGAGCCCTTATTAGGGCTACTATGCTGAACAGTATATAGCCCATATGTAGGCAGGCAGGGCCCCAGAAGCTCAGAATATCGCATTTACCACCATATATACCAGCTACCAGAAGACAAGAGAGTCATTGAGAGCCCTTATTACGGCTACTATGTTGAACAGTATATAGCTCATATGTAGGCAGGCAGGGCCCCAGAAGCTCAGAATATCGCATTTACCACCATATACCACAATTTACCACCATTTACCACCTTTAAGCTTCCCTTACTGCTGGGGTGACACACTGTAACAAACCTCCTCCTGTAAGCTTCCCTTATTGCTGGGGTGACACAATGTAACAAACCTCCTCCTGTAAGCTTCCCTTACTGCTGGGGTGACATAATGTAACAAACCTCCTCCTGTAAGCTTCCCTTACTGCTGGGGTAACACACTGTAACAAACCTCCTCCTGTAAGCTTTCCTGACTGCTGGGGTGACACACTGTAACAAACCTCCTCCTGTAAGCTTCCCTTACTGCTGGGGTGACACACTGTAACAAACCTCCTCCTGTAAGCTTCCCTTACTGCTGGGGTGACACACTGTAACAAACCTCCTCCTGTAAGCTTCCCTTACTGCTGGGGTGACACAATGTAACAAACTTCCTCCTGTAAGCTTCCCTTACTGCTGGGGTAACACACTGTAACAAACCTCCTCCTGTAAGCTTCCCTTACTGCTGGGGTAACACACTGTAACAAACCTCCTCCTGTAAGCTTCCCTGACTGCTGGGGTGACACACTGTAACAAACCTCCTCCTGTAAGCTTCCCTTACTGCTGGGGTGACACACTGTAACAAACCTCCTCCTGTAAGCTTCCCTTACTGCTGGGGTGACACACTGTAACAAACCTCCTCCTGTAAGCTTCCCTGACTGCTGGGGTGACACAATGTAACAAACCTCCTCCTGTAAGCTTCCCTTACTGCTGGGGTGACACAATGTAACAAACCTCCTCCTGTAAGCTTCCCTTACTGCTGGGGTGACACACTGTAACAAACCTCCTCCTGTAACCTTCCCTGACTGCTGGGGTGACACACTGTAACAAACCTCCTCCTGTAAGCTTCCCTTACTGCTGGGGTGACACACTGTAACAAACCTCCTCCTGTAAGCTTCCCTTACTGCTGGGGTGACACACTGTAACAAACCTCCTCCTGTAAGCTTCCCTGACTGCTGGGGTGACACAATGTAACAAACCTCCTCCTGTAAGCTTCCCTTACTGCTGGGGTGACACAATGTAACAAACCTCCTCCTGTAAGCTTCCCTTACTGCTGGGGTGACACACTGTAACAAACCTCCTCCTGTAAGCTTCCCTTACTGCTGGGGTGACACACTGTAACAAACCTCCTCCTGTAAGCTTCCCTGACTGCTGGGGTGACACAATGTAACAAACCTCCTCCTGTAAGCTTCCCTTACTGCTGGGGTGACACACTGTAACAAACCTCCTCCTGTAAGCTTCCCTGACTGCTGGGGTGACACACTGTAACAAACCTCCTCCTGTAAGCTTCCCTGACTGCTGGGGTGACACAATGTAACAAACCTCCTCCTGTAAGCTTCCCTTACTGCTGGGGTGACACAATGTAACAAACCTCCTCCTGTAAGCTTCCCTTACTGCTGGGGTGACACACTGTAACAAACCTCCTCCTGTAAGCTTCCCTTACTGCTGGGGTGACACAATGTAACAAACCTCCTCCTGTAAGCTTCCCTTACTGCTGGGGTGACACACTGTAACAAACCTCCTCCTGTAAGCTTCCCTGACTGCTGGGGTGACACAATGTAACAAACCTCCTCCTTTAAGCTTCCCTTACTGCTGGGGTGACACACTGTAACAAACCTCCTCCTGTAAGCTTCCCTGACTGCTGGGGTGACACAATGTAACAAACCTCCTCCTGTAAGCTTCCCTTACTGCTGGGGTGACACAATGTAACAAACCTCCTCCTGTAAGCTTCCCTTACTGCTGGGGTGACACACTGTAACAAACCTCCTCCTGTAAGCTTCCCTGACTGCTGGGGTGACACAATGTAACAAACCTCCTCCTTTAAGCTTCCCTTACTGCTGGGGTAACACACTGTAACAAACCTCCTCCTGTAAGCTTCCCTTACTGCTGGGGTGACACAATGACACAAGAGGACATGTCTGACCACATCTCACACACACAATGACAATTAGGGGTGGGGTCTATTTATTTTCCCCCTTGCCTATGCCATCTGTGGTTGTCATTAGGCAACGTGATTTTAAGGGGTGCAGAATTTTGTTCTTCTTTTTTGTACAGTTTGGCTTGGGGTCCATGGCAATGTAGAGGAAAGAAGGTTTCCTTGTCTTGTCTCACTTTACGTAGAAGTTATATTGTGTTTGGAGTGTATTGTTGAGTGGCTGTGATAGTGGCGTAATAGTGCGACTTGGGCGCGTTATATGCACCCAGACATGCTTCCCCTGCTGTCCCAGTTGCATTCCAGCAGTGTTGGCATCATTTTCTGATGTTTCAGGGTGGACTTGGTGACCTCCAAGTGGTCGAATTGAGATTTCCAAGTGGCGAGCATTTTTTTCCCATAGACTATAATGGGATTCGATAATCGGTCGAGTAGTCGAGTAACGCGGTCTATTCGAATCTAAATTCGAAATTTCGAATATTTCACTACTCGCTCATCTCTAGTTACTACGATATGATTTTAAAAAATAACCCCCCCCCCTTACTAGCCAAATAGCCCAGGTATCAGGCATAAGGGCTCAGAGGCCACTTCAGCTGCTAGTTTACCAGCCCTTATGCCCTTCAGTATGGGTTTAGGGCTCCCCTGGAAGAACCTTGTTCCAATACTGATGGACACTGGGCTTTTCTGCATCCCCACCATCCCAAATGGCATGTCAATCGGCAATGCTAGCAGGTGACAGTGCAGCCCCCTACCCTGTAAACTGGTATAGGGGTTCCCTAGACCCAATACCAGTCACCCGTAGTGTTAAAAAAACACATTATACCAAAACACTTTAGGGGTTTATCCATGAAGGGATAGCACCAGGTAGTGCCTCGTAGCGGCAGGCAGTGTCTGGTGAACGTTTATGAAAGTGAATCTGGTGAGCGCCTCTAACAGCGCCATGTAGCATCTTATTCATCACTGAAGGTGGCTCAGCGTATAGCGCCGGTGCTCTAGCTTCCAGAGCGCCAGGTATTACCTGTCGCTACCAGTCGCTCTCCCATACATTTCAATGGACGTTCCTTTTCTTCTGTTTAAACAGGGTTTTATTTAAATTTTTTTTTTCTCTTAAATAATTGTGTCACAATTGCCTAGAAAAAGTCATTTTTTTAAAACCTTTTAGATTGTTTTTTATGCAGAATTGTCATTACAGGTCTGGCACTGAAGTGTTAATGTCACAGTTAGGGATGAGTGAATCGATCCGGATGAACCCCGAATTCGTTCCGAATTTCATGAAAAATTTGATTCTGAACGAATCCGAATTTCCCTGCGATTCGATCGATCAAAGTTTTCCTTTAAACTCCATTTATTTCAATTACAGGCATTCTAAAATGGTGGAGGCACATGTCCGGACATATCCCCTGGGGCAAGGTATCATGGGAAAGTCACATGCAGCCTATCAGCAGCCATCTTCCTTGTGCGCATTTCAGCGTTCTATTGCGGCCAGAGCACAGCTCGATACAGACAGGGGCAGAGAGTTAGAGATTGGTAGGGAGAGTCGGAAGAGGCAGACAGAGAGGTAGACAGAGCCAGGGAAAGATAGTGAAAGATATGGAAAAAACGTAACGATCCAGGCAGGGACAGCATTGAAGTAACAGGGAAAATGTTTTTTAATTTTCATTAGCCAGATCAGTTTTCAATTCAATTTCAGTTCTTTGTGCTGTAAATCTGCCTTGCCACTGTGCATGCCATCTATGCAGTGGCTTATTTAACCCTATCTGTTACACACAAACATTTCTCATAACTGAATTAGTTTTAATTTAGTTTTAATATTTTTTGGCCTGCTTTAAATACACCAGCCCACATGGGCATCCCAAACCTGCACTTAGCACCCTATCTGTTATACTAAATACGTTTGTTCATCCTCAGCTTAATCAAACTATTGCATTTTGAATTGGTTTTTGTCCTGCTGCCAAAACACTAGGCCGCAGGGTATCCCAAACCTGCACTTAGCAGCCTATCTGTTATACTAAATACGCTTGTTGCTCCTCAGCTTAGTCAAACTATTGCATTTTGAATTGTTTTTTGTCCTGCTGCCAACTCCAGTGTCTTTTTAAAGTAATGTTTGGGCTCCTGCTTGCAACTCCAGGGTGTGATTCATCCAATTTTTGGCCTCCTGCAGCCAACTCCAGTGTCTCTTTAAAGTAATGTTTGGGCTCCTGCTGCTGCTTGCAACTCCAGGGTGGGATTAAACCAATTTTTGGCCTCCTGCTGCCAACTCCAGTGTCTCTTTCAAGCTGTGTTTGGGCTGCTGCTTGCAACTCCAGGGTGTCATTCATCCAATTTTTGGGCTCCTGCTGCCAACTCCAGTGTCTCTTTAAAGCAATGTTTGGGCTCCTGCTGCTTGCAACTCCAGGGTGTGATTCAAGCTATGTTTTGGCTGCTGCTGCTGCTGCTGCTTGCGACTCCAGGGTGTCATTGAGCCAATTTTTGGGCTCCTGCTGCCAACTCCAGTGTCTCTTTCAAGCTATGTTTGGGCTTACGCTGCTGCAGCTGTTGCTTGTAACTCCAGGGTGTGATTCAGCCAATTTTTGGGCTCCTGCTGCCAACTCCAGTGTCTCTTTCAAGCTATGTTTTGGCTCCTGCTGCTGCTGCTGTTGCTTGCAACTCCAGGGTGTCATTCATCCAATTTTGGCCTCCTGAAGCCAACTCCAGTGTTTCTTTAAAGTAATGGTTGGGCTCCTGCTGCTGCTTGCAACCCCAGGGTGTGATTCATCCAATTTTTGGGCTCCTGCTGACAACTCCAGTGTCTCTTTAAAGTAATGTTTGGGCTCCTGCTGCTGTTTGCAACTCCAGGGTGTGATTCATCCAATTTTTGGCCTCCTGCAGCCAACTCCAGTGTCTCTTTCAAGTTATGTTTGGGCTCCTGCTGCTGCTGCTTGCAACTCCAGGGTGTGATTCATCCAATTTTTGGCCTCCTGTAGCCAACTCCAGTGTCTCTTTAAAGTAATGTTTGTGCTCCTGCTGCTGCTTGCAACTCCAGGGTGTGATTCATCCAATTTTTGGGCTCCTGCTGCCAACTCCAGTGTCTTTTTGAAGCTATGTTTGGGCTCCTGCTGCAGCTGCTTGCAACTCCAGGGTGTGATTCAGCCAATTTTTGGGCTCCTGCTGCCAACTCCAGTGTCTCTTTCAAGCTATGTTTGGGTTGCTGCTTGCAACTCCAGGGTGGCATTCAGCCAATTTTGGGGCTCCTGCTGCCAACTCCAGTGTCTTTTTCAAGCTATGTTTGGGCTACTGCTGCTGCTGCTTGCAACTCCAGTGTGTGATGCATCCAATTTTTGGGCTCCTGCTGCCAACTCCAGTGTCTCTTTCAAGCTATGTTTGGTCTGCTGCTGCTGCTTGCAACTCCAGGGTGTGATTCATCCAATTGTTGGCCTCCTGTAGCCAACTCCAGTGTCTCTTTAAAGTAATGTTTGTGCTCCTGCTGCTGCTTGCAACTCCAGGGTGTGATTCATCCAATTTTTGGCCTCCTGCAGCCAACTCCAGTGTCTCTTTAAAGTAATGTTTGGGCTCCTGCTGCTGCTTGCAACTCCAGGGTGGGATTAATCCAATTTTTGGCCTCCTGCTGCCAACTCCAGTGTCTCTTTCAAGCTGTGTTTGGGCTGCTGCTTGCAACTCCAGGGTGTCATTCATCCAATTTTTGGGCTCCTGCTGCCAACTCCAGTGTCTCTTTAAAGCAATGTTTGGGCTCCTGCTGCTTGCAACTCCAGGGTGTGATTCAAGCTATGTTTTGGCTGCTGCTGCTGCTGCTTGCGACTCCAGGGTGTCATTGAGCCAATTTTTGGGCTCCTGCTGCCAACTCCAGTGTCTCTTTCAAGCTATGTTTGGGCTTATGCTGCTGCAGCTGCTGCTTGTAACTCCAGGGTGTGATTCAGCCAATTTTTGGGCTCCTGCTGCCAACTCCAGTGTCTCTTTCAAGCTATGTTTTGGCTCCTGCTGCTGCTGCTGTTGCTTGCAACTCCAGGGTGTCATTCATCCAATTTTTGGCCTCCTGAAGCCAACTCCAGTGTTTCTTTAAAGTAATGGTTGGGCTCCTGCTGCTGCTTGCAACCCCAGGGTGTGATTCATCCAATTTTTGGGCTCCTGCTGACAACTCCAGTGTCTCTTTAAAGTAATGTTTGGGCTCCTGCTGCTGTTTGCAACTCCAGGGTGTGATTCATCCAATTTTTGGCCTCCTGCAGCCAACTCCAGTGTCTCTTTCAAGTTATGTTTGGGCTCCTGCTGCTGCTGCTTGCAACTCCAGGGTGTGATTCATCCAATTTTTGGCCTCCTGTAGCCAACTCCAGTGTCTCTTTAAAGTCATGTTTGTGCTCCTGCTGCTGCTTGCAACTCCAGGGTGTGATTCATCCAATTTTTGGGCTCCTGCTGCCAACTCCAGTGTCTTTTTGAAGCTATGTTTGGGCTCCTGCTGCAGCTGCTTGCAACTCCAGGGTGTGATTCAGCCAATTTTTGGGCTCCTGCTGCCAACTCCAGTGTCTCTTTCAAGCTATGTTTGGGTTGCTGCTTGCAACTCCAGGGTGGCATTCAGCAAATTTTGGGGCTCCTGCTGCCAACTCCAGTGTCTTTTTCAAGCTATGTTTGGGCTACTGCTGCTGCTGCTTGCAACTCCAGTGTGTGATGCATCCAATTTTTGGGCTCCTGCTGCCAACTCCAGTGTCTCTTTCAAGCTATGTTTGGTCTGCTGCTGCTGCTTGCAACTCCAGGGTGTGATTCATCCAATTGTTGGCCTCCTGAAGCCAACTCCAGTGTCTCTTTAAAGTAATGTTTGGGCTCCTGCTGCTGCTTGCAACTCCAGGGTGTGATTCATCCAATGTTTGGCCTCCTGTAGCCAACTCCAGTGTCTCTTTAAAGTAATGTTTGTGCTCCTGCTGCTGCTTGCAACTCCAGGGTGTGATTCATCCAATTTTTGGGCTCCTGCTGCCAACTCCAGTGTCTTTTTGAAGCTATGTTTGGGCTCCTGCTGCAGCTGCTTGCAACTCCAGGGTGTGATTCAGCCAATTTTTGGGCTCCTGCTGCCAACTCCAGTGTCTCTTTCAAGCTATGTTTGGGCTGCTGCTTGCAACTCCAGGGTGGCATTCAGCCAATTTTGGGGCTCCTGCTGCCAACTCCAGTGTCTTTTTCAAGCTATGTTTGGGCTGCTGCTGCTGCTGCTTGCAACTCCAGTGTGTGATGCATCCAATTTTTGGGCTCCTGCTGCCAACTCCAGTGTCTCTTTCAAGCTATGTTTGGTCTGCTGCTGCTGCTTGCAACTCCAGGGTGTGATTCATCCAATTGTTGGCCTCCTGAAGCCAACTCCAGTGTCTCTTTAAAGTAATGTTTGGGCTCCTGCTGCTGCTTGCAACTCCAGGGTGTGATTCATCCAGTTTTTGGGCTCCTGCTGCCAACTCCAGTGTCTCTTTCAACCAATGTTTGGGCGGCTGCTGCTGCTTGCAACTCCAGGGTGTGATTCAGCTAAGTTTTGGGCTCCTGCTGCTGCCAGCTCCAGGGTGTGTTTTTCAGGCACTATAGGGGCCCCTCATAGTGATGCCACCTCAACTCTCTGCAATTGTGCCGCTTTGCGATTCTATTAGCGATGCCTCTGATCTGCATGTGATATTTATTTACAGTATTATTTCACTAACCCAGCACGCATCCTATGCGTGTTACAGCAAGGCAGAATGGTTCACAACCCTATTGAGGCTCTAGGAGGCTCAGAAATAGCCGTTTTTTATAGCAATTTGTAGCAAATAAATTCGTGTTGAAACAATTTTTGTCGGAAAATTTGGCGAATCAGTCGAACCGAATTTTTCAAAAGTTCGCTCATCTCTAGTCACAGTGTTACAACAATGTCATTCAATGAGTTTTCACTTTGTTACTGGGGAATTTGTGTTCAAAAACAGACACAGCGTCTGGCGCTCTATGCTATAGCGACCAGATTTAGAGCGCCGACACTGTGTGTGTGTTCTTTTTTGATAAGTAAGGTGTGGAGCGCCAAATGCCGGTCGCGCTGAGCTGGCGCTACCTTTCGCTCCCTGCAGCGCTGTACTGGTGATACAGCGCCCAACATACATCACATACATCAATGCCGGCCAGGTTACTAGAGCGACTGAGGCGCTCTGTTACAGCGTCCGATACCCACTTACATTGTCTACTAGCGGGTGCTCTAAGCGCCGCTATACAGACGCTCATCTGCCGATACCTGCCGTTAGTAATGAATCAGCCTCCACATATCCTTATTAAAGTTTCGGCAGGATGATGAATGTCCCGTACTAGGTTGTCCTGTGTCCCTGCGACGGGTCTCTCCTGTATCTTTGGGGCTCTTCTCTACCCCTCTGCCGCCTCTCTGTATGCAATGAGACTCCCCATCTCCCCATATGCACCTTTGGTCCCTCCGAGCAGCGTGGCGGTGGGCATCAGCATTGATGGAATATAGCAATTATGTTTTAAAGTCTATGAATAAAAATCCAAAAAATGTTTTCGAAGTGATAGCAGCAAACCCCATGTGTTATGAACTTTAAAATTCTTCTTTTTCATCCAGATAAGGGGTAAATCATCCTAAAGTGATATGATATTTCCTTCATATATAAACTGTAACTTCCACCTCCCCATAAAAAGGCTTTACATACTGACAAGCATACATACACATTTTGCCTCCATTGCAAAACCTTTTCTGCAAATTGAGAATAATTGTGTAACAAATAAAGCAGTGGCACAATAAAAATCAATCTGTACATCATTTACATTGTGCAATGCCATTTAAAAGTGATCAATCCCAGTGAATTATGTATAATTGTGAATAGTGATGTAATATAAACTGTAGCCAATAAAACTACTACTACTACCGGGTCCTTCGAAATTCTGATAACATGTGATCAGTCTTTAATATAAGAAGCCAAAGTGACTACTACAGGTTGTAACAATCGCTCAAAGTTTTCGCCCAATTGTGTCATTGTGGCATCAACCCCGCCGACAATGGTGGTTGCAGTTAACTTTTCGTTTTAACTCTCTTTTTCTATTTAAAATTCCCCTTCCCACACATTTAACTTAAAGTATTTCCTAAATTAAACATATTGTCCATGCAAAAAAAACTATACTTGTTTTTTGTCCCACAAAGATGACTGCTCCTACTGCGGGGCTTCAGCTCTTACCTGATCGGCAGATCCATGTCCTGTGCTGCCTGGCCAACATTGCTTGTCACTATTTTGTGATATATATATATATATATATATATATATATATATATATATATATATATAACTGTTTGCAGGGAAATTATAAACTTTTTTTGCAGTAAAAGTTTGGGCTTTAACATGAAGTGTCATGTTTGGAATTTTACAGTGCTTTCTCAATATTTTTGGGTGAAATGTGTGGAAAAAAAAACTATACTTTGATAGGTTGTCATGTTTTTTTTTTAATAAAAAAAGTTTTTTAAGAAAATCATATTGCATGTGAAAGCCCCATTCCAAAGGTACCACATATGTATGGGTAGACACCCATTCCTGTTCAGGAGACACCCCAAACTGAAAATCATGCTTTAATAACTGTCAGGCATTAAACCATTAAAAATGAAAAGAAAAGGGTGTGGGGTCCCCCTATTCTGAAGGGGCAAGCTTGTTTTTAATTTGTAAGGGTTAAACCCATAAAATTAAAAAAAAATAGTTGGGTCTCCCTTCTTCAGACAAATGAGCCCATGCTCCATCTATGGTGGCAGGCATACCAGGGCGCAGGGCCAGCTACTGACCCAAATACTACCAACTCGCATAGCCCATCTGGCATTTTTTGCTGACTGTAGGGTCGATTCATGGTCGTCGGTGTGCTGGTGTGCACACTCGGGCTTCTGTCTGATTCATGGTTGTCAAAATGGGATGCGCTTTTGGTTAAGCATCCATTGTGCCAATTTGCACCTGAAATTTGCCGCTAGTGTCCTTTTCATGCACACCTGATTTATGGTATGTTTAAAGGGCAGGAAAGCGTGTGCAAATGTGGAACTTTTAAGAGTGAATTTCCTCCAGCAAATTCTGCACATTTATGAACAATGAAAGTGTGAGCTGAAAGTTTTTTTTTTTGGTTTGGGTTCCTACAAAAAAAGTGTTAAAACGTTTTCAATAAACACAAATATTAACGTCCAAAAAACTAAAATGTGGATATTGTGCCCCAAAGTTTAGTGAAAACAAAAACAATTATAGTTAACGTATTAACCATTATTATGCAAACCAAACAAGGAGGGTTAAAGAAAATGCCTGGGACAAACATTGGGCAAAAAAACCTTAAGGGTTAACTGGAATCAAAATACCCTCCCCCAATAACCCTCAAAGAATGGAGGTTCTCCAGAGAATTCACTCCGAATTGGCTAATAGATCTTCACAGAAAACATAGAATCTGGAGAAATCAAATCGCTACGGAGAAACAGTAAAGAAAAGAGAAGAAACATGTGGGACCATCGGAAACAGTTAAGCCTGACAAATGTGTGTGGGGCAGGGCCATTTGTGCAGTAGCATATTTACCTTTCGAAAGGCGCAAATTTCATTTCTACCGTGCGCTTGCCATTTGGTGCAATTTGCACGCGCATCCAGGGTGCACACTCAGCCATGAATAATGCACCTATGTGAAATAGTTTGCTCTCCACCTGAGCATTTTTGTGCACCAACCCTGAATTGACCTTAATAACATGACTTAACTTAGAATACGTAAGGTATTTACATGTAACTGGAGATTTTGCAATGCCTTGAATGACACATTTTACTCTACTTCCACACTGATGGGGGGGGAGGGGGAGCTGTGTTCCTGCAAAGGGACTTTAAATACGAACACCAGACCTAAAATAAAAAGGGGTCCCCCCCCCCATCTGAACCTGCTTACCTTTTGGTTGTCACTGATGGAATGCAAGATGGCATTTTGGATGTTCTTACATTTGTATACCTAGTAAATATGTCTTTATGAAAGACTTCCACTGCATTGCTCTTTCAAGATGCCAGAGAAGGGGAGGTGGGCCTCTGTTTCCCTAAATCTTAGATTCCTCTGATATATCCACGCCAGAATGGAACCCCGCCATTGGACCAGGAGGAAGCCCCTGACCACTGCTGCACTTGGCGGACAAGGGGTGACATTGCCAAGCGCTGCATGTCAATTTAATTTTTCTACTAGGGATCCAGACCTCTATAACAATTAAAATGGTTGGGGGAGGGAGACATGCAAACCACCTGCCTGACATATTGGCAGGAGACTTGCTGTTACAATAACCTGCTCCTCTGCTACCTGGAAGAGTGCAGGAAGAGCCTGGTGCCCATCGCCCATCTGTGGAAGAGCATTAGGGAGCAGGGGCCAGCAACTCACTCTATGAGCCTTGGGTTAATGGCCCAATGCCTGGTGTGCCAGACTGGTTGCCTCGAGCAGGTGTAATAAGTTCAAAAATAAGTGTCAGGAAACATCTGAATTGTATGCACATTAAACGCAATGTGTATATTTATTGTGCACTTTATCTTACACACTTTTTGCATTTATGTGGTCTGAAAAGTGAAACGTGAAATATTTTTTGCATTGCACAATTGTTATTGACTATTGCTGAAAGTTGTGAAACTATTGTCTCATAAAAGTCCAGTTGTGATATATGTCCCAATGTATTAATTATGAAGTTTTTTTGTGTGCAAGTGACAATGTTCACTTACCCTTTTTATGTTAGGAAACATTTTAGAATTGCAAAATGTAATTGTAGTAAAGCCTAAAAACGGGCAGACTGATTCATTATTAGCGGCAGGTAGCGACAGCTGAGCGTCTGTAGAGTGGATTTCAGAGCAACCACTAGTAGTCGCTGTGTTTGCCTATGGTTCATTATTTCAGAGCACCTCAGTCGCTGGCCGGCATTGTAAAATACGTTATGTGATTCGCAGTACTACGCCGTATTGGATGAACACATTCATCAAAAAATCAGGCTCAAACAGTTCCGGCGCTCAAAATCGGGTCGATGTAGCCCACAGCGCCAGAGGCTGTTTGATTAAAGTCTGATTTTGAATATGTATCCACTAGTAACAAAGCGAAAACATATGGAATTACATTGTTATTACATTTGTAACATGAACACTTTAATACCAGACATGTAAGGACAATTCTGCATAAAAATATTATTCATCCAAAAAGTTTTCAAAAATGTCATTTTCTTGCCCAGAATGCATGTCAGAAAGTTTGTGGTTTTTTTGGGGGGGATGGGATCAGGAAAGGGATTTAAGGATCGTCCATAGAAATGTATGGGAGAGCACCAGGTATCGAGAGGTAATACGTGGCGCTCTGCAAGGCTGTACGCTGAGGTTGGGATATTGATGAATCTGACACTACATGGCGTTGTTCTAGTTGCTCACCAGATTTGGCTTGATAAATGTGTAATTGCTTGCCGTGTCCGGTGTTCATCTGACGCTACTTGACGCTACCTTCCGCTGTACAGGCAGTACCTGGTGCTATCCCTTCATGAATAAGGCCCTTACAGGCAATTCTATAGACCTTTCTTAGTCATGCTCTCATAAGCATCGTAAAATATTGGTTTATAAAGTATCTCATTAAGATAATAATGTGGGTTCCAAGCCCCAGAGATCAAATTACTCTATACCTTTAAAATAAAATATTTTCAGCAAGGGAACATCCTACTAATCTTGTTTATTTTAATTTTATGTTCATTTAGATGTGTAAATTATAAAACAAAAACACTGATAATGTTGACTTGACACTAACATTTTCCCTCCACTTTTGGGAGAGGGTTTTATGGGGGCGAAAAATACAGGAACTTATTTGACATTATAAATTGACAGGATTTTTAAAATGTATTTTCATTACATTTTTGTCATTTTTGTTACTATGCATAATTGTTCAAAACTGGCCATTCGGTGCTGTTCTTGTGCTGACTGTAGGGACCTGTAGCAGTGTACTGCACATACCCTACCCCACCGACATTCCTGGAGATTGGCTTGCTCACCTCCTCCCTCCTGTTCTGAACAGTGAGCTATTATGTTGAACCTCTAGCCAACTAAGCAGTGTTATGGCAATGCACACTCACTCCTACTTTACAACCTTCTGGTGATTTTCAGCTGTTACACTCTCAGGGACCAGTGGCTCATCGTGTTTCTTGACTGACTATAACATGACTCTGCGAGGGACCTGCGGCAAGGCAGGACCCTGCTTCCTACAGCTATGATTATAGCACAGAACATTTAGACTGGTCCTGGAAAGCAGCCCCTGACATCAAACCAGGAGGAGTAGTTTCACTGTCTTTGCTAATATGTGGATGCTTTCAGCCACCAGTGACCAATTATTAGCTTGCGAAGGGAAATACACCATGGTGCCTGATCGTGAGGCAGATTTCTAGCCCTGGTCAAGGGTTTCTTTGTACCTGAATTTTTGGTTGTGTCCTGTGTCCTGTGGAAACCCCAGCCAGTCCAAAATTGACTCCGGTTGTATAGAGTGTATTAGGGCACCACCAATTATTTTTATTGGGATTTTGTTTTTAACCATCACAATAAATTTTATTACATTGCTCCTTTTAGTAGAAAGAGGGTTTATTATTAAACAATCTGAACCTAGAGGGAAGATACAGTAGTTCAATTTTACCATCCCCAATGATCTGTTTGGTTATATTCTATTATTTTTTATGACTCTAATTTTTGATTTTCATGCTGTTTAATATTGGTATAACCTTTTTGATCTATGCCGTAAATTGGCTTCCAGTCCATAGTTCAGTTTTGTCAACTTTATTAATATAGTTTTGCCCTATACATATAGTCTAAATATTAGACAACTATAAGACAAGTTTTCTTTATGAATATTATAAGTATAATTCAAACACTTTATAGTACTAATTCATTAATGTGCAACTATATTATATTACAGTTCACAACAGAAAAACCTGCATTAAGTATATCTAGTGACTGTGCGGGATAGGGTTAAATTTTTGCCATTAGCTATCCTTTCCCTCTCCCTCTCTCTCTCTTTTTATTTCTCCACCCTCCATCCAATCATCAGACAGGGGGCGGGGTTTCTTCGTTTCCAGCATCTAAGCAGGAAGTGTCATTATCTCACCACCTGCTCAGTATGCTGATATCTTTCTTAAAAGGAGCAATGGATCCCCATCTGTTTTAAGGTAGGATTAAGGGGTGAGGTAACCCCGAAACGCGTTACCTTTGAATGGGGAGCCCAGGATATTCACTCCACACAGGTCATGCTATATTTTAAAATGTTACATTAAATGTTATGTTTTATCACACTTGGTGAGCTGGACCTGCAGCACAGTCCAAAATTAAAGCCCTCGCTGCCTTTTGTCTACATGGCACTGCCCGTCCTGCCACAGACAGGCCAGGCTCCGGAACAATAGTCAATCAATATTGTCTAGAGTCAATCATTATTGTCTAGTTGAGGGAAAGGGGGGGCTTAAGCCTCCTGTGTGATGTGCAGGCTGGGCCTAAGCCCAGATTTCCTAAATGAGAACCAGCAGAGAAATGAGGTCACATATTAGCAAAATGAAAATTACATTAAAATGTATGATTTTTATTTTTTTCTTGCTCAGCTAGCCCTAGATGTGCTTTGGCTCAAAACTGAGGCTTTGGCTCAGCTTGTGGATTAAATCTGTCTGATTCCTTGACTGTTGTGGCCACATGGTTGCAATTTAAGACTTTTTTGAAAGGGGGACAGGAACCCTTTAAAGACTGCCCATCTCTGAAAGCCTGCCCCGCAGTGAGACCGGACTAAGCGTGGTGGATCAAGGCTAACCAATTCCTTGAGTGGGTTTGTGGGCATTTGGCTGCATCTTAAGCCTTTTATAAAACTGTTGCAGCTGCATGAAACCCACCCACCACCTGATTCCTTGTGTGTAATGTATGGGTTTGCATGGCAAGGTAAAGTTTAAAGGTAAAGTTTGGCTTCCGTGATTGCTCCAGGTGGATTACTGAACATTGATCTATTTGCCATCTGGTGGTGGGCAAGTTATTTTCACTGTTGAACAAACGGCATGACCCAGTATGCTATCACTCAAGGCTCATTTTGAATTGAAAACTTCTGCAAGTGGTTTTGAGGATTGCCCCATCATAAAACTTGGTAAAGAGTATGTATGTATGTGTTTTTTTGCACTTTATTGTGTGCTTTGTTTGAAAAGGCTCTCTAAAAAATTGAAAGGTCTCAGAACCGAACTTAATTACATTATTTGCTCACATTGGTATTACTGATACACTGATTTATTGATTTATTTACTGATACACTGATTTATTGATTTATTGTTTTTTTATTATTTATTGATTTTAGTTAATTTTTATCTGTAGGTTTTATGGCAGTGTTCAGCAAACTATAAAACTTTGCTTGCTCACCCAAGCAAGAAGCGGCACGGGAAGCCGCGTGCGCAGGTGGTTTGTACTCCTGCTGCCCCTCAGCCTCCCCCCCACTGTTTCCATACTATGCACTGACTGTCTGATTTGGTCACATTGTATTTTGTGCCTTAGAATTGCACTTTGAAATTTGCTTCTTTAGATTCATACACTTGTCACTTTATTTGCTTATGATAACACTTGCTTTGCTTGTTCTATTAATTATCTGGTACACTCTGAGAAATATTTTGCGCAATATCACTGTTGATCACAAGTGTAAATAAACACACAGACACATAAGAAACAAAATGACATTTATTTATTTTCTTTACTCACCTCCGATCCTCTTCTGTAACCCGGCGATCCCCGATGACAGCTGCCGGGTGCTCGGTGGAGGGATGCTGGGGGGCCAAGGGATCACAGCCCTCTCCCCCCTCCAACCTCTCTCCTCCAGTCACCCGGCGAGACTGATCGTCTCGGGTGAGAGAAGCCGGCTGCCGGGTGACATCATAGTGACGTAACCTGGGGAGGGGCTAGCAGCCGCGACCCTGGAAGTGATGGTGATTTATCGCCCTCTCCTCACCACGGAAGAGCCGGGGGGGCAATCGGAGGCCCGGTGAAGAGGAGATCCAGCAGGAGGGATTGCGGCCATAAGTGAGTAAATGTCATTTTTTTTTCCTTTTTTTCCACTTAGCAGCAGCCACGCCTGAAGCGGTGGCGCTATTTCCAGGGTTCTCCTGGAGCCATCTGAGCCCCCATCTACGTGCTTGCCACTTAGTTCCTGGTAGGTGTTACGTGCTTGGGACTTAAAGGGTTAAAGCTATTAGCAGCAGTGTTTTTTTCCACCCACATGACCCAAATAGCTTTCATGACACCTGAGTTATCATTTATATTTTTATTTTTTTTTTTTAAATGTGGCTATGTTAAAATGTATATTTTTTTTGCTGTTCTTTTGTTTTTTTATTTGTTCCTTTTTTGTTGTTCTTTAGTTTTTTCATTTGTTCTTTTTTGTTGTTCTTTTGTTTTTTTCATTTTTTCTTTTTTTTGTTGTTCTTTTGTTTTTTCATTTGTTCTTTTTTTGTTGTTATTCTGTTTTTTTCAGTTGTTCTTTTTTTTGTTTTTTTTTGTTTTAGTGTATTGTTTAAACCCAGGTGCATGCAAAAATACCTAATCGTGTGTGTGTGTGTGTGTGTGTGTGTGTGTGTGCAGACCTACAATACAATGAAAAAGAAAACACAAATGTAGGTTTCAAACTATAACTTTTTGTTTATTAAAAATGAAAAAGGCAACATGCCATAAAACAAATGCTGCACAGCAGCAACTTTAATCCCCCCACCCTGTATCTTGTTCTGCAGCTCCTGCAGCATATTGCGCGATTCACAAATTGCCTGTGATGCTCTTCTATGCAAAGTGGGAAAGAAAATACACAATTAAGTATTACAGGTCGACAACTACGGTATATCCCTATGATCTTTGTTTAACATTGATGTTTCCCATGAAGTCACTATTTTTAACATACACAAAAGGCCAACTTTTCATAATTTTTGATGGAAAAGTAAATTAACCTGTGGAGCCATTCAACATACCTATCATAGTCTAAAATCACCAAGCAAATAACCTAACCAATAAAGGCCTACTTCACCACAGGAATAATTTAGTTAATATAGTGGCCAATAACAGCTGAGGAAAATAAAGCCAATATATATATATGTCGAATGAGCTTTTGGTATAAATATTGTTTAAAATCTAAACAATAGGTGATGCACAATTCTAAATGTAGCAGGAATGTAAAAGCAGCACGTAAAGTACCTAAACAACTGCTGCCTTTATCAAGTAGCATCAAGTTACATTAGCAGGGCCAGGAAATGTGCATGCTATGAGGCAATTCTGATTGGTTCTTCAGAAAAGAGGCTCTACAGGTATGAGTGTCAACTCTAGACTGCTACTAACATGGGTACATGGTCATGGACACATACATATGGATGTATACAAGCTTATTGCCACAAATAACATTACTCATCATCACAGCTGTGGCCTTGGTCCATGCTGCTGGAGCCTCCGGGCAACATGCATGGTGGCGGCAATATAATTTTTATTATAAACATTGATCTGTAGGAAAGCGCTCAGTGTGGCTAATTATTGTAACACACTTGGCCATGTGTTAGTAAGAACACTACTTGGCAAAACACATGAGCAAGCCAGCTGGGCCAACATAAGTGCATAAGTGGAGGAGGTGGATGGCTCCTGAAAAATATAGTCAATTTTATACACAATCCAAATAATGAAGGAGACTCACCAGGGGATGAGGTGCTTGTAGCTTCCCAGGAAGGGGGTACCTCTGCTTCTCCAATTCCACCCAGCAGAGCCAAATTCCAAGGCTCAACCCCCCTCCCTCTGACTCCCCGAACCCTCAGGGAGAGTGGTGGAGTCCCATTCCTCCTCCCCACTGGGACTCCCCACTTGCCCCAGCGGTAGTTTGACTTTGCTAAGCCAGACTCAGAGGAGCTGATGCTCCACACCACCCTCAACTCAGCAGCAGGCTCCACTGGGGCTTCCACTTCATCATGCCCATCCTCCCCTGGGTCCTCGATTTGGAACAGTTGAGAGGTCCCCCACTGAGCAACCAGAACCATGGTCTCTGGTGCGGGGGATAACAACCTTTAACCTTTCGACACTTCAACATAGTTCTGCCCAATGGGCTCTATGGGATCTTCACCTACAGCACCACAATAAACTGGTGCAGCTTTAACCAGAGTGCCCTGTGCTGCTATATAGTGCTAGTGTTAAATTGGATACAGGCTGGTGGCCGTATTGGCGCAGCCTGTTTTTGGCATCTTAAGTCACACACTGAGGAAAATAAGTGCCACTGAGGAAAATAAAGTTGCACTGAGTGGTATTAACAGGTGCTGATGATTCATAAATCAAGCTCAGTTTGCCTTTCACAACATAGAATGATATATCCAAGGAATATCCCTTATATAAGATATAGGAAGATATAAGAATATCAGTGTTGAGTAGGCTTTGGACGGATATGCAAATTTCAAGATCTGTGATTGCTTGCAATGATTAAAGTGGACCAAAACCCAGGATTTTGACTATCCTGGGGTTTGGTCCTTGCCCCTGGGACACCCCTGAGCTTTGTGAAACCCCCAGGTCGCTGAAACCAACCCACCTCTTCCCGGTCCTACGGCACCAGCTCGGACGCTCATCCAATCAGTGCGCTTGGATCTGCTAAAGTTACGCCGTCTAAGTCTTTGTCTAAGGCGATTGGCTCAGAGAGCGCTGATGTCAGCATTCCCACGATGGCCATTCACAATTGCCTGGCACAGGAACATGCCCTGCTAGAGGTATAGCAGGGATGTCCCTATATATCCCCCCTTCTCTGCTCTCAACCTCCTACCTCTCCACTCATAAATTCCTTTCTCTGTCAAAATCACTCACCACCTCTATATCCAAACACAAAAACATTATTCTACCCTTAAAAGCCACAACCATCTCTTCTCTCTCCTTTTACTCTTACTTGCCGCCGGTGACATCAGCCCTAATCCGGGCCCGCTCTCTCCACCCCTCTCCTCCAGAACGATTCCCTTTTCATCAAAACCAAAAACTTGCAACTGTGTTAAACCTGCATACACACGCAACCTATCTAATCTGAAACAGCTTACTGCCTCCCCACCCCTTCCCGCCACTGTCACCTGCGTACTGTGAAATGCACGCTCAGTGTGCTATAAACTCGCCTATATTCATGACCTTTTTCTCTCTAACTCTTTTACCTTCATGGGATTCACAGAAACATGGCTCATGCCATCAGATACAGCTTCACCTGCTGCCCTTTCACATGGGGACTACATCTCAGCCACACCCCCAGCTCCAAAAACAAACAGGGCGGGGGTGTGGGCATCCTTCTATCTGAACTCTGCTGCTTTAACCCACTCCCTGCCATCTCTATCCTTCTCATTTTTTGAAGTTCACTGTGTCCGTTTATATTCTCCCTGTAACCTGAAAATTGCTGTCATCTACCGCCCTCCTGGAACTACTACTCTTTTCTTTGACCATTTTTCTACCTGGCTCCTTCAGTTTCTGTCCACAGACATCCCCGCAACCATCATGGGTGACTTCAACATACCTGTTGACACTAGCAACCCTGCTGCCACCAGACTACTGCCGCTAATCTCATCTTTCAGACTCAAGCAATGATCTACTGCACCCACCCACAAAGACGGCCACACAATTGACCTCCTCTTCTCTAACTTCTGCTCTGTATGAAACCTCTCATCCTCTTTGCTCCCCCTCTCTGACCATAATCTACTAACTATGACCCTCTCTCCAATTCCTGCAAACCCCCCTCCACACATACCTATAATTCAATACAGGAACTTAAGAAACCTAGATTTTCAGTCCCTTTCTGCCTCAATTCAACCTCTTCAGACCTTGACCTAATTCATTGACATAGATGCTGCATCATTACACTACCAAAATACACTCTCCTCAGCTCTAGACTCTGCCGTCCCCCTCACCTATAGCTTTCCCCGCCCCAAAAATCGCCAACCCTGGCTAAATGCAAGCACAACCAGATTGAAATAGCTGTCTCGAGCTGCTGAATGGCAATGGAGGCAAGCCAAAGCAAATCATGACTTTCTGTTCTATAAACAAGCCCTTCAGGAACTCAGGACTGCCCTTTCATCTGCTAAGCAAGCATATTTCTCTTCACTGATTTCTGCACAAGCCCTGAATCCCAAACAACTCTTCAACACTTTCAGTTGCCTAATCCGCCCACCACCCCCTCCTCCAACCTCCCAAATAATAGCAGAAGAATTTTCAACATTCAACTTGGATTTGCCACTCAGAACCCCTCACCACTTCAAACAACCCCTCTGCCTTACTCTCTTACTTTCTTCACTCCATTAACTGAACTTGGACTAACCTCTCTCATTTCTAGGGCCCACCTGACTACCTGCTCTCTCGTTCCTATTCCATCCCACCTTATTCTTCAACTGTCTCCATCCCTCACTCCAGCCTTAACCTCTATATTCAACCTTTCTCTCTCCACTGGCACCTTTCCTTCCACCTACAAACATGCAGTTATTACTCCGATAATCAAGAAACCCTCTCTCGACCCCTCTGCCCTCTCCAGCTACCCCCCTTTCTCACTACTCCCCTTCTCCTCCAAACTTCTTGAACAACATGTCCACTCAGAACTGGCACAATACTTTTCCACTATCAATTTACTTGACCCCTTACAATCAGGATTCCGCCGTAACCACTCCACTGAAACTGCCCTCACCAAAGTCACTAATGATCTGCTCACTGCCAAAAGCAAAGGTTCTCTCCTCTCTTGGGGTTCAAAGTCTTGCACTCTCTTGGCTCACCTCTTACCTCTGACAGATCATTCAGTGTATCCTATTCTAACATGGTCTCATCCCATTCACTTTCTGTCGGCGTGCACAAGGTTCTGTCCTAGGCCCCCTACTTTTCTCAGTCTAAACCTATGGCCTTGGCAAACGTATAACTTCACTAGGCTTTCAATACCACTTCTACATCAAAAGATGCCTGCCACATCCTCTGCCAGGCCTCCTTGTCCTTCTCCTCATTCACCTCCTGCTGACATCTCTGCCTATATGACAGTTCTGACTCTCTACTGTCAGACCCTAGACATAAATGATTATAAACTTTTGAATGTTGGATCCAGTCGACAGCGAGATTCGAGTCTATTCAAGCCTGAACATTTTTTTATTACAGATTTAATAAAGTGCGTGAAAATACCCAAAAATATCTCTCGACTCAAAATGGTACTTATCCTTGAGTTGCTGAAATGTTAAGACCTCTGAATGCTGAAAGCAGTAAATCAATCAGAAAATCCCCGCCTCTTTCCATCTACAGAACCTTGCAGGGTCTAGACAAGCTGGTGGGAACATAGGGTTGTTCCACAATGCTAATAAGGGCATATGTGGGGAGGCGAAGACCCCCGAGATTTTGACATCGACCCAGACTTTGAAGTGAGTGGGTTATAATTGAATTGTGTCCCAAATTCCTATATTTTGGAGTGATCCATAATAGGTTTTCTACTGCTAGTGGATGACACAACGCAGACTCAATTGGTACCCAGCTAGGGATATCCACAACAGCATAGTAGGAGAGCATCTGAGCTATCTGCGCAACTTGAAGCCTCAGGCCTCCTCTGGACTTATGCCTATAAAGAGTCCCCTTGCTACTCTTGCTCTTTTACGATCCCAAACCAATGAAAGTACTTTACTCTGCAGCACTTTCAAAAAGAGTTCTAGCGAGGTATAAAAATTTGGGCAACAGTGTAATTTTAACTGCCGCTATCCTACCTAACCACGAAAGGCCATAATCTTTCAATTGGACCAGCAGAGCAGATACTTTCTGGGATAGAGTTATATAATTTGCCACATATAGGTTATCATAATTGTTAGTCAAATTGACTCCAAGATACTTAACAATTCCCCCTTCCCAGTGGAAGTCATATGAAGCTCGCAGCTGATTCCAGCTATTTGGGGGAATATTTATGTTCATGGCCTTGGACTTAGACATATTAACCTGAAGACCCCGAAACTCCGGCAAAACACTTTAGGATTCGGAGCAGCTTAGGAAGAGAGATCAAAGGGTTAGGGATGGATAACAACACATTGTCCGCAAATAGGCACAGTTTATAATGCCTATTCCCTACTTCCAGACCAGAGATATCTGGGGGGCCTCTTATCGCTTGCGCTAACGCCTCCATAGCCAGGTAGAACAGGAGGGGGGACAATGGGCAACCCTGTCTTGTTCCCCTTTCTAAAGGGAAGATATCTGACTTATACCCATTATACTTTACATATGCTACTGGGGTGGCATAAACCACTTTTAAGGTGCCTATGAACCTAGGCCCAAAGCCCCATCTTTCCAAAAGATAGAATGAAGCCTGGAATGAAGCCTACTTGGTGCTTATGGATTAGATGTGGTAGATGTTTTGACATCCGATCTGCCATCATTTTGGTGAGGAATTTAATATCCACATTTATAAGGAAGATTGGTCTAAAATTAGACCATAGCGAATGGTCCGTGTCTGGCTTCGGAATCACACTAATGAAGGCCGTAAGAGATTGCTGGGAAAAAGAGCCCCCCCTTCCCTGAATATCATTAAATAGAGCCATCATTTTTAGGACTAAGATAGAATTAAATTATTTAAAATAGGCTGCTGGAAGACTGTCAGGCCCCAGCCTCTTATTCAATTTCATAACCGAGATGACCCGCTGTACCTCCTCTACGTCAAAGTCCTCCTCCAAAACATCCCTAAGTTCATCTGGCAGCACAGGTAGCAGAATATTTTAAAAAGACGCATCCAAAGCCTCGGTGCTCGATGGATTAGGATTTGAATATAATTTTTGAAGTTGCGTCCAAAATAATTTTACTATTTTGTTAAGATTGCTAGTCAGAGCTCCTCTATCCCCCTTCAATCCAGTTGGGCAGTAACTCTGCTCTGGCGCTTTCAACCTTCTTGCAAATAAGAAATCCACTTTATTAGCCTTACAATAGTATTTATGTTTCAACCACCTCATGGCGTTCTCTACCCTCCCCGTTAGTGCTAAGTTAAGCCCCGGAGACCCTATGGAGCTTAGCCCGTACGTCCGGTGTCATTTGACCCTTGGCCCTTTCCGTCACTTCCAATTACTCTTTTCCAGTCTATCTATGCAAATATTCCTCTCTCTCTTCTTTCTATAAGCAATCTGGACCAACCTCCTCCTAATAGTTGGTTTATGTGCTTCCCAACAGATTGTTGCTGAGACATCTGGAGTCTCATTTTATTTAAAATACTCGTAAGCACCTCAGTAATAGACTCCATCACGGCTGGGTGCGACAGAAGGGATACATTAAGTCACCGCCGTATGACACCTCCACCTGTTGCTGTCTGCCACCTCAGCCGAATGCCCATTCTCGGCTGCTCTACCATGTGCTTTCTCTTGCACTGCATCCCTCTGATTGTCCAGCGAGTGCGGAGCTGATCTAAAGTATCCTGCCATCAGCTACCCCGCTTGCATGTGCACTAGCAAAAGTACTTTCATTTCTTACTTACATAGGGCATAGTGCGAGAATTCTCAAATAGCTTTCTCGTCAGCTTTTGCTCATGCTAGAATGTCTTGCCCGCATCACCTAAATGATGTGAAAATGTGAGAGTTCTTGTGTGCAAGTTGAATTTCACATGAAGTTTTTTACAACCTATCTAGAATTGACCCTTTAGCTTAAGCAAATGTGAAGCTTTGCTGAAGAAACTATTTAAAAAGTCTGCTCTCTTGCAAAATGCTAGCTGAAAATACGACAGGGCGTAATGTTTAGGTATAAATGATGTGATGACAAAGTATATCAATGCTAAACAAACTATTCAGCAATATATGCTGATAATTTATGAACAGACTTGTAGTGCCATTAAATACACGCTTGGAGAAAGATAACAGCAAAAAAGTAGCGGACATGGCAAGATGAGCGCAAGTTAGGACACAAAATTGCATTAAATGCAGCACTTCCTAAATCAGGCTCTAAACATTGCCCTTTGAATTCAGGTTAATGTTCTTGATTTTCTTTAGTTAAATCAGACCTGAATATTCAGAAAAATGTGGTTTGACCAGTGTCAAAACACATTAGAGTAATATTAAAGTGATGAATAATTATGATGTAAAATTGTAGCATGTTGTCATAGAAGTTGTTACAAATGACTTGTCTTTAAACTGGCAGCTAAAATAGCAATAATGATCTGTATGGCAACATAAAAAAACAAAAAAAAGAGGCATTATCACAATTGCTCATCACTCAGACTAATTAATGTTCATTTCTGACATTTAGGGATTGCTAAACAAAGCTGTACAAGCTGTTTGCTAATTACGTTTTCCAAAAGTGTTATGATTTAAGATTACAATTATTAAAACTGTTGTAGATTTCTTTAAATCAAAGTAAATGGAATTTGCTGTTTTTAGTCAGGTTATACTTTAAGTTGGACCCTTGAAAGCCACACTTAAAATTCTCCACGAATGAACCACAATCATTTTTCTTTTAAATTAAAATAAAACAGCATAATCTTTTGATTGGCCAAGTGCAGTTCACTTCAATCTCAGGTTCTAGTGGTGAAAAAGCCCCCATCCCACCTTGAATTTTTTTTGAGACTCTCTTTAATGCACTACTACTACTCCATATAAAATTAGGATAGTTAAAGTGGTTCCACAACCTTGACTACCATAAAAAAGCATGCCAATAACCAATATGTGCTTCTTCACACGGCCTGAGTGTAAAGGAGCAGTAAGCTGTTTCTGCATTCAGTGATATTTTGAAAAGCGCCTTCTCTTGCACCATCTTGGTCCCCCCGAGAGGTATATCAACCCCACAAACCTTCCTGGGGTTGCTGATAATGCTGATGCAGCCACCTTGCGAACTATGTGGCACAAGCTGCTCCGCTTTTGAAATTTCTCTTAATCTTGCTGTGCATGCATCTTTGGCTTCCCTTATGCAGGAGAGCGCCTGAAAAAAATGCTGAACCTAATGGTGTGGTAAAATACCACCTCTTCGCCCAATAACCTGACACAGGAAGTGAGGAAGTGGTCAGATTACCCCCATAACCCTATAAAAGTCAGTATGCAGAATACTCTCACAAATCACCATATAACAGGCAGTATACAGAATCCCCCCAATTACCCCATAACAGTTGGTGTGCAGAATCCCCCTAATCACCCCATAACAGGCAGTGTGCAGAATGTCCTCAATTAACCTATAACAGGTTGTGTGAACCTCCCAAACAAAAAGTTTGCAGAATCCCCCCCCCAATTACTCCATAACAGGCAGTGTACAGAATCCTCCCCCAATCACCCCATAACAGGCCCCCATAATTACCCCAATTACCCCCATAATACTCAGTGTTCAGACTCCCTCCATCACCCTATAATATGAAGTGTGCAGCAAACCTGTAGCAGGCAGTGTGCAGTATCCCCACCCCAATCACCCTATAACAGACATGGTGCAGACCCCCCCAAGTCACCCCACAACAGGCAGTGTGCATAATCCCCCCCCCCAATAAGCCCATAACAGGCTGTGTGCAGTTTCCCCCCAATCACCCCATAACATGCAGTGTGCAGAATCCCCCCATCACCCTATAACAAGCAGGGTGCATTATCCCCTCCCCATCACCCCATAACATATGGAGCACAGAACTCCCTCCCCATCCCCCATAACAGGCAGGGTGCAGAATTAGCCCAATCACCCCATGATAGGCAGTTTTCAGAATCCCCCAATCACCTCACAACAGATAGTGTGGAAGAATTCCCCTAATCCTCCTATAATAGGCTGTGTGCAGAACCACCCCATCTATAATCCTTTTACAATCAGTGTGCAATATCCCCCCCAATCTCCCCATAACAGGCAGTGTGCAGAGCCCCCCCATTCCCCTTAAAGATACAGTGTGTAGAACCCATCTAATCCCACAAATAACAGGCAGTGTGCAGAATCTCCCAAATCACTATACTGAGGTAGGACCGGGGGATTACAAAAAAAAAAACTCCTTACCTTGCCGATGAGCACACAGACTGTGAACAGAGCAGCTTCTTCAGCGCATGTCTATCTGCCTTTTCAAGTTAATAGATAGGTTGGGCCATGCAAAGAGTGGGGGAAGTCAATTTGTGCAGCAAAAGATGGAGAATAGAGTACCCTCACCAGGTTGCGGAAGAGCCTGAAGCCCACTAGTAGAGCAATGGATTCATGGGGACTTTCACACCAAAAGGGCCAGGGGCCAGTCAGTTGACCCCTGAGCTCTGGGTTACTAGCCCGTATGTCTGGTGCTGGTTGGCTCAGCAAGGAGGGGAGGACCCATGTTTTTCTTTTATTTAAAAAAATATATATACTGGGCATCCTTTTTTCACTAAACAAATACCGGCATTTGAGGATTAGCTTTATAAAATTAAAAATAAAAATAAAAAAACACTCAGAAAATCACCCTGGATCACCTAACATTGGTGTACTTGTTCTAGTTTCGCGTATTTTATCCGTATGTGCAAATTTTGGGGGATAGATCTGCATATAAATGGTCTTCTGAATTGGGAGTTGGTCAAAATTGGCAATTTTCTGCAAAATTAAATCAAGTTGCTAAATCAAGCCTATAGTGGTCTAGGGAAATTGTCAGCAAGATCTATTTGAAACAGCTAAGATATGGGTAAAAATGAGAACCTCTTTATCGAGCAAATTTTCCTGCCTAGTTTGGCATACCTTGGATCTATCATAAAATGTTCATTTTTATTACATGTTTTCTAATTGCTTCTTTAACACCTCTATTTTTAAGATTAGGTAGATCCTATAGATTAGAGGACTCAACATTGGTGAAAGAATCACATAAAATATGTAATTTCTGTATTTCTGCTGTATTTCTCTTGATCAGTGGAATATTAAGACAATGGCCCAAAATACATAAGCATTGCTGTTCCAAAGTATAATCCCACTAACACTAAATGTGACGATCTTCAACACAGAAGATAAAATACCAATATATGATATTATTATAAGCATGAGGGAAAGGAGAAAAAGGAGAAAACTGATTGAAAATATTAAAAGCTCATTAGAAGAGATAATATAACTTGATACTTTTAGAATTGTAAGAAGCTTACACATAAAATGGTTTTTCTGGTTGTAACAAATAGTACGCGATAAAGTAAGAGATGGAAGTGTACACATCATAAAGCTTGCAAAAACGATAAACCCAGTAAGTCTAAAGCACTTACTCCAAAAGCTACATAGCCATGGTGGCAATAAGTAGACACTCACAACCTTTCACAAGCAGAATGACATTGACTTGTATGTCACAACTAGAGATGAGCGAACTTCTTGAAAGTTCGATTCGGGCGATTCGCCGAATTTCCCCAAGAAATTCGGGTTCGCCCGAATCGAACTTTCACGAATCGCTCATCTGAAAAAAAAAATGCCGGCATGGTGGGAGTGGGCAGGCCGGCTACGCCTGTCAGCGGGCCCGCGGCGGCCCGCTAACAGCGTAGCCAAAAAAATTCGGGTTCGTGCCGAATCAAATTTTCCCTGAAATTCGGAGCGAATAACGGTTCGTCCGAACCGGTTCGCTCATTCCTAGTCACAACCACCAAGCAACATGGACCTATGAGTAGAAAAAAGATCCGCCAGCAACTTGGTAAAACAGTTGTGGAGTAGCACAAGTCAAGATCTGACAAAACACAAAGGAAATAGCACATGGGGGCTGTATTTGTGAGTTCAGCAAAATCATACAGAAAATTATACAATTTCCAAAAAATGACGAAGAATAAGAAAAGAATAAGAAGAATAAGAAAAACAGAACCAGACCTACTTTTGGGTCATCAGAAAATGTAGAAAAAAAAAGGCAGATTATTCATCCTAAATGTTATTTGCAGAACTTGACAATGATATAAGGAATACATTATTAAACAAGCACAATATGATAAAATCTAATCAGATTGAACCTAGAAGGTGCATAAGAAAGAGCACCACAAATTTAGGCCACAGATTCGGTGTGCTTTTGGCTGAGCCTCTCTGTAACAGGGGTTCTGCCTTGGCTTTATACAGAGTTTGGGGTTTGTATTGCCCTGAAGGCTTTTACTGTAGTAAATAACCAGCAGTAAATTTGGGGCTATGATTTTCATTAGTTAAAGCTAAATAACTTTTGGCTGTCACCAGTACTGTTGCTTCTAATTTGGCAATCACACAACTGGAGGAAACTAGATGGAATTGTATGTTATTTGTGCAGGTGGCATAAGACACTATCTGCCAGTTTCTGCTATTTTGTACCATTGTCAAAATAGAATATTTACCAAAAAATAGTGCACTAGGGCAGAGTTATGAATAAAAATGCTTTTTTTATATGTTTCCTTGAAATCGGTGCCTGCATGACCCCGAAATGGTGAATATGGGCTTTATTTATGATGCAGCACTTTTGTGGCTGTAGCACCAGCTTCAGAGCGCCGGCATGGCTGTATTATCTGGCGTTGTGCTTTGTACTACAATGGCGCTAGCAGTCACTGCACCGAAAGCTACTAATTAACTTTGGCCCTTATTTAACAAGGGATAGCGACAGGTAGCGACTGGTGAGCGGCCTGTAATGATGGACCCCGCCACGAGAACGCCGGCTCCCCACCACAATCACACATTTATCAAGCCAATCCTGCTTAGCGACTGAGATAGCACCATATAGCCACTCATTCATCATTATTGCAGCCTCAGCCCACAGTGCCAGCGTCCGACCTTGAACAGCGACAGGTATGACCTCTCGCTACCTGGCGCTCTCCAATGCATTTCAATGGAACAATCTTTAAATATTCATAATTAATTGTTATGATTTTTTTTTTCTTCTTTAAATGTGAAAAATTCTGTGACCACTTCTGCCATTTTAGATAATTTTTTTAAGGTAAAAAAAAAAAAAATTGTACAGAATTGATATTAAAGGTCTGATATTAATGTATTCATATTACAAAATTATTTAAAAAACTTGTTTTTTTTGGTTTCCAAAAATATGGTGGTTTGGGGGTTAAAAAACTACTTTTAACCCATCGCCGCCAGCGCTCTGGGGTTTAAACATGCATTTTACAGCGCGAGAATTTTTTGAGCGTGATTTTTTAATGAATATGGTGGGAGCCGGTCGCTATCATGCGCTCCCATACAGCGCGGAACCGAAATAGCGACTCCTCACCCAATATTCAACATTACGACAAACCGACTGAGTCGCTATCAACAACCGAACAACGGCCAAGCACAGCGACTACTAGCGGGCGCTCTGAAAATGCCGCTACAGTCGCTCAACTGTCGCTACCTGCCGCTATTAATGAATCGGCCTCCCCGATTGTTGCACTTAGATATTGGCCGGCCTGTGTCAGCTCCTGTTTGAACTGCCGACCGATTATCCCATCTCCAATGAGCACCACTTTGTACTGATGTTATTCTGGCGTTGCCCAGCATATTTGTGTTGGTCGAAGTTTTTTCATTACAGTTACAAGAAATCACAGCTGGGGACAAGGGGACAAACTTTACAGTGCATTTAGGTTCCATCTTGGGTGTTGGTGTCCAAATGTCACATTGTTAAGCAAAATAAGCCATTATAAACTATTTTAATAACACCCCCAAAAAATTGGACAATCTAGGTCCCAAATGCAAACTCTGTACCAAAAAATACGTGTAATATTAAGTATAAGCATGAAACACTACAATTTCTTGCTGCCCATTTTGCTCCATGAGATCTTAAGCTACAGCACCAGGTGTCATCTGGCATCTGGCTTCAACTAGTGTGCCAGCCACTGCATCATTTTCGCCGCTAGTGTTAAAGTGGATCAACACCAGCCTTATCGGCCCGGGAATCTTACCGATGCAATCCCTCCCCACGGGGCATCCAAGATCAGGATGCCCCCGTTTTGTGAAACCCCCTCAGGACGCCCACAAACCTTACCTGACTCCCGGTCCAACAGCGTATGCATGGGCCGCATCTCGCGCTTCTCTCTAGCAGGGTGCGTGCCCGCGCCGGCACGGGGTGCCCCGGGGAAGTGGACCAAAACCCAGGATAGTCAAAAATCCTGGGTGTTGGTCTACATTTAAATAAGATGTAATTTTTCTTTCTTAAAGTGGACCAACACCCAGGTGGATGGGCCTGGGAATCTATAAGATTCCCAGGCCGATCCGATCCCTCCCCGTGGGGCATCCAAAATCAGGATGCCCTGCTGTGTGAAATACCCCAGGATGTCCAGAAAACTTACCTGGATCCCGATCCAATGGCGCATGCGCAGCCGCGGTCGCATCTCGCTCTTCTCTCTAGCAGGATGCGTGCCCTGTTCACAAATGGCCAGCGTGGGCGTGCTCCCTGTTAGAGGGAAACGCGAGATGTGGCTGCCAGCGTGCTCGGAGCTGCTGTGGTAAGATGCTTCATTGACGCGCATACCACAGCGGCTCCGAGTGCGCTGATTGGACGAGCGTGCAGCTGCAGCAATGCCAGCAATCCCAGCAGATGGCGAACAGGCAGTTAAAGAGAAAGGTTCAGATGCGAAACGCATAAGATCAAAGAATGGTGTTTTTTTATCCTTTTTTATCCTTTTTGGAGAAATGGAGCCCTTTTTGGAGAAATGGAGCCCTTTGATGAATACATTGGTGATTGGATGATCCTCACTGCTCATATAATCTCCAATAATTATTTTGGCCTTTTAAAAAATATATTTGTAATCGACTAGATTTTACCAATGTTTTAGGTTTAAAATGTATTTATTTTCAATAAAAGGTGATATATTTAATTTTTTTAATACCCAAAAATATGAAAACATGTATTTTTTTATTGCTCCAAGTCCGTTGTCCTCCCTGTTGATTCACCTGCTGTTGTTTTGGAATGTGCCTGCTGTGCTTGTGTGGTTTTTCCCTGAGTCCTCATTTATGTTTCCCTGTCCTCTTATAGGTGCTTAAGATTACCTCTTCTGTCCTCCTTATAAATCTATGTGTCTAGATCATTGCGCCTCCTTGCCTGAGTGAACCTGTGCTCTCCAGCCCTCTGTGGCTCAGAGGCCCTCAGGCTCTCTATAAACTGTACTTCGCTCCTCAAAGTGATTCCTGGGGCCTGGCCCTCCATTGTCTGTACTCTGTTGTGTGTACTTTGGCCTTTTCCCTTCATATTCTGTGCTGGTATCTAGACCCTCCATTGTCTATACTGGGGCCCAGACTCTCTATTGTCTCTACTAGGGCCCAGACTGTCCATTGTCTGTTTTGGTGTGTGGTGTCAGCCCTCTGTTTCCCATTTCCTAAACTGCAACCACCACAGGACAGCCCTGGGCCTAGTGTATCCTCCTCCACTTGGGACTCTGCTGAAGACATGAGTGGATTATGGGCTATCTGCCGAGTACCGGAAGTAGCACATTGCTTCAGCTAGAATCTTATGGATGGCTGTTCAATGGCCTTTTTATTGACTACGCCTCCAAAACCTGAAAAATGGGTATACATCAAACTACAATTTCTCTGTGGCAGAAAGTACATTTCATGTGACATGTCACCAAATATAGGAGAGCATATTGTACTAGGAATCTTAAGGGACTATTAGGCAGTGAGACAAGCAGGCTTCTTTTGCAAAGGTAAGATTTATTTCTCCTCCATGAATCACAACATAGTCTAAACTGTCAGGTTGGCACTCTTTTGTGTCTAGGAGAAACTAACTCAACTATCATTATCAAGCTAGCACATCCTAACAGTCCTGATGATACTGCAACCTAGTATGCCGAAACGTACAGTTCACATTCCCCAACTCACCAATATAGATACATTTCACAATTCAATAAAAATAATTACACATATTCTAATATAACTAAAGCAAGTAATCAGAACATATGAATTATCTAAAAACATTTACAGTGCAGGTTACCCCCTGTAAATTTTCCAAACCATGCAGTTTGCCACCCTTATGATGAACCATGTGATTTGCCTTCAAGGTTTAGGTAATTATGGCCTTTACCATACTTTATCAGTAGTGATAACCATGGGCCATCATGCTGCTAGAGATCAGTAAGTTGGCTTACCTCTCTGCTACTCTTTAATCTCATCTGGCATGCAGCCATCACATTCCAGCTTTGAGTTGACAAGGGCCATGAGCCTGAAATGTACCTCAACCAGTTCCATATTAGTAATTGGGGTAGCACAAAAGACAAGGCTTGTCTACTCATTAAGAATAATGGTTCTACCTTGTTATTGTTCTTGGACTGTATGCATCATGTAATTACTTTCTGTTCTAACAAAGTAATATTTATCTTTTACCTTTGAATGATCTCTTATACCCCACTGTTTTGAACATAATATGGGTCTCTTGCTAAGGTGGCTTGCTCATCAGGTAAATATATATATATATATATATATATATATATATATCCCTGTCCCTAAAGGCTATTAGCCCACATAACCCATATGGCACCAGGGTCTTCTGTACCCCACTGTATGTATGTAGGATGCAGGTAATTGGGGGGGGGGGTTGACATGTTACACACTTGCTGGCCCCTCTTCACCTTTCAGCTGGGTCTTAGGGAACCCTTACCAGTTCACAAAGAGTTTAGTAAAAATATGTACCTCCTTCCATCACTGACTGTCCCATGCCATCACATCAGATCTCGAATCTGTCCCTTTGCCCCACACCTGGTTTCCACTGCTCTGTCTCTCCCACTGCAGGGAGGTACCTTTTAAACCAGTGGAGTGAGCTGATGTCATGCTTTGAGGCGCCAGCTGTCAGAAGCCGAGCATGGAACCGAGAATATCTGATGCACTGTAGGCCCTGGTCCGATGAGCGGTGGCCCTTGAGGGGAGTAAGAGACTACCGTTGCTGACACCTGGATGGAGGTGAGCTCTTTTTTGGTCTTGGAGGAAAATGGCTTGCAGGTAAAGGGTTAAGTCTCCTAAGTATGTATATAAAGTTCTGTTGTGATGCCCAGTGACTGCTCTGTGGATGTGTACATGCTTTTCATGACTTTTAACATTTTAAACTATGCACAATAGGTCTGTAGGGTCCTCAAGATGCTTCTTTTCATGATCTGTCATTCATTCTCTAAATGTGAATCATGAATTAACTTGCCACATTAATAATTATGCTAACACATAAACAAGCATGAATAAGTATATATGAATATTGTATTTTTATATTACTATATTATTCCATAAGCATACTGAAAATACCTTAGCCTCTGCATAAACAGCTGCTTGGATCAGTGAGTGCGCTTTGGAATATTACAGTATTTGTATCCACTAAACTGCTTATTTAACACCAAGAGGATTCTCTACTGCTTTCAGGAGGCCTAGGGGGGCATTTGAGTTCCTGAAAGCAGGAGCCATGATGGCTTCTTAGATACAGTAGATACCATCCTGCACCTGTAGCGGATAGTTTTACTGTTTTTCTGGACATCTAGAGGGGGATATCCAACATTAATCTTAATCTTGCTCTATTAAAGTATCCCAAACATTTTTGCAATAAGCTCCTTGACTTGCACATGGCAAATATAAATGCACATGGAATATAGTATTAAAAAGACTTGTCTGTATGCATATCTCTAGACTTGAATGCCCAGTCTATTTGTTTGTTATTCTCTTGACCTAGTACAGTAGCTTGTTGAAAATGTAATTATAGGAAAGAGCTCTGCTGGACCGTTGTTGTCTATTTAAGATGCCATTGATCTTACTTTAGTCTTCTGCAATTCATTAGGGGCCTTATTCATGAAGGGATAGTGTCAGGTAGCGGCAGGTGAACGCCGGAGACAGCACGCAATCACACATTTATGAAGCCGAATCTGGTGAGCGACTGGAACAACGCCATGTAGCGTACAATTCATCATTATCCCAGGCTCAGCATACAGCGCCGGCGTTCAGCGTTGCAGAGCCCCATATCTTACCTGTCATTACCTGGCGCTCTCCCATACATTTCAATGGATGATCCTTATATCCCTTTCCTGATCCCGATTTTTTTTTCCTTAAAAACAAACTCAAAACTTCTGACATGTATCTTGGCCTAGAAAATGACATTTTTGAAAACTTTTTTGATTAATAATATTTTTATACAGAATTGTCCTTACATGTCTGGTATTAAAGTATTCATGTTACAGTGTAATAACAATGTAATTCCATGTTTTCGCTTTGTTACTAGTGGATACATGTTCAAAAACAGACTTTAAACACACAGACTCTGGCGATATGGGCTACAACGACATGATTTGATGGCTCTTTTTTTGATGAATGTGGTGCGAGTCAGTCCCATACAGCGTAGTACTGCAACTCACACATCATATTTATCAATGCCCGACAGCGACTGAGGCGCTCTGAAACAATGATCCATGGCTAAGCATAGCGACTACTAGCGGTTGCTCTGAAATCCGCTCATCTGTCGCTGCCTGCCCGTCTCTATTCATTGGGAAATTTCGATACATTTTCCAATCTCAAGGTAGATTGGTATGTTGCCAAAATGCATCCTATCCTTATATCAGCCAGCCACACAGCCCTATTTATTGTTATTTAATATAGGTAGAAGAGAAAAAAGCAATTCTGTGAGTACTCACCTGTAGAATTGTTTTCGTTCTTTCATGGCACGGCCCACTTCGGTATTCATAACAGTTGGGTTATTCCGCCACAAGGTGGCACAGTGGTACTGCAGAAAAGCTGTGGCTTGTCCCGGTTCCCTATAAAAATGGGCTTAACCATAGAGTTCCCCAGCGTACACAAGCAGTGAGACAAGAAGCCGGGAGAGAACAAGTAAAAAATGTGAAAAGGTAAAAAACCCCAATTGACTTGGAACAATCACCATAAAGAGGCAACCAAGAACAACGATAACAATGGTGGGGCGAAGCGGGCCGTGCCATGCAAGAACAAAAACAATTCTACAGGTGAGTACTCACAGAATTGCTTTTTTCTTTATTGCATGGCACGGCCCGCTTCGGTATTCATAACAGTTGGGACATCCAAAAGCAGTGTCCAGAGTAGGGTGGGATCCCCAAAGAGTAACGGTCAGTAGTTCAAGTCACTACCGCTTGAAGCACCTTGCCGTCAAAAGCAGCATCCGCTGAGGCCTTAAACCGGACCTTCACCATGATTTTTTGAAAAGCCCAAACCCTTAAAAAACTATTCCCCAGCATCTAAAATTAATATATTTTAAGTTTTAAGTCACTTACTTCTTATTCTTTCCCCCACTGGGCTGCAACTCTGTTCAGAACTTTAGGATACGGGCGCGCCATCTTGAATCAGAAGCATCACACTTACTGAGGAGAGGAGAGTGGGATAAAATACAGGGGAGCGGTTATAGCTGTGCTTTGCTCAGACAGCGCAGAACTGGAGTCAGGAAAAGGTCAGCAGTCCCAGAATGCAGAGCAGCACAGCCAGAAGGCACTTCCTGTTTGCAGGCTGCCTGATGTTCCATGGACCGCCATCTTGGATGTTTAAAGGCTCATACCATGCACTAGATGCAGGTAGGATGATTTTTAATGTGAGCAATCTGTATGTACAGGGTGTGGGAAACATATAAGATAGACTCTTATTCAGAGTGAAGGACTGCTTTAACATCAACCTTGTAAAACTTTGAAAAAGTATGAACAGAAGACCAAGTAGCGGCCTTCCAAACTTGCAACAGAAGCTTGGTGCTGAAAAGCCCAAGAGGCACCAATAGCACGAGTAGAATGAGCAGTAATACTAAAGGGAGGTTCCTTTCCCTTAGCAGAATTGGCTTGAACCACCACCTGACGGATCCACTTGCTAATAGTGGATTTAGCCGGAGGCAAACCCTTTCTAGGTCCAGAAGTGAGAACAAAAAGAGCATCAGACTTCCTGAAAGGCTCAGTGGCGACCAAATAAAACTTCAGAGCCCTAACCACATCCAGGGAATGCAGAGTCCACTCCTTGGAATTAGCAGGATTAGGACACATTGAAGGCAAGACAATGTCCTGAATAAGATGAAAGGCAGACACAATCTTTGGCAGAAAGTCCGGCTTGAGCCAAAACACCACCTTATCCTGATGCCTCTCAAAATAAGGAGGTTTGATGGAAAGTGCCGCTAGTTCAAAAACTCGCCTTACAGAAGTGATAGCCACCAAAAAGGCTACCTTAAGGGTCAGAATAGACAAGGTAGCATCACGGATAGGCTAAAAGGGAGGCCCTTACAGTGCAGACAAAACCAGATTCAAATCCCAGACTGGTAGCAAAGGCTTACGGGTTAGACGCACATGAGAAACACCCTGAAAAAAGGTTTTAACCAACCGGTGATTGGCAAAAGATCTTTGGAAAAAAATTGCCAGAGCTGAAACATGGCCTTTTAGGGTACTAAGTTGAAGGCCCTGATCCAAACCATGTTGCAAGAATTCCAGAATCCTGGGAAAAGAAATCACCTGACAGGGAATAGACTTGGACCCTGTAATAAATAAAGGACGAGGACTTCTTCCTAGCCCGAATCATGGTATCAACAACAGAATCAGGCAACCCCTTTTCCATCAATATGGAGGTTTCAGCAGCCAAGCCGCTAAAGCCAGAGTTTGTAAATTGGGATGGCGTAGCTGCCCCTGGGTGAGAAGATCTGGATCCTTGGGCAAGACATGCCAGTCTACTGCCAACCGCACGACATCTGCGAACCAAACTCTTCTTGGCCAACACGGGGCCACTAGTATGGCTGATACCCGCTCCTGGGCTATCTTGCGCATGACCCTGCCCAGGAGAGGAAACGGAGGGAACACATAGAGAAGCTGAAACTCCATCCAAGGTATTGCCAAGGCATCTCTGGTGAAGGCTAGAGGATCCTGAGACAGAGAGACAAATCTGGGAAGTTTGTGTTTGTGACGGGACGCAAACAGGTCCACGTCGGGCTGACCCCAGCGGTGACAGAGGGAGAGAAACACCTGATTGTTGAGAGACCACTCTCCCAGACGAGAAGTCCCCCTGCTCAGAAGAGTCCACCACCTGGTTCTCCACCCCTGGGATGTGGACCGCTGATATGCAGGGAACATGCTGTTCTGCCCAAGACAGAATCAGGGACACTTCCTTGAAGGCTTGCTTGCTCCGAGTCGCTCCCTGATGGTTGATGTAGGCAACCGCCGTCTGGTTGTCTGAGCGAATCTGAACAGCCCGACCCCGGAGGTGAGTGGATAGGCGAGAAAGAACCAACCTGATCGCCCTCAGTTCCAGGACGTTGATGGAAGCATGGGCCTCTTGTGGGCCCCACCAACTCTGGAACCTCAGGGACTTCCAGAAGCCTCCCCAGCCAGTCAGGCTGGCATCCGTGGTGACCGTTTCCCAGCATGGGGGCAGGAAGAACCTGCCCCCCAGAAGGTTCCTTGAGTCCAGCCACCACGAGAGACTGTCCGGCCAGGGGAGACAACAAATTCCTGATCCAGGGACACAGGGTCCCAATCCCAAACTGACAAGAGGTGCAACTGGAATGGTCTCATGTGAAATTGAGCAAAGGGGACTGCCTCGAAGCAGGACACCATCATGCCCACCAACTGCATCCCCTGACGGATGGAGGGATGAGGACACGACAGCAGAGCCCGAGCCTGCAGATGAAGACCTTCCACCTTCTGCTGAGGAAGGAACACCTTGACCTGAGAGGTATCCAGCGTCATGCCCAGAAAGGTCCTCACCAATGACGGGGACAGAGAAGATTTGGGATAGTAGATCACCCAGCTGGAAGACTCCAGAGTGTATGTCACCATTTGAGTGTCCCACTCGGCCTGAGGAAAGGACTCGGCCACAATCAGGATGTCATCCAGGTAAGGAATGATGCGGATGCCCTGGTTCCTTAGCAGAGCCATCACTTCCGCCAGCACCTTGGTGAACACTCGAGGTGCCAAGGTGATACCAAAGGGTAGAGTCACAAACTGGTAATGCTGACCCTGCAGCTCGAACCTTAGAAATCTCTGATGACCTGGGAAGATAGGCACATGAAGATAAGCATCCTTGATGTCCACAGTGGTCATGAAGTCGCCTGGGCGAAGGCTACTGACAGCAGAGCGCAGCGTCTCCATGCGAAAGTGCTTGAATCTGACAAATTTGTTGAGGCCCTTCAGATCCAGAATGGGCCTCAGAGAGCCGTCCTTTTTGGGGACCGTGAAAAGATTGGAATAGTACCCCTGACCTCTTTCTTGATTAGGCACCAAACAAATGACTCCGGACTCTAACAGGCAATGAACAGCCAGAAGCAATCCCTGAGCAGACAGGGGGTTTAAAGACATCCTGGATCTGATGAATCTTGGGGGGGGGGAAGCTGCAAACTCTATCTTGTAACCAGAGGACACTACCTCCTGAATCCACCGGTCTGAGACGTGAAGCCTCCAGATGTGAGCAAAGAGCCGAAGCCGTCCTCCCACCCGGATGGGTGAGGGTGCCCCTTCATGCCTGAGGGGGCTTGGGAGAGCGTTTGGACTTAGGATTCCAGGAGAGACCGGGACGACCACGGGTTCTGCCACGGCCCCAAGAATCTCTGCGACCACTGGAGAGGAGGGAGCCATGGCCCCCTCTGGGAATGGGAAGGGAGGGGGGCAGAGGACCCCGAAAGGGCCGAGACTGCCTGCTATGCTGAGGCAGCCTTCAAACCTTGGCTAGAACATCAAGACGTTCTCCAAACAGTCGCAGCCCCACAAAGGGGAGGCCAGTGAGAGCTTTCTTAGCCGCAGCATCAGCTGCCCACTGGCGCAACCAGACAGAGCGGCGCATAGCCACCAAGAGTGCAGAGGTCCTTCCACACAGCCGCACAGCATCATCCATAGCATTAAGGATAAAGGCCACAAAATCAGTGCAAAGTAAGAGAGTCCTATATTCCTCCCCCACACTACTGGCTGTTGTGCCATCAATGAGATGCTTAAGCACTTTCTTAAAGTGGACCAACACCCACCTATGATCGGCCCGGGAATCTATAAGATTTCTGGACCGATCAGCTCCCTGACTGTGGGGCACCCCGATTGGGGGTGCCCCGCTGTGTGAAACCCCCCAGAAACCCCTAAATCCCTACCTGCTCCTCGATCCAGCAGTGCCCGCCGCCGCCTCCCGCGTGTCCCTCTAGCAGGACGCGCACCCGCGCCAGCCGTTTGTGAATGGCCGTCGCGGGCGCGCGCCCTGTAAGAGTGTTGCGCGGCAGGCGGCGGGCGCGCTCTCTTGTCCGTCGCTGCCTCCCCCCTTGGGGCTTTCTGGGGGGTTTCACACAGCGGGGCACCCCCGATCGGGGTGCCCCACCGAAGTGGACCAAAACCCAGGATATTCAAAATCCTGGGTGTTGGTCCACTTTAAGGGCAATAGCAGTAATGGCGGCAGCACATACAGGGCGCAAGCCAGCCCCCACACAGGTAAAAGCATGGCAGGCCACTTGATCCATGCGCTGGTCCTCTCTGTCCCTCAGAGTGGTAGTGTCAGGGGAAGGCATGACCGAAGTATTGGACAAGCCTAGCACGGGAGCATCCACTTCAGGGGGAAATGACCACCTCTTAACAAGATCACCGGGAAAGGGATACCTTTTATCCAAACCCTTGGGCACCGCAGGCAACTTGTTAGGACGTTCCCATTCTTTAAGAACCGAGGTGGTAAAATGTTCCTGCTCAGGAAACTCTAGACACTGTTTACCAGGGCAAAAAGGCTCCCCCTGCTTTCTTTTAGCTACCTCAGGGGGAGCAATGTGCAAAATTTCAAAAATATGTGACAGCAGATTATCAGTGTCCTCAGGGTACCATGATTCCTCTCCGGACGCAAACCCAGGGTCACTATCGCAACCCTCCTGCTGGTTCCCAGAGGAGTCAGAATCCTGGGAGAGCTCCCCCATCTCAAGGGGGTGACAGCCACCAAGATCATCAATCCCCACATACATCTCAGTAAGGGGAGCAGGCCTGGGGTCCAGGTGTCTCTTCATGCCAGAGGCCTTCCTAGGAGCATTCCTGGCAAGCTGCTTTTCAATGTTAGCAACCCGCAGAGCCAAATCAGAATGTGACTCCCTGCCAACATTCCCCTCACTGGGGCCCAATTGCAGGAGCGGGGGAGTAGGTGAAGCCGAGTGAGGTGCAGGGCTGGGAAGCGAAGCAGGCAAACCAGCTTGAAGCGCAAGGACACTTTCAGTGCACGGCACGCACACCGTGACACTCTTACTCACCGGCGATACCTCACACATGGAACCCAGCCGGGCTTGCACCGAAGGGCCCCCAAGCGCGCTATCCTCTGAAGTCTCCGTGATTAGCACAGGCGCAATAGGCCAGAAGTACAGGCTTAATACAGAAGCCACCAGGGATGCCCTCCCACGGGATACCCCCAGAAGTTAATAAAGGGGGAATGAGGGGGAGGAAAGAATGGAGCCGGGAGAAACCACAACCCAATGGTATCCCGCCTGAAAGACATAAGTAAAAACACACATGAGCATCCCGCAGCAAATACACCCCGATTCAATAAAAAAAAACCCAAGGGGAACTCACAGACCAAAGACACCGTGGGGTCACACAGACCACTGGATAAGGCGACCCGCCGGAGGAAGCAGCGCTGCAGCCAGGAAGGGAGAAATCCAGACGCGCAGTTCGTCCAAAATGGTGCCGGCAGAGATACCTCGAGGGGCAGGTCGCAAGGTGAACGGCGCGATACGCGTCATCACCCGGCCCCGGCCCCTCTGAAGAGTACGAAAAACTGCGCTCACGTGACCCCTTCCGGCGCCATGACGAAGCAAGATTACCTCAGGTTATAGCGCCCACAGCCGCGGAACGTAGTACAAAGCGGCGCGGCAGCTAAAAACACCAGAAAACACACCAAAAAACATAAAACACCACAGATATGACTATTCGCCGCCACCCCCCCCCTCCCCCCCCCCCCCAACCAAGTTAGGAGAGAAGAGAGAGAGAGAGAGAAGCAGCGGCGAGCAGCCATGGTCAAGGTAGGGAGGGGGGGCGGAGGGGGGGCGCAGGGGGGACCCAAAGGAAAAAGAGAGGACACAGTCCCCAAACTACTTACCCCCTCAGAAGCTAGGACAGAAACTCTGCATCCCTATTTGGCTCACCATAAAGTCTATTGGCCTGATGCAGAGTTCAGCTATCCCGTACGTTTTACCATTGGTTTTGGGCTGTGATCGGGTCATGAAAGGGTGCTACGTTGCTTTTTGTGTGCGTTTATGCACTCAGGTGTTTCGGCATGCGCCATTACGATTGACGGCTCGCAAGAGGCTGAACTCCGTGAAAACGGACTGGCCGTTGATTTGTCCGTTTTTTAATTGATTCAGAGCCTTGATTTCCGATTGAAACAAGCCCAATTTAACGAGGGTGTTGCCGCTTCACTTATGGGCAGTCTTAGCAGCCGTATTTGTGTTCTGTGTCATGCATTGTTCTGTGCGCGAGCATCAAAGGCGTCAGCTACGCGTCCATGTTCTTTTGAGCATGGCAGAAACCAGGCTGCACCGAACATGTTTGGACATCGATGGCATGCATGACCTTGAGCTATTCAAGTTCACCCGCCTTAACCGTGTTTCTCTCCAGGACTTGTATAGCCAGCTGCGGCTATGGTTAGCCCGCACCACAAGGAAGGGGCATGCAATTGCAGGTATGACCAAATTGGTTGGCTGCCTTCAGTTTTTGGCAAATGGCTCGTTCCAGAGACTGGGTGCCTTCTCCATGGGGATGTCCCAGTCTACGCTGAGCCGCAGCCTTACCAAGTTTTTGGATGGCATGGCTACCCTGGCACCCCAATTAATTTTTTTCCCTGACACAGCGGAAGCCTGGAATGCGGTTAAGCTGGGCTTTTATAACATAGCCAACATGGCCAACGTCATAGGTGCCATTGATTGTACACACGTCACGTTAATTCCGCCTGCTGACCAGGAATATCTGTTCAGGTATGTGGTTTAGGTTAGCATGTGTCTGCAATGTTGGCATTATTTTTTTTTTTTTTGCAATTGAATTTTTTTTTTTTTTTTTAAAGGATAAAAGCAGACCTACACCCTGTGTATCCCAAACATCCATTCTTTTTAAATGTTGGTTATGTGAAAGAATATATTTAAGTATGTTTACACTTTGGTTCCCACTAATTCATGTAATCTTTTGCTTTGGCAGGAACAGGAAGATGGGCCATTCTATTAATGTGCAGGCAGTGTCCGTCCCAGATCTGCAATTTTTAAGTTTATTTGCAGCCTTCCCTGGTTCCACCCATGATTCCCACATTTTGAGGAACTCCAGCCTCTTTCATCGTTTTCAATCAGGAGATCTGTCTGGCGGATGGCTACTGGGTATGTGTTTGAAATTTGTGGTTGTTGTCCAGCATGATTTTTGTGATTGGTCTGTGCCTGTACCCCACTAATCTGTTCTAGACTACAATGATTCAGTGCAAGTTTAACATCAATTACTTAGCAGTATTTGTAGCTATGCTTTTTTTACTTAATCTCCACTATTCCTTCCTGTCCTGGCCCTCTATGTTGCATACCAGAGTCATTGTACAGGAGTGTACTGGGTGGATGTGCATGTTGGCTCATCCCAACTGTGCTTTGCTCGGACACTGCACAGCTCACCTATTGTCCCTCTTCAATAATGCTTGAATGTTAAGCAGAACATTATTGATGCTCTTCCCCTTAGGCCTCTGTCTGTTGTTCCCTGTTGTGGGCATTTGTAAGTCACATAACATGCCCTATTTGTAATTATCATGTAAGTTACTTTTTTTTTGGTTTTTTTAAGGCAAAAACATTATAGTTTTGTCGCGATTATGTATGGGGCCTGCCACTACATATGTTGCAAAGAGGCACATTTGTCATGTTTATTTTGGATTCGGGTGTTTGCTAAAATGTTTTTTCTTTTTGCCAGGTGATTCGGGATATCCTTTGCTCCCGTGGTTACTTACCCCCATCCTCCACCCAACCTCGCAGGCCCAGGAGCGTTATAACACAGCGCATAGGAGGACTCGCTCAGTGGTTGAACGTGCCTTTGGATTACTGAAGATGCGCTTCCGATGTCTTGACCAGACTGGGGTGCTCTGCAGTATGAGCCCGCCAAGGTCATCAAGATTATTATTGCTTGTGGGGTCCTGCACAACCTCGCCATACAACGCCGTGTGCAAAGATACAGTGAGCTGCCTGAGGAGGGTTTAATGATTTCTGACGAAGTTACACCTCCCTACTCAGGATCACAAAGTGGCACAGCACAGACGATCCGTTCACAACTTGCTGAAAATGTATTTGCTTAAATTACATTCCTTGTTTGTTTTTTGTTTCATTTTATTTTGTGTCATAAACAAAAATTTTTGGACAAAACATTTTGTTGGATTTGTCTTCAAATTAACGTGGGGTTGTGGAAGAGCAAGTTTATTTTGAAATGTTCGAGGTGGGTCCTGCTCCCCATGAACAATATATCCACACATCCATTCAGTGGTATGTAGGGTAGGAGGTTGAAGTTGATGTATGTGGTGTGTGCATGTTTGAGGCAATATGAGCCAGGCTCTCATTCATTAGTTGCCACTGTTGGACCATTTCACCCATATACCTGTTTAGTTGTCTGGTTTCTGCAAGCAGCCCTGAGACATTTTGATTTAAACCCTCTATTTGCTGGGACATAGAGGTAATTTGGGTACACACTGTCTCATTAAATATCTGTGTGTTAGCATAAAATTCCCGATTCTCCTGGTGCCATGCTTCCTCCATTATCTGTAGCTGTCTCCTCTGGCTGATATGGCGACGTGGATGTTTTGCGCCTCGGCCACAGGTGGGTGGGTCTGCTACAGATTGAGTGGCTGCTGGTGGCTGGGTTAGCGCAGAGGCTGCTGTGTGGACAATGTCCACGGCAGAAGAGGTTTCTTCCACAGATGTTTGGTTATTGGAGACCAGGGGCTGCCCTAGCTGGGCCTGTTGGGTATGATGTAGTCCCACTGGTTCAGGTTGGCTTGGCTGCAGCAGAATTGGGTCCTCCTCCTCCAAATCACGAATTATTTTGAAAATGGGTGGACTGGTTAGGGTCTGCAAAGAAAGGTAGCAGGTAGTGAGACACCTATTTTTCATTCAATGTATGGAAGTTCTAAATAATAATTTGACACAGTGGAGCATTGACATACCTCATCCGTAAACTCAGGTTGGTTTGTGTGGACACCAGGCTCTTGTTGCGTGCTCCTCTGGGACAATGCAGGGGTAGCTTGGCCTAGTTTTGTGTCTTGAGTATGTTCTTGGACAAGAGAATTAACTTTTAGTGTTTTTTTCCAAGACCAGTGTATAGTAAGGTGTATCCAACTGTTTGCGTCCCCATTTAAATGTATCAAGGTAAACATATACTCACCTCCGGACCTCACATTCATGTCTGTGTCTAGGCCCCCTTGCAGGCCATGAAGTGTTGCTGGGTGAATATAGTTAAACACATGTTCTTCCGCTGGTGTGAGGCTGATTTTCGTTGGGAGACCACCCCCTGTCTGCACGCTGGTGAAGATTAAAGCACACATAATAAGTGTTACATCTAGTTAGAAAGCAGCCTATACATGCATTTCCACTCTAAATATCATTTACCTCTGCTGGCGGCGCATGTCCATTTTTTTTCCCATAATATTTTAGGTCCCCAAATTTTCGCTTAATTTGCCCAACATCCCTCCTCATTGAACCAACACTATTCACTTGGCGGCAAATCTTATCCCAAAGCTCCTACTTGGCCTGCTTGGTTGTGGATTTGGAATAAAGCCCAAATAGGGCATCATAGTGCTCACAAACACCAGTGGCTACAGCCATGCTTTGGACATCACAGAAACGGGCTGTAAGTGATCCACGGCGCAGCTGGCGTCCACATGGGTGTGTGGTGTCCCCAGCAACAGACGACATTGATGACTGGCTGTCTGGGGAGTAGTTTAGGTTGCTTGGGCTGATGGGTGACTGTGATGGAGTGTGGGGGGTGCTTGGCTGGGTGCCTGTCGAGCTGTCACCTGTGGAGCTCTTTGTTGACTCTGTGGTTGTGGTACTGGAGGAGACAGAGTGGCCAGAAGGAGGGCTGGTTTGCCTGGGTGGGCTAGTTGTTTTGGTCCTACACTTACCCTTGGTGGTGTGCCTAGATTTTTCCACATGCTTTGTGGGTGGAGGAGGTGGAGGCTGCAGGGTTGTCTTCGATTTTTTTGCCTTGGGAGGCCTGGATGATTTAGCAGGTGTGGGAGACTGTGTCAAGGGCTCCTTGCTCCTGCATTTTTGCCTTGAAGCCTGTTTTGCATTGAAGCCTGTGTGGCTGGCTTATCCACCCTTTCACTATGGCCATGTCCCTCCCGGCTCTTGTGCCTGCTCTTGTGTGTGTGTTTGCGATGTGTATCTGTGTGGCTAGTATGTGCCTCTGGGCTTTTGGGGGTTTTGTGGCTCCCTTTTGGTCTGGCCATAGTGATATGGTAACCAACACAGAGCTGAGTGCATTGTCCTTTAAATATTTGTCCCGTGTGGGCGTGTCCTGCATCGTGTGTGCCTGCGCGCGCGCACGCACGTCACCGCGGGGAAACGTTATAGCCATACCCGGAAGCTCAAACAAGATGTCGCCAGCGCTATATAATGAGGAGCAGGACAACCTTATCATGGATGTGAGTAGGCGAGCATGCGTTTATGTGCGCGCACAAGCCGCCAAATAAAAAATAGCTATGGCAGGGCAAGATTAGTGAGGAACAACTGACTTGTTAAAGTAAACTACTAGACCAGCTTAGTTTTAAACATGCGCGCAGCAGCACTCTAGCCTAGAGGCAGATTGAATAAGTAGGCCCATGTGAGTAGGAATGAGGGCCATAAACTGCCTTTAGATAGCGCATGAGACTTTGACATGTATTTGTGTGACTAATGCTGTTTTGGGCAAACAGATGATGCTGAGGAACCGCTACGATTTCCTGCCGTGCGATTTTGACAAAAGGATGTTGGCACTGGCGGTGGTGGACGCAATTGCCCGGATTTCAGGAACCACCTATACCTTCACACAGATCGCCTAACACTGGTCTGACTTGAAGAGGAGACATAGGCCCCGGGTGAGGCAGTACTTTGCCAAACACTTTCCAGGTAAGTGTTGCTACTTGACATGCACTAATCACACTGCCCTTGCCTGGGCCTGTTTTTATGATTGTGTTTATATTGCAGCGCATGAATGGAATATGCGTTGCCGCCCCACCCGGAGAAGAGCCCGCAGCCCAGTGTTGGGAGAAACTGGTGAAGGTATAGGTCGTACACCGCCAGTGCCAACGGCCACCCCCTCCTCTGCCAGTGAATTGGATGAGCCGGTCGACCTCAGTATGCGGGGGGGGGGGTCGCACAACAGGTAGTCGAGCCTGATTGAACCACAACCTGACTCCGGTAAGACTATAAAACTTACATATGTCCTGATACATGCAATAAAGACATATACTAATGTGCACTATTCTGATTCTGACGTTGCAGGCCCATCACAAGGGATAGTCCAGGAAGCTGGACAAGAAGAAGAGGTGGCTGGGGAAGGTGAGTGATTTGATGCATAGCCTAACCTAATCTGACATTCAGGAGCCACAAACAGACGATAATATCCTTGTGTGTATGATCCCAACAGCTTCACAGCAGCAACAGATGGTGGAAGAAGGGAGGAGGCTGCGCCCCAGACGCCATGTTGGCCACAAGCCTTGTAAGTTTTGTAGATATATCCAAAATGCAATTTAAAAGCATGCACGAAAATTCAAAAAACAGGGTCCAAGAAACATTAAGGAAATAACTTAGGCTAAAAATAACCCTAAAAATGGACCAAAAAAAGCCCTAGATAAGCACAACATACTTACAAGGCAAAAATGATGATGTTTTTCATTCACAGATCAAAGAAAAGGCCAGCAAGAATCTTGAAGGGCCGACTTCAACTTTTTAGAGTTTTTAAAACCCCCCAAAAAATGTTATTAGTTTTACAAAAAACAAAGGTTCATTAAAAAAAACACAAAACAAAAATGGCGTGGTGTGTTCTCTTTCCTGGCACTGTACATTCTCACAACATAACCATACACTTACATGTCCCAAAAGGTAAGTATATGGGACAAGGAATAGGAAGAAGAAGGAGAACAGATTAAGGTATGCATTAAACAAAGGGAGGATGAGGAGGAGGAGGAGGAGGAAGAAGAAGGAGAAGATATTAAGGCAAGCATTAAACACAGGGAAGAAGATAAAGAAGAAGAAGGAGAAGAGATCAAGGTAAGCATTAAACACAGGGAAGAAAATAAAGAAGAAGAAGGAGAAGAGATTAAGGTAAGCATTAAACACAGGGAAGAAGATAAAGAAGAAGAAGGAGAAGAGATTAAGGTAAGCATTAAACACAGGGAAGAAGATAAAAAATAAGAAGGAGAAGAGATTAAGGTAAGCATTAAACACAGGGAAGAAGATAAAGAAGAAGAAGGAGAACAGAAGAAGGTAAGCATTAAACACAGGGAGGAGGAAGAAGAAGAAGAAGGAGAACAGAAGAAGGTAAGTTTTGGTGTTGGTAAAAGTGTCAGTTTGATGTATGAGGGAAGCTTGAGGGAGGACTAGGGATGTGCGCTTGCGTGGACCCAGATTGTCAACAGGAAATCCATGGAAATGTAAGTATACATGGAAAAACAGACTGAATCGGGGTGAAAACGGAAACAGATGGCAAGAAGGTACGTTTGGAAACGCATTAAAACGGAGCCAAAAACGGATCGTCCATGTGAACGGCAACGGAACCCACGACCACACGGAAACCACCCAAGAGGGGAAAAAACACTTCCCGAATGAAGACACATAAACGGATCAGTAACGGAGCTCTCCCGACGGCGGCTCTGAATCACATTTGAACCCCGAGACAAATGGAAGGAAAACGGGCCATAGGAAAAACGGAACAAAATAAGGTCAGTTCTGGGGAGGCTCTGCATCAGGCCATATGGCCGGCTACCCTTTGTGTTACAGGGTCTGCGGCTTGGAGCTGCGCTCCAGGAGCAATTGACCCTAGGGCTCTTCTACCTTCACCCGATCTGTCAGCCAAGGCTGGGAGGCAGTGAGGCTCCAGAATCGGATGGAAATAGACTTGCAGGGCCGCAGGCTTGGTTGCCCCGCTCACCTGGGCAAGAGAGAGTGCCATCTGCTAACTTCGCAGTCCACTGCAGAGAGAACACTGGGGAACTCTATGGTTAAGCCTGCTTTTATAGGGAGCCGGGACAAGCCACAGCTTTTCTGCAGTACCACTGCGCCACCTTGTGGCGGAATAACCCAACTGTTATGAATACCGAAGCGGGCCGTGCCATGCAATAAAGAAAAGTACAACAAACTGTGTCCTTAGTCATGGAGTGACAATCATCTTTGAGGGGCTCTACCTTAATGACAAATAGTAGCCTGCAAGACAGTAACAAACAGGATACAAGTAAAAGGTCATCATCCAGGGTTAGCAATGGTTTTTCTAAAAAGAAGCAAACCATTTTGAAAATATTTTTTTCATTGCCTTTTTAATTTCTCTGTTGCTAAAACTGTAGATGAGAGGATTTAACATTGGGCAAACAATCACATAAAATATAGATATGTATTTATCTTGATTTGATGAGTACTGTGATGAGTGGCCAAAGTATGTGAACATTCCTGTACCAAAGAATAAAAACACTACAACCACATGGGAAGTACATGTTGAAAAAGCTTTATATCTTCCTGTAGATGACATTTTTAATACAGAGGATATAATATAACTGTAAGAAAGCATAATTAGTATGAAGGGTATCAGAACTGACAAAATGGTTAGACAAAAAATTCCAAATGAGTTTTTGGAAATGTCTGCACATAACAACTTGGCGATAGACAAGGATTGACACATAAAATGGTTGATTTGGTTTTGATTACACAATATCAGTGGGGTTATTAAGATTGGAACAACATTTATTATGAAGCTAAAAAGCCATAAAAAGGTTATTAAGCTATAACAAACACTCCATCTCATAAGAATTTGATAATGGAGAGGGCGACAGATAGCAAGAAACCGATCATAAGCCATGAGAGCAAGGAGTAGACACTCTGTCCCTCCCATGAACTCCAAAATGGACAGTTGCATTGTACATTCGTAAATGGAAATTGTTCTTTGGGTAGAAAAAAGATCAGAAAGCAATCTAGGAGTAGCCGTTGATGAGTAGCAAAAGTCTATTATAGACAAATTACACAGGAAAAAGTACATTGGACTGTACAAGTTTGCATTGAATAAAATTGTGCATGTTATTAGTCCGTTTCCAATAGCACTTGTTAAATAAATGATCAGAAAAATGAAGAAAAGTGCAATGTTTATCCTTATGTCAATTGTAAATCCCAGGAGAACAAATTCAGTAATAGCTGAGTGGTTGTTTCCATCCATTCTATAGATATTATGCTATATTTTTGACACTATATCCTCTGGGGCACACTAATATATCCTAAAACTCGAAACAAATTATAAACTGAAATAGTTTGTCTTTTCAAAAGAAACCAAAAGCTTGTATACACAGCAGCAGCAAGACCATCACTTATCAGGCTCATGCAGTGGCAGGGGCAAAAGCTCAGGGCAGAGTGCCCCACCTCTAATGTGGAAGTTGGAAAATAGCTGTGAACACATATGTTTTTGTTGTAATCTCCAAAAAACAGCCATGCAGGGGAATCAAATAAGTAAATCTAAAGTCTTATTTGATTATACGACTAAGGATGTATCCAACATCTGAAATGTGTGATTTCTAACCCTGTGAGTGTACCTACTATGGCGTTTTGTGGATACACTTGAATAAACTTGGAAGTTTTATGGAAGAGTGTAGCCTACCCTTGTCCACGCTGTTTCGGAGGATTGAGAGACCTTTGCCTGGAACCATCCACCATCCAGGGCGAGTAACCTTCTAATATCCTAAACACGATAAAATGAATTAACACTGCCTTCTATTCAAGCTTAAGTTATTAAATCCCAGATTTTCTTTTTCAATCCATTAACCATCTCTACTCTAGGATGTACATTCAAAAATACTCACCTGTATTTCCTGAGGCTAAATTTCCTGGAGAAGCTCACGAATTGTGAATCACATTTTTAGTTTGGAATATAAAATTGAATTGACCTATTTCTTGATAATGTCAAAAACAACTGGCACTTGAATGCCTCACATTAGGAACATTTTTAATAAACAATAAATGGTAGCTTAAATTATGGTTAAGCCAATAGGTTGCAAATATGAATTTCCTTCTCCAGGCGAATAAGATATATAGGAGAAACACACTTATCATGATGACCCTAGAGATTAATTACTTGAAATTGACAGATCTTGCAGACCAACAAAATGATAATTGCTCACATGTGTGCAATTGTTCTCTTTGTTATTCCTGTTTAGAATTTGAATTACAAAGAAACCTAAAATGTTTACAGCTATTTAAGCTGAATAAAAAGATGACAGGGATTGATTTATTAAATGCAGAGAGTCTTATTGAAGAGCCTCTCCATTTTATTTTACAAATATGAGGACAATGTTTCCATCTCTTTGAAAAATGTCTGCACCCCAGCTTTCTCCATCTCAAACCCTAATAAAGTACAGAGGTATTAAAAACTGTAGCATTGCTACAAATTTGGTTTAAACCTCAAATTTAAATTTCTTATGATCTCATAATATAACTAACCATGGGATAAGGTAAGGATGAACACCACTGTATCTGCATACTCAATAGTTGGATGTACTTATGTTACAGTGTTACTTAGGTCTGTAGTACTATTGCGAGGTTTGCTACTTAAACTAGACCAACAGGAAACAGTGCTCATATGCATCCATCCCAAGGGCAATTCAGATTTCTGCACATGAAAATTAATGTAACTTTTTGTTGTCGTAGTCAATTTTAAAAACAAAATGGCACCTCATGGAGCTGAAAAGAGGAATTTCCATGCCCCTGTGCATTGTAAGGTTATGTCATTTAAATTCAGGCAGAAGCACAACTGGGATGCTGGGAAAATAAGCTCCATAATCATTATTCAGTCTTTAAGCAGGAAAATTAATATTGGCAATAATAAGTGGCATCAGCGGAGGTAAAGGTAAGTGACATCTCGTCATGTAATCACCCTGCAGCTCTTCAGTCCTAGCTCTAGGAAGAAAATTCTTAGCTGGCCCCATAGTGCACTGCTGTGGTCCGTATCCAGATTCACCACCGTTGACCCATATCCAGATTCACGTCACTCCTAGAACGGTCACAAACGTACCCCTGGTAGGTGGCTGGACAGTCAGGCAGGTAGGTGGGCACACAAGCATGCAAGTAGATAGGTAGAACAGGCATGCAGGTAGATAGTTAGGCAGGTGGGTTGGATGGTAGCAAGTGGACAGGTGGGTGGGTGGATCGATGGTTTAGCAGGCAGTTAGGACGGTGGGCTGCTAGGTGGTTAGGCTGGTACAGAAACTGGGTAGGTATGTTGTGGGTAGGTAGGTGGCTGTATCAGCAAGTAGGTGGATGGATGGATGGATGGATGGGTGGATAAGTGAGTAGGTAGATGAATGGGTGGGTTGGCTAGGTGAATGGGTAGATGGGTCAGGTAGATAAATGGCTGGGTGATTTGGGTAGGTGAATGGGTGAGTGGGTGGGTGGATTTGGTAGGTGAATAGGTGGGTGGTGGCTTGCGTAGGTAAATGGGTGGCTGCATGTCTTGGGTAGATGAATGGGTGGCTTGGGTAGGTGAATGGGTGGCTGTGTGGCTTGAGTAGGTGAATGGATGGGTGGCTTGGGTAGGTGAATGAGTGGCTGGGTCAGTGGCTTGGGTAGGTGAATGGGTGGGTGGCTTGGGTAGGCGAATGGGTAAATGGATGGCTTGGCTAGCTGAATGAGTGGGTGGATCTGTGGCTTGGGTAGGTGAATGGGTGGGTGGGTCTGTGGCTTATGGAGGTTAATGAGTGGGTGGCCTGGGTAGATGAATTGGTGGGTGAGTGGCTTGGACAGGTGAATGGGTGGTTGGTTGGCTTGGGTGGGTGAATAAATTGGTGGGTGGCTTAGGCAGGTGAATGGGTGGGTGGCTTAGGTAGGTGAATAGCTTGGGTAGGTGAATGGTTGAAAGGGTAAGTGAATTGAATGGCTGGGTGGTGCAACAGCATCTCGGCAGTGGGCAGGAAGTGCTGGGGCATTAGAAGAGGGAGGTGGAGAGCAGAGATACCAGGAGGCATCTCTTAGCTGTCAGCCCTAGTATATCAGAAGTAGAGCAAACACAGCAGGAGGGGAGAAGCAGAGACAGCTCACCGATTGGAGAAAATGGGGCGGGAAGCACAGGACACAGACAGGGAGCTGGTGAGATGGAGATGAATATGCTAATCTTTCTGCACAGATTCTGTCACCCCTGCCTCTTCTTATTGGTAGATGGGACTGGAGGGGAGGTGCCCCAGGACCAGGTAATCATTAATGATTTCCACATTCCAGCACAAAGAATTTATTGCGAGCACGAGTCTGGACTTTTACATGAAATGTCTTGTTTGATATTTTTTAGTGTATTCTCAATATTTTGGGGTAAATTATGTGCAAACAAACTAAAAAACTAAAAATCCCTAACTGATCCGTCAATTTGTCTTCACTCTGGAAGTTTTTTTGGCTCTCTCGGGTGCCTTCCGGGTGGCTTCCGTTCACGTTCACACGGGGGTCCCGTTTTTCCCTGCTTTTATCTTGGTTTTTGAACGTACCTGCTTGCCTTCCGTCGTATTTGACCTTCCATTTTTGTGGTTTATTCAAGTATACTTACATCTCCATGGCTCTTCAGTTGCCAATCTGGCTACACGCAAGCGCACATCCCTAAACCTCTATTGGAATATACATATGGCACCAACTGCCAATTTGACACATATCTATATTGTCAAATTTATTTTTGGGTGTTCCTTGTTCCTTGCCTTTAATGCATACCTTAATCTCCTTGGTGTTCCTTGTTCCTTGCCATTAATGCATACCTTAATCTCCTTGGTGTTCCTTGTTCCTTGCCATTAATGCATACCTTAATCTCATTGGTGTTCCTTCTTCCTTGCCATTAATGCATACCTTAATCTCCTTGGTGTTCCTTCTTCCTTGCCATTAATGCATACCTTAATCTCATTGGTGTTCCTTCTTCCTTGCCATTAATGCATACCTTAATCTCCTTGGTGTTCATTGCTCCTTGCCATTAATGCATACCTTAATCTCATTGGTGTTCCTTCTTCCTTGCCATTAATGCATACCTTAATCTCCTTGGTGTTCCTTCTTCCTTGCCATTAATGCATACCTTAATCTCCTTGGTGTTCCTTCTTCCTTGTCATTAATGCATACCTTAATCTCCTTGGTGTTCCTTCTTCCTTGCCATTAATGCATACCTTAATCTCCTTGGTGTTCCTTCTTCCTTGCCATTAATGCATACCTTAATCTCCTTGGTGTTCCTTCTTCCTTGCCATTAATGCATACCTTAATCTCCTTGGTGTTCCTTCTTCTTTGCCTTTAATGCTAACCTTAATAGTTTGATAGTTTTTCAGATTGCCATTTATGGCCTTTATCTAAACCTTTTGTGTCATGTAAATGTGTGATGATGTTGTGTGATTGTACATTTGCAGGAAAGACAACACACCAAATCTTTTTTTTTTTTGGTTTATTAAAACGTTGTGTAACCTTTTTTTTTGGTGGATTTTTCAGATAAAATTTTGTTTTTTGTAAAAGAAATAAAATATGACCATTCTCCTCTCCAATTCAAAAAATTAGGCCTCGGGGTCTTGACCATGTAGTTTTCTTTTATCTGTGAATGAAAAACAACATTAGTTAAGCATTGTTTTTATGGTTTGGTTGGGCGTGGTTTTTTTGGGGCCCTTTTTAAACCGGACCTTCATCGTGATTTAATGAAAAGCCCAAACTCTTCAAAAACGAGTCTGCAGCATCTGAAATTATTATTTTTAAAGTTTTTAGTCACTAACTTATTATTCTTTCCCTCACTGGGCTGCAACTCTGTTCAGAAATTTAGGATACGGACGCCGCCATCTTGACTCAGAAGCATCACACTTACTGAGGAGAGGAGAGTGGGATAAGGTACAGGGGGTGGGTTATAGCCGTGCTTTGCTCAGACAGAGCAGAGCTGTGGTCTGGAAAAGGTCAGCAATCCCAGAATGCAGAGCAGCACAGTAAGAAGGAACTTCCTGTTTGCAGGCTGCCTGATAAGATGGCGGCTTCCATAATCCGCCATCTTGGATGTTTAAAGGCTCATAACATGCACTAGGTGCAGGTAGGATGAATTTTAATGTGGGCAATCTGTATGTACAGGGTGTGGTAAACATATAAGATAGTCTCTTATTCAGAGTGAAGGTCCGCTTTAAGGCCTTTTGTTCAAATTTTTTTTTTTTTTGTATTTTTTTTTTTGTTTGTTTTTGGCAATGGAATTGTTAGTTCATTTACTTTGCATAAAAAAAAAAAACACAATGTTTTGGGCGCATATTGCGTCGGGGGCGTCTCCTTTCTTCCTCCCTGGGTTGCTGCTGTGAATCTGTTTGGATGACAAACACACTCATATTAGAGACTGTTGTTGTATCATGAATATCATATTAAGTTAGGCTTCTAGGTATCAATCTACTCACCTTCCCCAGCCACCTCTTCCTCATCGCCCCCTTCCTCGCTCATCCCTTGGGATGTCCCTGCGACGTCTGAATCTACAACTAACAATAGTGCACATAAGTTTCTGTATTTAATGCATGTATTACCACATATCTAACTATATTTCCCTTATCGGAGTCAGGTTGAGGCTCATTTCGGCTCGACTCCCTGCCGTCAGATTCCCCCCACCCCTGCATGCTGAGGTCAAGAGGCTCCTCATACTCACTTGCAAAGGAGGGGGTGGCCGTTGACACTGGCGGTGGACCACCTTCACCTGTTTCGCCCAACACTGGGCTGCATGTCCTGGTCCGGGTGGGGCGGAACCGCATATTCCATTCATGGGCTGAAATACAAACACAATCATAAAACCACGCCCAGGCGATGCCAGGGTTATAGGTGCATTTACATTTTAAACACTTACATGGGAAATGTTTTGCGAAGTACCGCCTGACCCGGGGCTTATGCCTTCTCTTTAAATCAGACCAGTGTTGGGCGATCTGGGTGAAGGTATAGGTGGTTTGGGATCGGCGTGCGATCGCGTCCACCACCGCCAGGGCCAACGTCCGCTTCTCATAATCTGACGGCAGGAAGTCGTAGCGATTCCTCAGCATCATCTGTAAAAAAAAGATACAAGGACCCACCATTAAAACACAAAATACATTAACAAGTTTCCTGGCCTAACTAAAGTCACTTTATTAACCTCTTGCTGCCTCACATTGCCCTAGTTCTGCTATCTGCATGTAGCCTAGTTTGTAGCTGCGTACATGTGTTAAACTAAGGTGGGCTTGTATGTAACGTGACAAACTAAGTTTTTTCAGACTATTCTTGCGCTTTGTTTTTTTTTTATTACAAGGAATGTGTGCGCGCACATAAACGCACGCTCGCATACTCACATCCATGATGATGTCGTCCTGCTCCGGGGTAAAGATTGCGGGTGACATCTTGTCTTGGTTTGCAAGGTATAGCTCTGACGTTCCCCCGCGGTGACGTGCGTGCGTGCGCGCAGGCGCGCACCCGCAGTTGACCATGCCCACACGGGAAACATATTTAAAGCACAAGGCACTCCCCTCGGTGTGGGATACCATATCAATATGGGCAGACCTAAAGGGAGCAAAAAGAGCCAACCAAGGCCAAAGGCACATAGCAGCCGCACACATGCCTCATCCTAAATAAAACAGAAAAGCAGGCCCAAGACACATGCAGAACATGCACCAACTAAAACGGTGGGTACTCCACAGACACAGGCACATTCCCAAAAACGCAGGAGCAAGGAGACATTAACCCATTCACCACCACCTGAAAAAAAAAAAAAAAAACACACAAGGGTGCAAAATCTAGTAAGACCCTGCAGCATCCTCAACCTCAACACACCAAGCATACCCACAAAAACAAACACATCAGCAAGGGTAAGCGTATTGGCAAACCAAACAACCCACCAAGGTCACCCACCCCTCCACCTCAACCCTCTGGTTCTCCCAATTCCAGTACCTCAGATAACACATGCAGCTCAACATCTGATAACTCACCAGGAACCCAGACATTAACCCAGAGCATACACAACAGCACCCTCCCCCCTAAGCCCAAAAACCACACATGACTCCCCAGATAGCCAACCATCTATTTCAAGTGATGCAGGGGACACCACACACCCATGTGGGCCAAACGACGCCGTGGGTCCCTAACAGCCCATTTTTGCTAAGCACAAAGCATTGCGGTTGCCAATGCTGTTTGGGTACATTATGGGGTTATGTCCGTCGAGATATAGAACAAATCAAGCGGACATTTGGAGACCTGAAATCATATAGTTGCAAAAAAATGGACATGTGCCGGCAGCAGAGGTAAAACCCAAATGCATTTAGAGTCGCATTGGGACCAGCATGTAACACTTATTAGTTGTGATTTAATCTTCCCCAGCCTGCAGACAAGGGGTGGTTTCAAGAAAATACATTGGCCACAAGGTCAGCACGGGTCAAGCAATAATTATTTTGATAAGGTCAAGCAATAATTATTTTGATAACCTTGCCAGGCTGATACTGAAGGGAACCCCCACTCTGATCCAGACATCGGAAATGCATCTTCCACAACCCAAAGGCACGTTCCACCACAGAGCGAGACCTCCTATGGGCTGTGTTGTAGCGCTCCTGTGCCTGGGAAGATGGGTGCAGGATGGGTGTGAGCAGCCATGGTAACAAGGGATAGCCTGAGTCACCTGCAAAAATCCAAAAGACAAACATAAGGTGGATGCCAAAAATAAGGTTTAGGTGTGCATATAAACATTAGTACACAGGGACAAATAGGTGAGCTAGGTATGGTTGGAAGAATTGACATTTTTAATGAGCCTCCTAACACATGCAACCTGTACACTCATTAAAAATGTCTGCGGAATGCTACTTAGATAAGAGGGCCAGAACATAACACAATAGTGGTGAATACTTTCACCCATTAATTTTTAAACAAAACGCCAAAAAAACATTTGCAAGTTTGAAGGAAATGTCTCACAGATTAGTGGTGTACTGGCAAATCCACATTCAAACATGGGGGCCAACAAATACAACTTTAAGACACATACCCAGTAACCATCCTCCAGAAATATCTCCAGATTGAAACCGTTGATAGAGGCTGGAGTTCCTCAAAATGTGCGCATCATGCGTGGACCCAGGAAAGCCAGCAAACAAACTGAAAAATTGAAGATCAGGGCCCGCCACTACCTGAACATTGATGGAATGGCCCATCTTCCTGTTCCTGCACCAAGCCAACCAAAAGTGGAATTAGTTTGAGGCTTACAAAATGTTGGATAACAAGCAAAAAAAATCAGACCCAAACCACATACCTAAACAGATATTCCTGGTCCGCAGGGGGGATGAGCGATACATGTGTGCAATCGATTGCACAAATGACGTTGGGAATGTCGGCTATGTTATAAAAGCCCAGCTTAACCACATCCCAGGCTTCCCCTGTTTGTGGGAAAAAAATGTAATTTTGTGCCAGGGTAGCCATGCCATCCAAAAACTTGGTTAGGCTGCGGCTCAGCGTAGACTGGGACATCCCCACGGAGAAGGCACCCAGTCTCTGGAACGAGCCGTTCGCCAAAAATTGCAGGCAGCCATCCAATTTGGTCATACCTGCAATTGCATGCCCCTTTCTGGTGGTGGGGGCTAACCATGGCCGCAGCTCGCTATACAAGGCATGGAGAGAAACACGGTTAAGGCGGGTGAGCTCGAATAGGTCAACATCACTCATGCCATCGATGTCCAAAGGCGTGCGGTGCAGCCTGGTTTCTGACAGTCTCAGAACTACCAGACGGCATAGCTGGCGCCTTTGATGTTGGCCCACAGAGGAATGCATTCCCAAAAAGCACGGAGCTCCAATACGGCTGGTCAGACTGCCCGTAAGTGAAGGCTCGGCGGCCCTGTTTTATTAGGCTGATTCCAATCGGAAATCAAGGCTCTGCATCACTGAAAAAACGGACCAATGAACGAGGCGTCCGTTTTGCCGGGAAACAGCCTCTTGCGAGCCGACAATCGGAAAGGCGGCTGAGCGCGCACCTGAGCGCATAAACGCACACTAAAATCAACGTAGCACCCTTTCCTAACCCGATCAAAGGCCAAAACCAACGGGAAAACGCACAGGATAGCTGAACGGGGAGGCTCTGCATCAAGCCACCTGTCTTTATTCTTCCCTTTATCATCCCTAGTGTTTGTTTTTTTTTTTTTTTGTAGAATTATTGAGGTACCCTGGACTGATTATACAGCATTTGCTCTTGTTATTCTAAAATTTTGGATTAAGCCTATTATTTAATTGGACAATTGTCTAAAATGTGGCTAGAATTAGGAGCAAAGGCTTTGAAGGCATGTCTGTAAAATCCAAGAACGGATTTAATAAGCAACTGCAAGGCAAGGCTTCATAGGAGTCTCTTGAATCACATTCGTAAATATTAACATGCTACTCACCTCTAGGGCAGACAAAGAAATTTGGTGGATCAGTTTGAAATTCTATTCACTGTTAGACAAACTGGTAAAACTGGAAAATATGCAAATTCAAACTTATGAAAAAAGTTTGATACCCTGCAAATCAGACTTAGAGGCTCATTCACTACTAACGCCAGGTATTGGCAGATGAGCCTCTGTATAGCCGCCCCTAGAGCGACCTCTAGTAGACGCTGTAAGAGGGTATCGGGTGCTGTAACAGAGCATCTCAGTCGCTGTAGTATTCTGTCCAGCATTGATGAATGTGATGTATGTTTGGCGCTCTAACACTGTTACAGTGCTGCAGCGAGCGAGAGGTAGCGCCAGCTCAGTGCGCTTTTGAGGAAGCATGGTTCTCTTTGTCTGACATGATGTTTATGAACATCATGTCTGATGAGGGGGCTGGGTGTTCTTACCATGGGGTGTGCTTGGTGGGCCTACAGAGGTTATTGCTCTATATCTTTTCTACTATTCCAATGGTACAAGCCACTATATTTCAAGAATTAAATGTGGTGTTTTATTTCTTGTTTATTTCTGACAAGAAATGGACACCATCAAGATTTCATGTAGACTTTTCACACCTGACTAACTCGAAATTTATGTTCCGGATGATTGACAATAACTTGCTAATTTAAAGCAAACCAAAACCAACATTTTAAACTAGCATCCCCTGAATTGTTTCCCCCCATAAAGAGCACCCTTTGCCATTTTTTTAGTGCTACTGCTTCACTCTAATCCCAAATAGTGGCTCTAGTTTTAGCTGTAAAGCTCTGCCTCCTCCATTCATTGCCACTGTTGTGGGTGGCAATGATGTCATTGCCACACCAATGCATTGACTGATCATCTGTCATTAGAGATGAGCGAGCTGATTCGCCGAATTTTCCGACAAAATTTGTTTTGACCCAAATTTATTCGCAATGAATTGCTATTAAAAACGGCTATTTCTGAGCTTCCTAGAGCCTCAACAGGGTTGTAAACCATTCTGCCTTGCTGTAACACGCATAGGATGCGTGCTGGGTTAGTGAAATAATACTGTAAATAATTATGACATGCAGATCAGAGGCATTGCTATTAGAATCGCAGGGTGGCACAATTGCAGAGAGTTGAGGTGGCATCACTATGAGGGGCCCCTATATTGCCTGAAAAACACACCCTGGAGCTGGCAGCAGCATGAGCCCAAATATTGGCTGAAAGACATCCTGGAGTTGGCAGCAGGAGCCCCAAAATTAACCTGAAGACACACACTGGAGTTGGCAGCAGGAGCCCAAAAATTGGCCGAAAGAGACACTGGAGTTGCCAGCAGCAGCAGGAGCCCAAACATTGGCGGAAAGAGACACTGGAGTTGGCAGCAGGAGCCCAAAAATTGGCCTAAAGACACACTGGAGTTGGCAGCAGCAGGAGCCCAAACATTGGCTGAAAGAGACACTGGAGTTGGCAGCAGCAGCAGCAGGAGCCCAAAAATTGCTTGAAAGACACAACCTGGAGTTGCAAGCAGCAGCAGCAGCAGCAGCAGCAAGAGCCCAAACATTGCTTGAAAGAGACACTGGAGTTGGAAGCAGGAGCAGCAGGAGCCCGAACATTGGCTCAAAGAGACACTGGAGTTGGCAGCAGCAGGTTGCCAAAAATTGGCTGAATGACACCCTGGAGTTGGCAGCAGCAGCAGCAGAAGGCCAAAAATTGGCTGAATGACACCCTGGAGATGCAAGCAGCAGGAGCCCAAACATTGCTTGAAAGAGACACTGGAGTTGGCAGCAGGAGCCCAAAAATTGGATTAAAGACACACTTAAGTTGCAAGCAGCAGCAGGAGCCCAAACATTGCTTGAAAGATACACTGGAGTTGGCAGCAGGAGCCCAAAAATTGGACTAAAGACACACTGGAGTTGCAAGCAGCAGCAGCAGCAGGAGCCCAAACGTTGCTTGAAAGAGACACTGGAGTTGGCAGCAGGAGCCCAGACATTGGCTGAATGACACCCTGAAGTTGCAAGCAGCAGCAGCAGCAAGAACCCAAACATTGCTTGAAAGACACACTAGAGTTGGCAGCAGGAGCCCAAACATTGGCTCAAAGAGACACTGGAGTTGGCAGCAGCAGGAGCCCAAACATTGCTTGAAAGAGACACTGCATTTGGCAGCAGGAGCCCAAAAAGTGGCCGAATGACACCCTGGAGTCAGCAGCAGCAGCAGCAGGAGCCCAAACATTGCTTGCACATTGCATTTGGAAAGTGTAAAACATGGCACCATGCTGAATCTAGTCGCATGCATCAGCCATTGGTGGGTGGAAATCCTGGCTGATCCATCCCTGATTCATTTTCACAAAGGTGAGTCTCTCCACATTTTTAGTTGACAGACGAGTTCTCCTCGCCGTAACTATGGCCCCCGTCGCACTAAACACCCGCTCAGATGGCACGCTACTTGCCGGGCAGGGCAGCTTTTCCAGGGCAAACTCAGCTAGTTGCGGCCACAAGTCAAGTTTAGCTGCCCAGAAGTCCAGTGGATACTCAAGGTGTGTTGGCATGGTCATGTCAAGGTATGACAAGACCTGCTGGTTCAGGTCCTGCTCCAGGTCTTCCTGCTGCTCATGAGTAGCCTCACTATGCGGGTGTAGAAAGCTACTCATTAGCGACTGAAGACTGAGGCTGCTGCTGATGGAGCTGCTGCTGCTGCTCCTGCCAACCCCCCCAGCAGCCATGGTAGTGGAAGGTGAGCGCAGAGGTCCCCCCGAGTCAGACCTCCGAGAGTATGGACCACGACGCAGATAGGCATCGGCCAACTGCCTACGTAGAATGTCTTTGTAGTAGGTCAGTTCGTCCTCCCTCTCAGCGGGTTTAACCCTTTGAGTGCCGGCCTACCGAGATTTTTTGTCACAATCTGTTGCCAGACGACTTTTCACGTTTTTGCGCTACACGTGTGCAACCTTGATTTTTGAAGGGATTTCCAGGGATTTCGATGAAAATTATATATTGTTTTTTTCAGCAGAGTCTGGGCTTCAACATGAAATGTCTTGTTTGGCCTTTTTTTAGTGTATTCTCAATACTTTTGGGTGAAATATGTGCAAACAAATGAAAAAAAACTATTTTTTACAATTTGTAGTGTTTTTTTTTGTAATAAAAAATTTAAGTTTGTTAATAAAATATTATTGCGTGTGAAAGCCCTATTTCTCCCGGTTACAATGGTACCACATATGTATAGGTATACCCCCTTTCTTGAAACAGCAGTTTAGGAGATTCCAGATAGGATACAACTATGCAATATGATTGCATAGTTGTAAGGGGTTAATAAAAAAAAAAATAACATAGGGTTCCCCCTCCCAGGGGGGGGGGGGGGGGGGGCTCATTTCTTTTTTGGAATTCTAAGGGTTAAAAACCCTTAAAATCCCCCCCAAAAAATGACATAGGGTCCCCCTTACCCAGCATTAGTGACCCGGACCAGCTATGGGGGCTTGTAGAACAGGGTGCAGGGGCCAGCGTTGGTGGCCCCTGGCCCTGCAGGCTACTAGCCCACATAGCCACGTGGCCCGGGCCCTTCTGCCCCCCCCCCCCCGGCTGTTGGGGAGGCAGGTAATGGGGGGCTGGGGGTTATGGCAAGTCACCCGCTTGCCGCAGGTGACCTGCCATACCCAGAGCCTTGTGAACTGGTGTAAGGGGTCTCATGGACCCCTTACCAGTTCACAAAGGGTTAAGTTAAAAGACACCAGACAAGTTCTTTATTATTCTATTTTCACTTATACTTACCTCCCATCCAGTGTCCCACGCTGCTGCAGATGACAGTTGTCGGTAGTGATTGGAGCAGGGAGGGAGGGAGGCAGGGAGATCAGAGCCACCCTGCCTGCCACCCTCCCTGCTCCGATCGCTGCTGACAACTGACAGATCGGAGCCCGGGTGCCAGTAACCCGAGGAGCGGGATGACGTCATCAAGTGGGCGGAGTTAGGGGCGGGGCTAGGGGCGGGAAGAGGATGGCCGGCCGAAGAGGATGGTGATGGCCCATTTCTGGGCCCTCACAAGCAGCATGGAAAGCCCAGGGGGGGGGGATCGGAGCCCCCCCTGGTGAAGAGAAGACCCGGGGAGAGCCATCGCGCTGCCAGGTGAGTAAATGTCATTTACTGTTTTTTTTTTCCAGATGTCGGCGCCGGCGGGGGGGGGGGGGGGGATTCTTGTACAGAATTGCTGGCCCTTTCAAATGAGGGGTAAGATAAGTCTGTATGTTTTTTACTTTTTGTTTTATGGGCCTCTAAAGTCAGCTACGTGACTCTCATGTAGCTGGCACTTAACGGTTGGAGAGGCAGCTACGTGAGAGTCACGTAGCTGGCACTAGAAGGGTTAAAAAATGCCCCCATTTTGTGCCGGAAGCGAGGGTCCAATAAGGTGGAGAGCCAGAAGTCATCCCGCTGACAAATGGAAACATTTCTGGGGTCACTACGCAAGGACGTGAGCATGCTTCCTGCCATTTGCGCAAGTGACTCGGAGGGACTACCTGTCTCCATCTCCACTGCATACTGCCACGGTGTGTCTGGGTCCTCTGTCTCGCCTTCCTCACAACCCTCTAGCTCCTCTGGCTGCTCCTGCTCCTCCTCTCCTGTCCACTGACTAGATAAACCAGCCATTATCGCCAAGCCTAAACTGTGCACTGTGCCACTCCTCCTCCTCTTTCTCCTCCTCCTCCAGTTCAGCTCCAATGGGGTTCATGTGGCCGTAAGATGTAGACGCCATGTCTCCAGTGCCCTGACCAGCCATGGTTTCCAACATGTGCTGTAGTACATGAAGCAGTGGAATCACGTCGTTCATCCGGTAATCCTGGCGACTCACAAATAAAGTGGCTTCCTCAAAGGGCCTGAGCAAACGGCAGGTGTCACGTATGAGCTGCCACTGGTTGACCTTGAAGTTACACAGGGGAGTCCCCCTATCCGCTTGGATCATCAAGAAATCCGTGATGGCTTTTCTCTGTTCGTATAGTCTGTCCAACATATGCAGGGTGGAAACATCGCAAATCAGACTATGTTGGGGGCTACCATTCTGACGCTGTAGCTCAAGAAGGGTGTGCTTGGCGGTGTATGAGTGGCTGAAGTGCATGCAAAGTTTCCTTGTTGTTAGGATGTGTTGCAGATGGGAGGAAGACTTCAGAAACCGCTTCACAACCAGATTGAAGACGTGAGCCATGCAGGGTGCATGGGTCAGCCTCCCTTGTCGCAGCGCAGACAAAATGTTCTTCCCGCTGTCGGTAACCATGGTTCCCATTTTCAGTTTTTTTGGAGTAAGCCATGTTTGGATTTCTTGATGAATACATTTAAGCAGTTCCTCCCCTGTGTGACTTCGTTCACCAAGACAAACCATGTGAAGCACAGCGTGACACCTCCGTGCCCTGCACACATGGTAGACTGGAGGGGCACTGAGACTTGAGCCTACAGTGGAGGGTGAGGAGAAGGCGGAGGATGAGGAGGCCAAGTCGCACGGTGTCACAGGCACAATGGCCAGGGAGCGAGGAGGCCGAAGCGGCGTAACCTGTCCAAGTTGCTGCTGCTGCAAAGGGACCACATTCACCCAGTGGGCCGTAAACGACATGTACTGTCCCTGACCGTAGTTACAGCTCCAGACGTCGGCGCTGCCATGCACTTTGCTGCACACCGACAGGCCCACCTTCTGTTCAACAAAATTGTGCAGCGCTGGTACTGCCTTCTTGGCAAAGAAATGATGGCTTGGGACTCTCCACCTCGGTTCGGCACAAGCCATCAGTTCTCTGAAAGGTGCAGAGTCCACCACCTGAAAAGGGAGCGACTGCAGCACCAGCAACTTGGACAGGAGCACATTCGGCTTCTGCGCCGTAGGATGAGTGGGCACATACTGCTGTCTCTTGGACATGGCTTCGCTGATGGATTACTGGCAGGATGCATGACTTGGAGGAGCAGGAGCAGGAGCATCAGGAGGAGCGACAGAGGATGGGTATGACGTACAGCTGCCTTCGGCTGAGGTGCTGGAGCCTTGGCTGGCAGAAATGTGGAGCGGCGTGCCACTCGGTGAGGAAGCGGCTCCCAAGTGCGATCGGCTTCATCATCATCATCATCGAGTTGTGGCTGCACGTCACTGATGTTCTCAGTTTCCTCAACAGTGTCTGGTGCAGGAGCTGGAATGCTCGCAACACCCACGCCACTCTCAACATCACTATTTGTCGGCCTAGCGAAAGAAGCCACCTCCATTTCTTGGCTGGGCAGTAGCTGCTGACTGTCCTCTATCTGATCGTCCTCCTCACTAAAGAGTGGAGCTGAACCCAAAGCATAGGATACGTCGCTGGGGGAGGGAACGGCGTAGGACAGAGTCAATGGGAGTATAGGGACTGCTCTCGGGCCATGCCAACTCAGGGTTGTGTCAGAGGAACCTACCGACCTTAGACTGGGGGTGTCAGATGTAACTTGTGATGATGTGGATGACCGCGTTAACCAATCTACCATGGCAGATGCGTTAATTTTGGAGACACGACCGGTAGCAGATACTGGCAGATCAGGTCTCTCACCGCGACTCCTGCTGCCACTCGACCCTTGTCTGCTGCGACCTCTGCCTGCTGAATCTTGGCCTCTGCCACTCCTCTTTGAACATCCTTGCACTTGTCTGCCTGACATTTTTATGTATTTGAAATGCGCAATAGGCACTTTAAAAAATGTGTTTACTTTAAAATCCAGAAGCTAAATAAACTGAGGAAATATTTCTCTGTAACAGATACTATGAAAATTGGCAATATGGGATGCCCTGTCAACAGGGCTGTTTACAGCAGACACAGAAACAATTGAAAATGCAATATATTTATAAGAAATAACCCTTTAAAAGCTGCTTGTAACAGATAGGGTCAAATGTGCAGGTTTGGGATACCCTGCGGCCTGGTGTTTTTACAGCACACACAAAAACAATTCAAACTGCAATATATTTATGAGAAATAGCCTTTAAAAGCTGCTTTAGTGTAACAGGGTCAAATGTGCAGGTTTGGGATACCCTGCGGCCAGGTGTTTTTACAGCACACACAAAAACAATTCAAACTGCAATATATTTATGAGAAATAGCCTTTACAAGCTGCTTTAGTGTAACAGATAAGTTCAAATGTGCTGAAATGGGATGCCCATGTGGGCTGGGGTTTTTACAGCAGACACAAAAAAAAATTAAAACTAATCGAGTTATAAGAAATGCTTGTGTGTAACAGATAGGGTTAAATATGCCAAGATGGGATGCACAGTGGCCAGGAATTTTTACAGCACAAACAAAAGCAATTTAAAACTGATCTGGCAAATGAAGTGAAATGAAAATAAAAAAAAAAAGTTTCCCTGTCACTTTCTCTGCTGTCCCTGCCTGGATCGTTCCTGATTTTTCCCTATCTTTCCCTGGCTCTCCCTGGCACTCTGTGGGTCTCTGTGGGTCTCCCTGCCTCTCCCTGCCTCTCTGTTAGTCTCTCCCTGTCTGTAGCAAGCTCCGTTCTGACCGCGATACAACACTGAAATGCGCACAAGCAAGATGGCCGCCGTTTATATAGCACTGTGACGTCACCGGGCTTCCTGGCTGCTGATAGGCTGCATGTGACCTTCCCATGATAACTTGCCCCAGGGGATATGTCCGGACATGTCCATCCACCATTTTACAATGGCTGTAATTGAAATAAATGGAGTTTAAAGGAAAACTTCGATCGATTGAATCGCGGGAAAATACGAATTTTTCCTGAAATTTGGAACGAATTCGGGTTCGTCCGGATCGATTCCCTCATCCCTATCTGTCATATCACACTGAGGGAAAGCAATTTCAGCACAATTCAAAAACCAAAAATATCCACTTCTAGTTCTACACCCTATGAATAGAGTATCATCAGGGGCTTTAGCCAAATGTATTTCACAAGTTCCATGGGTTTTGGTCGCTTTAAGTTGCTCTAAATGACCTTCTTTTTAAAGCATCTTTTATTGTGTGCTGTTTTTCATTATGTAAATATGTAAATAAAAAAAAGCACTCATCTGAACCGATCCTGCTGGGTCTCCTCTCACCTATTGATCCGACCGGGTCTCCTCTTTAGCGTGGTGCCATCCAATCCCCCCTGGAGGCTCTTCTGGCTCCAGGAGAGCACCCGGAGTAGCACCTACGGCCGCTATCCCTCCCGCCGGGTCTGCTCTTCACCGGGGGGCTTTGATCGCCCCCCTGGGCTCTTCCATGGTGAGGAGAGGGCGAGAAATTGCTCTCTACCTCACTTCCTGCGTCACAGATGTCTAGCAGCCTCGCATCCACTTTGAGACAATTAGTAACTTCAGGTGATTGGAGGAGGAAGGTTGGTGGTGCAAGAGAGTTGTGATCCATTGCCTTCCCTCCACCGATCACCCCTTAGGTTCTGTCACGCAGCAGGTATAAAAGGCTTCCAGCAGCAGCAGCAGAAGAGCAGAAGCCAGAGTGATTGTAAGGGAAAGAGAGGAACGGGAGGCAAGTATTAAAAAAAAAAGAATATTATTTTTTCTGTGTGTGTGTGTGTGTTTATATTTAACCCATTGTGAACTGGTAAGTGGTCCGTGAGATCCCTTAGGCTTAGGGGCTGGCAAGTCACCTGCGTCTAGTGGGTGACTTGCTATCAACCCCCAGCTCCCCTATTACCTGCCTCCCCAAAGCCTGGGGATGGGGGCAGAAGGGCCCGGGCCAATTTAGGCGGTTTAAAATAAAGGAGACAATAAGACATTTCATGTTAAAGCCTAAACTCTGCTGCAAAAAAATATATAATTTTACTGGAAATTCCTGCAAAAATCACGGATAAACATGGAGCAAAATGGTGAAAATGGCCTGTCAACAGAGGGTGACAAAACTTCAAGTAGGCTGGAAATTAAAAGGATTAAAGTAGCAATTCATGTTGGGTATTGTTCTGTTCAGGGGACCTTGTGCTTTCAGATTTAGTAGTTTTCTTTTTCTTATTTGCATATTGTTTTATTATTCTGCCTTTTTATACATTTTTTAGGGAAACCCTGTGCAACCTAAGAATTCTTCAAGGGTTTTCTTCCAGAAAGATGAGCCCACTACAACATGCTGGGTATTCTTAGAAAGCTTAACATGTGTACTTTTAGGGAATATATGGTTTGTTGGGGGTATTACAAATGTAAGGACTGTTTTGGTTGAAAAAGCGCAAGGTGTGCACTTTTTCTGCAGTGTTGAAATGTTCAAGTAAAATTACCCTTATGCACATGCTTTACTTTGGGATGTTTGGCAACTTTTTGCTTGACAGTACCTATGCATGTTGGGTATCGTTCTGTTCAGGGGACCTTCCATTTTCAGATCTAACTTGTTTTTTCTTGTTTGCATATAGTTTTTTTTTAGAAAGATGTGGCTTTGATTCTTATTTGTTATTCTTTTTTAGGGAAACTCTGTGCAACCAAAGAATTCATTGAGAGATTACTTCCAGATGTTAGGGCGAGCGCTGCGCGCCCATCTCGCAGAACTTCACTCACCTCCATGGCTGCTCCCAGCCATCTCCCTTCCCCCCATGCTTCCTCCTTGCATGGTCAGGTGCGCGCACGTCCCCGCCCACTAGAGGGAGCGCGCACCGGATTCCTGAGATTTAAAGGGCCTGTACAGCACTGATTGGTGCCTGGTCATCCAATCCTGCATCCACTTCCCCTATTTAAAGAGGCACTTCCTTTCCTTCAGTGCCGGATTTTGGTCTTTCCATGCCACTTGTAAATCAGTTGCTTTTGGATTGCTCACACGTGTACCGGCCTCTGCCTGTCCCCGACGCTGAACCTCTGCTGCCTGCCCCGACCTTGGCTACTCACCTTTACTATGAACCTCTGCTGCCTGCCCTGACCTCTGCCTGTGTGTACTACGCTCACCCGAGTCCACTCCACCCGGTCCGTGACAGTAAGATCCGGCCATGGATCCCGCTGAGGTGCTGTTGCCTGATGCCACTGAATTGCCTGCTATTGTGGCTATGCAGTCCCGCCAAATTAATCAGCTCTCGGCTATGATGCAGCAGTTACTATCGATTCAGCAACAGCAAGTACCACCACTAGCCCCAGCTTTGCCGCCACAGACTCCTGTAGCATCTACAGCTAGAATCCGTCTCTCCTTGCCGGCTAAATATGATGGAGATGCCAAGTTATGCCAAGGCCTCCTTGCCCAGTGCTCTCTACATTTGGAGTTGTTGGTGGATCAATTCCCCACTGAACGAGCTAAGGTGGCCTTTGTCATTAGTTTGCTTTCTGGAAAGGCCTTGGCTTGGGCCACTCCTTTGTGGGATCCCAACAACCCTGTCACTTCTAGTATTCACACCTTTGTTTCAGAGTTTCGCCAGGTCTTTGAGGAGCCTGCCCGGGCTTCATCTGCTGAATCGACCCTATTGAACTTGGTCCAGGGCGAATTGTCCGTTGGTGAATACGCCATCCGGTTCCGTACCTTAGCATCCGAACTCTCTTGGAATAATGAGGCCTTGTGTGCCTGCTTCAAGAAAGGACTTTTCAGTAAAATTAAAGATGCTCTAGCTGCACGTGACTTGCCTTCGTCTCTCACTGATCTCATCCATCTGGCCACACGCATTGATGTGCGTTTTATTGAAAGGCTTGAGGAATTCCGCCAAGAAAGAGATACTCAGTGCCCTAGGAGGGCATCCCGTCTGTCCCCTGTGTTTCAACCCCCTTTGTCCGCGCATGTACCTCCCAGTGAGGAGGCCATGCAGGTCGACCGATCCCGTCTGACCCAGTTGGAGAGAACTCGTAGAAGGAACGAGAATATTTGTTTGTACTGTGCTGGCTCTGAGCATTTTTTGAAAGACTGTCCTATTCGCCCTCCTCGTCAGGGAAACGGGCGCACCTAGTGGATGTGGGAGAGGTGTCCCTGGGTGTATGTGCTTCCTCTCCACGTCTCACGATTTCTGTGCAACTTACCATCGCACCTACCACCTCTTTGAATTTGTCCGCCTTTTTGGATTCGGGCTCTACAGGAAACTTTATAGAGGCCTCCTTGATTAATAAATATAATATCTCTGTGAACCGCCTCGCAAAGCCCTTATTTATCGCCTCAGTCAATGGTGACAGGCTGGACTGTACCATGCAATAACGCACCGTTCCCCTTCTTCTAAAGATTGGACTTTTACATCAAGAAAGTATTGATTTCTACGTCCTCCCAAATTGTACATCTCAGATTCTTCTTGGCTTACCTTGGCTTCGACGTCATGATCCCACGCTTGATTGGAACACCGGCGACATCAAGACCTGGGGTGCGGCTTGCTTTAAAAGGGTGTTTGAGGTCCGTTCCTCCTATTCCTGCTTCAGCTCCATTACTTGGCCTGCCTGAGGTCTACCAGTCCTTTTCTGATGTATTCTGCAAAAAACAAGCTGAGGTACTTCCGCCTCATCACCCTTACGATTGCCCTATAGACCTCTTGCCGGGTACCACTCCACCTAGGGGTCGTATTTACCCCCTCTCAGCTCCGGAGACACAAGCTATGTCAGGGTATATTCAAGAAAATCTGCAAAGAGGGTTTATACGGAAGTCTTCCTCTCCAGCAGGTGTGGGTTTCTTCTTATTGGCAAAAAAAATGGCTCTCTACGCCCCTGTATTGATTATCGTGGCCTCAATAAGATTACCGTAAAAAATCGTTACCCTTTGCCTTTGATTGCTGAATTATTTGACCATCTGCGTGGGGCCAAGGTTTTCACCAAACTTGATCTGCAAGGGGCCTATAATTTGATACGTATACGCGAGGGCGATGAATGGAAGACAGCCTTCAATACCCGCGATGGCCACTTCGAATATTTAGTGATGCCCTTTGGTCTTTGCAATGCACCCGCTGTATTCCAGGAATACGTAAACGACATTTTTCGGGACTTGCTTTACTCCTGTGTAGTTGTATATTTGGATGATATACTCATCTTTTCATCTAATCTGGAAGAACATCACCGTCACATCCGGCAAGTTCTGTCTCGCCTCCGTCAACACCACCTTTACGCCAAGTTGGAGAAGTGTCTTTTTGATCAAACCAACTTACCCTTTCTTGGATATATTGTCTCTGCTCGTGGTCTCCAGATGGACCCCAGCAAATTGAAAGCAGTTTTGGACTGGCCACGTCCTATTGGCCTACGGGCTATTCAACGCTTCCTGGGCTTCGCCAATTACTATCGACTATTCCCCACTTTTCTACTGTAGTGGCGCCCATTGTGGCTCTCACGAAGAAGAACGTCAATTCTAAGTCTTGGCCTCCTCAGGCGGAAGAGGCCTTCATTGCCTTAAAAAAAGCCTTCTACTCTGCTCCGGTGCTGTCTAGGCCAGATCCATCTAGGCCTTTTGCCCTTGAAGTAGATGCCTCCTCCATTGGAGCTGGAGCTGTGCTCACTCAAAAATCTTCTACTGGCAGAATTCTCACCTGCGGGTTCTTTTAGAAGACCTTTTCTCCGGCTGAAAGGAATTACTCCATTGGAGATCGGGAGTTACTCGCCATCAAGTTGGCATTGGAGGAGTGGCGACATCTCTTAGAAGGTTCCACTCATCAGGTGTCCATCTATACTGATCATAAAAATCTGTCTTATTTAGAAACTGCCCAGCGACTAAACCCACGACAAGCTCGTTGGTCGTTGTTTTTCGCCCGTTTCAACTTTCAATTCCACTACCGACCAGCCGCCAAGAACATCAGGGCGGACGCCCTTTCTCGCTCCTCAGACATCTCTGGTGTTGAATCCACTCTACAACATATTATCTCACCTGAATGCCTTGTCCACTCCGCACCCGCTGCCTTTGTACAGGCACCGCCGGGAAAGACTTTTGTGCCAGCTCGCCAACGTCGCAAAGTATTAAGATGGGGTCATTTTTCACATGTAGCCGGCCACAAGAAAATCCTGTGCTATCATTTCTAGATATTATTGGTGGCCTTCTTTAGAAAAGGTTGTGACGGAATTCATTCAGGCCTGTACCATCTGTGCACGTGACAAATTGGCCTACTCCTCCCTCTGCCTATTCCAGATACCCCATGGACACAGATTGCTATAGACTTTATTACTGACCTGCCTTCTTCGCATGGCAATACTGTTATTTGGGTGGTAGTGGATAGGTTTTCTAAGATGGCGCACTTTGTTCCTTTGCCTGGCCTCCTGTCGGCTCCTCAGTTGGCGAAATACTTCCTGATGCATATCTTTCGACTTCATGGGCTTCCTACTACACACATAAGGCTCGATTCAGAGAGACACAAACAAACTTTCGGTTTGGTGCCGACGTCGTAAGATTTTCAAAATTTCCCGCTCTCGCATGAACGTTCGATCGATTCTATGCATGCTTCGTAAACCTTCCGTAGCGCGTCCGTGTGCTCGTATGCCAGAGTACGCAGACGAGGATGTCATTTTCCATCGAAAAGGTTCAGATTTATTTTGCCCAACTACCAACGTAGCCTTTCGTTTTTGCCCTTTTCCCATCGTATCCTCACACGAATCCTATCATTTTCCCGCTACATCCTGCTTCATTTTTTCCTAAAGTATCTGTCCAGACGAAATTCTTGCGATATTGCGCCTGCGCACTACAAACTTCTCTCATTAAAGTGTTCGCCTACATAATTTCACTTCCATCACTAAACTCACCCTAACCACTTAGCGCTCTCCTGCCTTTTCCCTGGAGCTCCCTTAAAGCTCACCCTAACCACTTAGCGCTCTTCTGCCTTTTCCCTTGACCTCCCTTAAAACTTACCCCAATCACTTAGCGCCTTGTTTCTTCTTCCATTTTCACACCCTCAAACTTACCCCAATCACTTAGCGCCCTAAACTTAGGTCCCTAAAACTTACCCAAATCACTTAGCGCCTTGGTTCTTCTTCCATTTTAGGTCCCTAAAACTTACCCCAATCACTTAGCGCCTTGGTTCTTCTTCCATTTTAGGTCCCTAAAACTTACCCAAATCACTTAGCGCCTTGGTTCTTCTTCCATTTTAGGTCCCTAAAACTTACCCAAATCACTTAGCGCCTTGGTTCTTCTTCCATTTTAGGTCCCTAAAACTTACCCAAATCACTTAGCGCCTTGGTTCTTCTTCCATTTTTGGTCCCTAAAACTTACCCCAATCACTTAGCGCCTTGGTTCTTCTTCCATTTTAGGTCCCTAAAACTTACCCCAATCACTTAGCGCCTTGGTTCTTCTTCCATTTTAGGTCCCTAAAACTAATCACTTCACGGACATCACAATCTTGATTTTCAAATATGTCATTGTCCCCTTGTTTTTTTTCAATGTATGTGTGCAAATAAATGGGACAACATGTTTTTTTTTTTTTTTTGGGTTTTTAATAGCTCAATTGCCATTTGTTGGCAAAATTTTTCTGGCAACTTTGGCCAAAAAAAAATAATAACTATATACAAATTGTTTTGGCTTTACTAAAAATATATACACAGTTTTTGTTAAAAACTTTAAAAACTATATACAATTTAAAACTTTTTAAAAACCAGAAAACTATATACAAAGAAATTTGGTGTTTAACCAAGAAAACTATGTACAAATACAACTATTTACAAATCTACAGGGCCAGGAACCAGGACACTAGTCTTCCTCTTCTGTTGTCCCCAACGTGTCCCGCATCGCCTGCAGATCGGCCACCAACTCAAGGACCCTCCGATTGATATCAGCAAGTCGCTGTCTTGTGGTCCCTTCCCAAAAATCAGAAATTCAAATTATTCGGAGAACAATACATGTTTATCACCTGTGTAATTAATGTATTTAAAGAAACAAATTAAGTATAATGCACATATGATTAATCACAGGAATTAAGGTTAGTAAGTGGCCACAGGACAGTTGGGCAACTAATTAAGCTAATTCAGTGGCCACAGGACAGTTGGGCAACTAATTAAGCTAATTCAGTGGCCACAGGACAGTTGGGCAACTAATTAAGCTAATTCAGTGGCCACAGGACAGTTGGGCAACTAATTAAGCTAATTCAGTGGCCACAGGACAGTTGGGCAACTAATTAAGCTAATTCAGTGGCCACAGGACAGTTGGGCAACTAATTAAGCTAATTCAGTGGCCACAGGACAGTTGGGCAACTAATTAAGCTAATTCAGTGGCCACAGGACAGTTGGGCAACTAATTAAGCTAATTCAGTGGCCACAGGACAGTTGGGCAACTAATTAAGCTAATTCAGTGGCCACAGGACAGTTGGGCAACTAATTAAGCTAATTCAGTGGCCACAGGACAGTTGGGCAACTAATTAAGCTAATTCAGTGGCCACAGGACAGTTGGGCAACTAATTAAGCTAATTCAGTGGCCACAGGTCCCTCTTATATTGGCATTGACTAGGGCATTATGTGTTTTTGTGTTCATGGGAATTTAGACCGAAATCTCTATAATGACATGACTACTTACTTGGTTGGTGGCCGAGAGATGGCTCGTTGGGGACAACACCCTGAGGTCCTGGTTCCTGGCTCTGCTGTGAAGAAGTGCCTGTAGAAACATGGGCCAAATGGTTAGTTTGGATGTCTGATTCCGCAGTCCTCCAATGTTTTGAGCTAAGTCTGGGTCACATCACTCACCTTCTCCAGGGTCTTGTGGGCTCCTATCTGCTGCCTCCTCACCCACTACTTCACCCGCAACCGAAACATCTACAAATACAGAATAAAGGATTCAGTTTGGTGATATCAGGAGCTAGCAATTCTCTTTTTTGGTGTAGACATGAAGAGTGACATACCCGAGGATCCCGCATGCGTGGCAGGGTACGACTGCCTGCCCACGCTGTGCCGCCCCTCCTCTGTGGTAAGGTCCAGGGGCTGGTCTGAGGAGGCCACAGAGGAGGGGTCGGCCCGTCGCCCTGGAGATCCACCACCTTCACTCCCAGCTGCAGAATCATGCAGCACTGGTCGTCCTCTGCGCCTCCGGGTGCGGCGAATTCGGTAATCCATTTCCAACACTAGAAAAGAAAAGGCATTCTAAGTAAAGTCCTACCTTCTGTCTTAGTTACATATTGCATGCAATCGCAATCTACTTACTTGGAAAATGGATTCCGAAGAACCTCCGCACCCGGGGCATGTGCAGCCGTTTGAGGTCCGACCAATGCTGCATGATCTGCGTGTGGGTGAAGGTGGTGTTGGTCTGCTGTTGGATGGTGGAGATTATCTCCAGGGCGACGTGGCGTTTTTCAAATGTGTTGGGCAGGTAGTCGTACCTGCGCTCCAGCATGGTCTACAAAACAGAAAGAAAACATCGACTTTACTTCTCAATACATATCAATATGTGTCAGCAAAACATTTTTTGGGGTAATTACATTAACACACACACATTTCTAGTGTTCATTAATTTCACAATATGGCCTAAATGTTGTTTGGCACGTGTGTTGCGTGCGTTTGGTTGTGCATGTAGTTTATCACATTTTTAACCAAAGCCATTTATTCCTGCGCTTCCTTCACATATAGAGCAGCATTTCCTAATCTAACAAAAGTCCATCGAATACACTTACGAACATGATGATCTCTTCTTGTTGGCGGGTGAAGATAGTGGGTGCCATCTTGCTTCTTTTTCTCGGCAGCAGATAAGTAACGCCCCAGCGCGTTCCGCACGGCCGTGCGAACGTACGCAATGCCTCAGCGGGTTCCGCACGGCCGTGCGAACGTACGTCACACGCTGGCTTGCTTACTTAAAGGTCCCTGCACACCCAGCTGATTATTTGAGAAAATCAAAATGGCACCCAAAAAACCTCCGGGCAAAACTGGAAAGGAGCAAACGGGGAAGAAGGCAGCCAAACGGCAGGAGCCTTCCGAAGGGCCCAAAACCAGGTCGCAGCAGCCAAAAGCAAAATTACGGCCTAGTACCAAAACGCCGGCCAAGCCAACTACCAGCTATGGGCAAAAAAAGGAGCAGCCAGGCAAACCAAAGACCCAGGCCACAAAGGCTAGTATGGCTACTGGGCCAAAAACGGGTAAGAGGGTCCGAAGACCCACCCCACCCTGCCCCACTACAACACCCACAATAGTCCGCAGTAGGTCCCGCAGTCCCCCTCGAGGCCGAACCAGGTCCCGCAGCCCCCCTAGACGCCGCAGCAGGCCACGCAGCCCACAAAGAGGCCGAACCAGGTCCCGCAGCCCCCCTAGACGCCGCAGCAGGCCACGCAGCCCCCCTCGAGGCCGAACCAGGTCCCGCAGCCCCCCTAGACGCCGCAGCAGGCCACACAGCCCACAAAGAGGCCGAACCAGGTCCCGCAGCCCCCCTAGACGCCGCAGCAGGCCACGCAGCCCACAAAGAGGCCGAACCAGGTCCCGCAGCCCCCCTCGAGGCCGAACCAGGTCCCGCAGCCCCCCTAGACGCCGCAGCAGGCCATGCAGCCCACAAAGAGGCCGAACCAGGTCCCGCAGCCCACCACGAGTGTGCCCAAAAAAAAAACAGAAGAGGGCCGGCCCTGCAAGATCGCCCTCACCCTTGGTCCGCCCTACTACCTCCAAGGGCAGCACTACTTCAGGCTCCGAACGAAGCTCTCCTGCTCGCCCACATTTGGCACCGGCACAGGTGGAAAGGCAAGGTTACTATGCCACATCAACACCTGGGACTTCTGTGGCCAGCCAGGCCAGAACACCCAGTCCCTTGCCCAGTCCAGGCCAATCCCCAGGCAGCCACCATTCCCTGCATTATACCCCACAAACCCAGCCAAGGATGTCACCCCATTTGGATGACACCATGGAGGACCCACAACCCAAAACAACAGGGCGCACATTGCGAAGAGGGCAGTTAAGTGGGCGTTTTGGTGAGGCACAAATTATGGCCTTGGCTAGTGGCCTGACCTTAGTTTATGATGAGCTATATGGGCGCAGATCAAAAAACACCACCAAACAGCGCAGAGCCAACATCTTGGCAGACCTAACCAGACAAGTGAATGCAGCGGGGGAAGAGTTAAAGGATGTTGTACAGATTCAGCGCAAGATATCGGACCTCAAATATGCTGCACGGAAGAAAGAAAATCAAAGGCGGATTGACAGGTACAAATGTTAGCTTTAGGATTAGACTGGATGTTGTATTGGCCACCTGGTTCTAAATTACCCTAACTCTGTTTTGCAGCATGAAAACTGGAGGAGGTTTTCCCTCCAAACTCAAGTTGACCCCGGCTGAGGAGATGATTTATGGATTGATGCATCCAGTCGCCGTCGAAGGCCACGCGGCCCTAAGGGACACAGATCCCCGACCCGTCCTGCAGGTGAGTAAGATGTATGTGACCTTTACAATTAGTGAGCATGCACAATTAGCCAGTAACACATCTGGGAAGCCAGGCACCTAGGCTGTGGCTTGTAGGTGATTTCTGTGTTGGGCCAGGGTGTGGCATGTGTGTGGCCACTTAACTGTTGATTTTTGGTCCACATACAAGACGTGAATGTACATTGAACCCGAGTGTAAAAGTTTGTGGGTTCCCATTAAACCGGACCTTCACCATGATTTAATGAAAAGCACAAACTCTTATCCAAAAAATCCTCAGCATCTAAAATTAATATATTTTACATGTGTAGTCACTAATGTATTATACTTTCCAACACTGGGCTGCAACTCTGTTCGGCAATTTAGGATACGGCCGCCGCCATCTTGACTCCGAAGCATCACACTTACTGAGGAGAGGAGAGTGGGATAAGGTACAGGGGGGCGGGTTATAGCTGTGCTTTGCTCCGACAGAGCAGAGCTGGGGTCAGGGAAAGGTCAGCAGTCCAAGAATGCAGAGCAGCACAGTCAGGAGGCACTTACTGTTTGCAGGCTGCCTGATAAGATGGCGGATTCCATAAGCCGCCATCTTTGATGTTTAAAGGCTCATAACATGCAGTAGATGCAGGTTGGAAGATTTGTAATGTGGTCAATCTGTATGTACAGGGTGTGGGAAACATAGAAGCTAGACTCTTAATCAGAGTGAAGGTCCGCTTTAATGGCCTCTAAGGGATGTGGTCAGCCACATAACAAGCTGAACTTGAATGTTTGGCTTAGTTGAGTAGAACAATGTGGAAGTAGTTGTAGGCCAAAAATTAAACCACATAATGGCATGGAAATTGAAGCTTATTTGGCCCCGTTGTTGAAGTGCCCATGACAGTTTTGACCCGTTAACTAATTCGGCATATGTCTTTTGACCCGTCAACAATGCATAGGTGTGTGTTTACATAGTGTCTTTGCTTCTCATGCAGGCCACCATCATCGCTCAGCTACTGTGGAATCCACTGCCAGTGTGGACATGCCGTCAACTTCCGTGCAGCCTAGGAGGGAGGAACCGATATATTCGGTAAGTTTATTGAGCAAATGTCGTTTAGCCATGTTACTTTGCATGTTACTACTAACAGATTGACATATGTAGTGGGCAAGCTAACATCTAATTTGTCTCTGTCCATACAGACCCACACACTCATGGATGAAATCCAGGAGCTGGAGGAGGATGGATCCTTTATGTGCCCTTCTGAAGATCTACCCCTGGCCCAGAATCTGCAACTGGTCCAAAATGTTTCACCACCAACTCAGCAGCAGCAGAGGGAATCTGGCAGCATGGTGGCTGCACATGATGGGCAGCATGCACAGACTGACAGTCAAGTCCCCAGTGTTGTCTCTGCTGTTGAGGATAGTGAAAGCATGCCTGTGTCTGTTGAGGGGCCCAGACCAACAGCCTCGGCACGACCCCGAACCAGGGGATTGGGGAGGCGGAATCCGCTACGGCGCAACCAGGGGAGGGGCATGGCAATGTTGGACGCATGGCACCACGAGAGGGTGACCTTCCAGCAGCAAAACCAACTAAACCGAGAGGCACTGCATGGCCGGATCGAGAACCTAAATACCACATTACAGGCTGTGCAGAACGAATTGAGGACCCTCAACAGCCACATGGAGACTGCCAACAATGACAACCGTGCCTACAGGGGTGAAATGGTAAATATCATGCGCAACATTTTGGACCAGTTGCAGATTCAGAATGCCACACAGGCCCACGTTCGGGCCAATCAGCAAGGGCCACCACCTGGGTACTATGGCCATCACCCATATTAATGTCTCCACAACATGAATCTGTACAACATCTTTGCTCTTAATCCCCCCTGTATTGACTTGTCTGGTGAGGCAAACCAAGATACCCTTGGTGTATGCCTTGGGTTGTGTGTTTTTGATTTGCGCCCATAGAGCTCCTTAGAGTGGTGAGGTAGGCCACTAGCCAAGGCCATATCTGAATCCTCACTGAACGTGCCACTCAAGCTTCTACCCCTGTACCAGGTTTACACCTGTGGCAGGGCCAAATGTGGCCAACCAGGATTGTTTGTTTTTTTCATTATTGCCATGGTTGATCTAACCATTAATCCTTTGTGTTTACCTCAATTTTTTGAGCAAATTGGAGTGAGCAGCAACTCCAAGTTGGAGCTCTTATTTTTTACAAATAAACAGTTAAAGACACCTGTGGCTCATAAATTTTATTGTCTCTTTTTTGGGTGTCACAGAGAAATATATACTTGGACATTCACACAGTTCACACATCCAAAAAAGAGAGTTGGAAAGCATTAGGCCTGTGGTGAGTAATTACTTTATTACTTATTTGAACACCACAAACATAACGAAACATACACAAAGGGAAATAAAACTTAATCAACAACACAATGTTAAACAAAGGCCAATACAGGTTACATTAAGCAAAATGGGTCGCGATCAAATTAGTCCGCACACTTTGGCCAGACACACTACTGTGTGTGTCCAGAAATGACTCCTCCTGGTCTTCGCTGGGTGGAGAGGGAGCAAATTCTACATACCGGGGGACCCGTTGTGAAATAGCAAAATTGTGAAGAACAGCACAGGCCATTATTATGTCTATGACCTTTTTCGGATCATATTGCAGGGCGCCCCCGGTATGATCCAAACAACGAAACCTAGTCTTCAAAAGACCAAAGGCCCTCTCTACCACAGCCCTGGTCTTGCGGTGCGCACAGTTGTAGGCATCCTGGGAGGCATCCTGGGGCCGGAGTACTGGCGTCAAGAGCCACGGCAGCAGCGGGTATCCTGAATCACCTTATACATAAGATTAGGAAAACAAACATGTAAGACCATCAAGGCACCAGCAACATCAATAGGAGGCTATTTGTCAATTGTGTGATCAACATGAGGCAACATTTGCCACTGTCCCAGTCCCAAACTAAACATCTGTCCTAGAGGTTTACAAAAGGACAACATACAAAGAGTGAGGATGAGGGACAATCATACATATGGATCCCAGCTCTGGGTTTCAAAGTGTGCTTAGGATGTAGGTTTTGCTGACCCCTTATATGCTTTGTGTGAGACCAAAACAGCAGAAACACGCCACATGCACTTTATCCCGCTCTACTCTCGTGTGGAAGTGCAAACCAGCTTAGCAAAGATGGGTCCGAAACTATGCTCAAGTTAAGTGCACGATTCCACACAAGGGTGGTGTAAGAGGGATTATTAAATTAGACCAACAGATAATTTAGAATGTGGCTAATGCAGGCCAAACTTGGCGAAACGCTTGGTTGGTTAATAACTAACATTCAAGTGTGGTTTCACATGGGCAGAAGTTTATTTAAGGTGTAAGTTTGGCAGACATTACTGCCAAATGCTAATTAAAAACAAACATCCACAACTACATTATGTGGTTTATGTTCACTTACCAAGGAGCCATGCACCTGAAAATTCCCCAGACTCAAACCGTCGGTACAATCCTGATCGTCTAAGGATGTACGCATCATGGGCTGAGCCTGGGTAGCCGGCGAGGACGCTAAGGAACCGCATGTCCGGCCCCACCACTGCCTGCACATTAAAGGAGTGGCCCATTTTGCGGTTCCTGGAAAAAAAGGAAGACAAGAAAACATTAGGAAGGCATTTAGAAAAATGAACACACACATTTCGATAAGGAGGGACCATTACAAGGTGGGACCATTACAAGGTGGGAGCATTACAAGGTGGGACCATTACAAGGTGGGTCCATTACAAGGTGGAGCCATTAGAAGGTGGAAACATTACAAGGAGGGACCATTACAAGGTGGGACCATTACAATGTGGGACCATTAAAAGGTGGGACCATTACAAGGTGGGAGCATTACAAGGTGGGACCATTACAAGGTGGGACCATTACAAGGTGGGAGCATTACAAGGTGGGACCATTACAAGGTGGGAGCATTACAAGGTGGGTCCATTACAAGGTGGAGCCATTAGAAGGTGGAAACATTACAAGGAGGGACCATTACAAGGTGGGACCATTACAATGTGGGACCATTAAAAGGTGGGACCATTACAAGGTGGGAGCATTACAAGGTGGGACCATTACAAGGTGGGAGCATTACAAGGTGGGTCCATTACAAGGAGGGACCATTACAAGGAGGGACCATTACAAGGAGGCTTAACCTAAAATGAAACCAAAAATTAGAAACATTACTTACCTGTATATGTACTCGTCGGCAGCAGGAGGCACCAGGGCGACGTGGGTACAGTCAATGGCACCAATGACGTTGGGCATGTCGGCGATATTATAAAAACCAAGCTTAATGGCGTTTCTGGCTACCATATCATCGGGGAAAAAAATATATTTGGGGGTTAGGGTAGCCATGCCTTCCAAAAAATGTGATAGTGCGCGGCTCAGCGTAGGCTGTGAGATCCCCACGGAGAGGGCACCCAGCCTCTGGAACGAGCCGTTCGCCAAAAATTGCAGGCAGCCAAGCATCTTGGTCATACCTGAAATTGCATGCCCCTTCCTTGTGGTGCGGGCTAACCATGGCCGCAGCTCACTATACAATTTATGGAGGGAAGCGCGATTAAGCCTGGTCAGCTCGAACAGCTCAACGTCATGCATGCCATTGATGTTCATGCGTCGCCGCCGGTGCAATCTGGGCTCTGACCTCAAGATCCCATCAATGCCAAACAGAAGAAGACCTTGATGCTCTTCAAAGTCACTCTCCATCACGCTTGGCTGCCTAGTCCCGAGGTCAAAAAGGTGCCGTAAGACGCTCGACAAGGAAATGACTATATGGGCGTCGGAATACTTGCCAATCAGCTCTCTGAATTAATCGCCAGCCCATTGCAATGACGTAAATGATTTGACCGATCGAAACATTTTCGATTTCGAAGGAAAAAAGTCCCGAAGTTGCGTAAAAACACAAAATGAATTTCGATGGACGAACGAACATATACGTCTATGTTCGAACGTTCGTGCGAGTCGAAAATGGCCAAAAAAAAAGGAAAAAATGACAAACACCCAACAAAACTTTCGATTGCAAATACGAACATAATGACATTTGGGATTTTGAATCGAGCCTATTGTGTCTGACAGAGGTGTGCAGTTTGTTTCCAAGTTCTGGAGAGCCCTTTGTAAACAAATGAAAATTAAACTGGACTTTTCCTCTGCTTATCACCCCCAGTCAAACGGCCAGGTGGAAAGAGTTAATCAGATTCTCGGGCATTATCTTCGCCATTTTGTTTCTGCCCCTCAAGATGATTGGGTAGATCTTCTGCCCTGGGAGGAATTCTCGTTTAATTTCAAGGATTCTGAGTCTACGAGGAAGTCCCCGTTCTTGGTGGTATACGGTCGGCATCTTCTTCCGCCTCTGCCCTTGTCCACGTCCTCTGGAGTACCCGCCGTGGATGACATCACACAGGATTTCTCTACCATCTGGCAAGAGACCCAACGTGCCCTTTGTCAAGCTTCCGCCCGTATGAAAGTTAGCGCTGATAAGAGGAGAAGGGCTCCGCCTGTCTATTCTCCAGGAGATAAGGTGTGACTGTTGGCGAAATACATCTGCTTCAAAATTCCTAGCTACAAATTAGGCCCCCGTTACCTGGGTCCTTATAAGATCAAACAACAGACCAATCCAGTTTGCTATAAGATACACCTACCAACATCACTGCGAATTCCCAATTCTTTCCACGCTTCCCTGTTGAAGCCAGTAATTGTCAATCGTTTCTCTCCTAAAACCTTGGTGCCTGATCCAATCTCTGGTACCGAGGATGCCTTTATGGTGAAAGAGATTCTGGCCTCTAAGCTCTCCAGAGGTAAAAGATAATTTTTAGTCGGCTGGGAAGGCTGTGGACCTGAAGAAAGATCTTGGGAACCCGAAGAGAACATTCTGGACCGTAGTCTCATCTCAGATTTTCTTGGTCCCAAGAAGAGGGGGAGACCCAAGGGGGGGTACTGTTAGGGCGAACGCTGCGCGCCCATCTCGCAGAACTTCACTTCACTCCATGGCTGCTCCCAGCCATCTCCCTTCCCCCCATACTTCCTCCTCACATGGTCAGGTGCGCGCACGTCCCCATCCACTAGAGGGAGCGCGCACCGGATTCCTGAGATTTAAAGGGCCTGTACAGCACTGATTGGTGCCTGGTCATCCAATCCTGCATCCACTTCCCCTATTTAAAGAGGCACTTCCTTTCCTTCAGTGCCGGATTTTGGTCTTTCCATGCCAGTTGTAAGTCAGTTGCTTTTGGATTGCTCACCCGTGTACCGACCTCTGCCTGTCCCCGACGCTGAACCTTTGCCGCCTGCCCCGACCTTGGCTACTCACCTTTATTACGAACCTCTGCTGCCTGCCCTGACCTCTGCCTGTGTGTACTACACCTTTTGCCTGCCTCTTGTGTACCCCGCTGAGCCTCAGCTAGCCGTGGGACTGGGCCACTGTTTGGGGGTAGCGACCTGGGGGTCACTCGCCACACAAGACCAACCTGCCTTGCGGTGGGCTCTGGTGAATACAGGTGACTCCGCTTCCCTGATGCGGTACCTGCCATCTGTTCCACAGTTAAAGCGGATCCACACCCGAGTCCGCTTCACCCGGTCCGTGACACCAGATATCTCTGCCCACGTCAACAAGCCTGGTATGCCTAGAAAGCTTGAGGTATGTACTTCTAGAGAATATATAGTTTGTGGGGGTTATTTCAAATGTAAAGGATTGTTATTCTTGAAAATCTGTAAGGTGCGCATAGCGCATAGCATAGTTGTATTTTAGCAGAAAATCTCCTAAAGTACTTTGGGGGAGTCTCCTGGGCAGGAAAGGGTGTCTACCAATATATATGTGGTACTGCTGTAACCGGGAAAAATGGGAATTTTACACGCAATAAGATTTTATTGATTTTAATTACAAGAAAAACACTACAAATTGTAAAAAATAGATATTTTTTTATTTTTTTGCACATATTTCACCCAAATGTATTAAAATATATACAAAAAGAGGCCAAACAAGACATTTAGACAAGGTAAAGCTCAGACTCTGCTGAAAAAAAAATATATATACTTCCCTCTTATTCAATCCTTTCACATATTTAAGTCTCAATCCTGTCCCTTCTCTGGAGGAAAGAAGGGAGAGAGGGGACATGATTGAGACCTTTATTTATGTGAAAGGATTGAATAAGGTTCAGGAGGGAAGTGTTTTTAAGAAGAAACTTAATGATAGAACAAGGGGGCACAACCTGAAGCTAGTCGGGGGGAAGATCAGGAATATTTTAGAAAATATTATTTTACAGAAAGAGTAGTAGATGCTTGGAACAAACTTCCAGCAGAGGTAGTTGAAAAATCAACAGTCATTGAATCTAAAAATGCCAGGGATAAGCACACATCTATCCTAAGATAAAAAAAAACATACGGTATACACATAAGGGCAGAATAGATGGACCGTATGGTCTCCTTCTGCCATCACCCTTCTATGTTTCTATATAATTTTCCTGGGAAATCCCTGTAAATCCCTTCAACAATCACAGCTGAACATGTGTTGTGCAAAGTAGTGAAAAATGGTCTGACAACAGAGGCTGACAAAAACTCTAGGTAGGCTGGCACTTAAAGGGTTAAAATATATTCAGTTTGCCTATAAAAGATATGGCCCTATTTTGTACGGTTTTCTAGGTTTAACAATAGTGATTTTATATCTTGGTTTTGAAAGTTTACAGTAAGTTTACAGAAAGTTTACTGTACGCTTCCCGATTCCTGATTCCTTCAGTGTACAGTTGCTGCCATATAGTAGCCTCTACAGCTTTTTTAAAACATGCCAAAATGGGGTCAAGGTGACAGGATTCCTCCATGGTATATACCACTGAAGGAAGATTCCTTTTATGGCTGCATAACAGCTTTTGAAGAATAAAGTTAATAAACCAGTTGGGTTAAACTTTAAGAGCATGGAAATACTGTCAAATACTGTCATACAGTATCCACTATTCAAGATGTATTGGAATGAAAGTAATTGCCAGCAGTGGATATCGTCAAAGTGCCCCCTATAGTAAACAATGAGGGCCTTATTCATCAAGCGATAGCGTCAGCTAGTGTGTCAATAGCGCCAGGTATCGCCAGCTATCGGCGGCTACCGACTCCCGAACGCCAGGCTGCGAATACAATCACGCATTTATCACGCTAAATGAGGCTAGCGCCGGCGAAAGCGTCAGCTAGCGCTGGATTCATCATGTAGCCGACTGCAACGAACAGCGCCGCTGCTAATCCCAGCCCTGCGCCAGGTCAGACCTTTCGCTACCTGGCGCTCTCCCATACATTTCAATGACAGACACTGCAATGTTTTTATTTAAGTGGTTGTTGTGTTCTTGTCTTTTGCCAAAAATTAAACACATGTTGTTTAGGATATGTTTGATTAATCTGTCTTGTTTTTATTGATTTTTTGGTGAAAGATGTAATTTTTACACGGGAATGTTGTGAGTGAAATCTAAAATGCATCACCTCCCACAAAACACATTAGCCTCAAATTAGCTTGCTTTCACAACACACATGGCTTGTAAAGCTACTTTTTAGTCAGTCATGGTTGGCGCTCACGTTTGCTCATTGAAATTGTCAGCGCCCAAGCTATTCTGCAGCCCTGTCCTTGTTGAATCTGTGGTGATCAGTGTTTGTGCAGTCGCTGTTGTGTCTCGCTATGTGCCGGCGCTAGCGTCGCTGTGCTGCGCTGTGCTGTTCATACATGTGCCTTTCTGCATTTTTCCCTGAATTCACTTGCAGCGACCCCAGTCATTCTTAATGAATACACTGTAGTTCTGAGCGTGAATATGTCCACATTCTGCAGGATTTTTTCAGGCGTAAAAGCTCATAACAACCCGTTATGCATTCTCCTGTGTGCCACATTATCATGTTGTTGGATAGTTATATTGTGTTATTATTTTATTAAGGAATCAGATTGTTATTTGTAAGCAACCAGCTCTGTTTTTGCTCTGACCTATGCATTACAGGATATTGAACACCCAGCTAAATCAAGCTAATAATTAATTGCGTCTTGGCCAATAGCTTGTTGTAATGCGTAAATCTCCTATTACCGCCACTTAGCTTGCACGTAGCAGACATTAGCTGGTTCCAAGTGCGCGGAGCGTGTTTTTTTTTCGCTTTCGTCGTATCCACTTCCGGTTTGCTCCTTTGCGTTTCCCAGCTAAATCAAGCTAATAATTAATTGCGTCTTGGCTTGTTGTAATGCGTAAATCTCCTATTACCGCCACTTAGCTTGCACGTAGCGGATATTAGCTTCTTCCTAGTGCGCGGAGCGTTTTTTTTTTTTTTTGGTGTCGCTTTCGTCATATCCACTTCCGGTTTCCTCCTTTGCGTTTCCACCATGCTGCCCAGGAGACGTGTCCTGCGCCTCCCCAGCTCCTCTGACTCTGGCCCCCCCACCCCTCCCCCACCTCCCCCACCTTCCTCACCTCCCCCACCTAACCCCCCTCCACCCCCTCCCCCCCTGGGCCAGCCAAGCAAAAACGTAAAAGGGTGGATAGCCGCGTAAACGGCCAGGTGGTGAAAGTGAGTATGTTTTCCTTGGATTATATGTTTAATCTGTTCTCAGTATAAATGTTTAGTCCATTGGTCTGATGTCATGTATTGATAACATTTTTTTTTTGTCATTTCTCATAGGATTTCTGCATCCACCAATATGACTATGCCCGTGGGGGCAAGAAGCGCATTGCCCTGGAGGTGAAGGCCACAGTATCCCGGCGCTTCCACACCAGCCTCGGTGTGAGATCTATTATGCAGAAGTGGTCGGACTTTAAGCGCCGGGACCCTGAAGGCGTGTACCGCCTATATGATGCGTACGCTTCAGGTAAGTGGAAGTTTATGCTATGTTTATTTTTTTTTTTATTCACCCCCTCACAGATAAGTGTCCTCCCCTGGGGAAACGTGGGAAGGGATTCCTCCCCCGAACGAGACAGGCGGACTCGGGGGAGTCATCGGGGGAGGGTCTGTGACAGGTTACATATGGCCATTTGTACTTAGCCCTTGCCATTCCTCTCTAATTTGCAGCGCATCATATAGGCGGCACCTCCAGGAGCTTTTGGCAACGCCTTCTCCACGGGCATAGTCATGGAAAGTGTTTGTTGTTATCCCTCACATTCCATATGTTATGAAATTCCTTAAAGTGGACCAACACCCATTGTTGATTGGGCTGGGAATCTATAAGCTTCCCTGCCCAATCACCTCCCTCACCGTGGGCCCCCGCCCCAAAAGCCCACAAACTCCTTACCTCATTGGGGGTGGCAGGAGCCACCGCCGCCGCCTCCTGCGCGCCCCTCTAGATGTGTGTGCGCCCGCGTTGTCGCAGACGGAGCCGGTGACCATCCTCCCCACCCCAGCTCCCGGGACGGCCAGCAGCATGTCTGCATGCTTGATTGTTGGCTCCCATTCTTGTTTTGGCCACATAGTGTAAATTTGTGGTTTATTGCAAACAAAATTGGCCTGCTAAGGTGGTGACCTCTAATATGCTTGGCCCAACCAGTTTAATCGTTAGGACTTAGGCCCTGATGTTTGGCTGTAACTAAACAAATAAATGTACACACTGGGACTTAGACCTTAATTTATTCCCAAGAGTTAAGAGTAAATGTATGCTTGGGATGTTGTGGCCACATTTAAGGCAGCCACTAGTACTCATATAATGGTAACAACTAAGGGCACAGTGGCCAACAATGTGAATGTGAGCGTCAGCTAATTTTAGCCAATTACATTACATTGCTACATCTGTGTATGTTGAGGTCACATTCTATCTTTTGAATATGGTTTTTTTCTACTCTCTACAGCTTGTGAAAATCAGCATCGCAGACTGTGGCAGTCGATCCGGCGTCTTCGCCTTATGCTGCTGGCCTTGAAGAGGGGTTGTTAGGGTGGGGGGGTATGCTTTGAGCCGCTGTGCGGCCGAATGTTGGGCCTGTTGCCCGCCTTGAGGAATAATAAATATTTTGTATTTTTGTAATTACAGTGTGTTGTGCCTTGTCAAGCATAGTTTAAGTGTCTACCAACCCATTATTTGTAAAATGTTGGTGTACCTTTGTAGCCATTTAATGTGTAAACCATAGTAAGATATGGTCACCAATGTGTGTCATACATTTCTGGCTACATATACATATCTAGATCTAGAGACTCATCCCTGACTGTGTTGTTAGCTATGTCTTTGAAAAAACACAATTTAGAGGTGGGGTACTCAAATGTATTAGAAACAAATGAAACACAACAAAAAGAAATTCAATATTCTTGGCTTGGGGGCCTGGGAGGTTGCGAGTCATTGCTAGGGATGGTGTTGGGGGTCAACAGTGCAGTAAAAAAAATAGACTGCTGTTGTATCAGCTGATGCATCAACAACACACTTTGGTCCTGGCGCTGTAAAGATTGCTCCATCACATGTGCAATGCGATTCAGTTCCCGGTTGGTTTGAATTTGGTGTCCTTCTCTCACATCCTGGAGCTGGCGCTGCAGGTCCTCAATTTGTTGCCGACACACCAGCACCTGATTTTCCAACGCCGCAATGCGCTCATAAGTTCCATCACGTGGCTGTTGGCGACTGTAGTCCTCCAGCATCCAGACCCCTAGCTCATAAATTTCGGCACTGGTCGGTGCCACACCTCCTCTTGTTGTGTGTTCTGGCTAAAAAACAAAAAGAAAAGATTGTAGTGAAGGTGAAACAATGCAGGTATGCCCCTACCAATCATTTACCCAAAGTGTAACAATCAAACTTACCCTTGATTGAGACTCTGTAGCTTGGCCACATGGCACTTGGGAAGAGGTCCCAGCTTGGGGTTCAGGTCTGGCCTCCTGCCAAAACACCAAAGAAATAACATGTTACATGTTGGTTCATGGACTACCCACTAACATGTCAATGTGGTTATTGTTCCCCAAAATCAGCCATGTTACCTCAGTGCCGTCCGCCCGAAGTAGTTCCGGGGTCTGGCTGCCAGAAAGGGGCAAATCCACATCTGAGAGATGGGGCAAGCTGGCATATACTAAACAGGAAAGTCATGTTAGTAGGTCAGTGGACCAAACTCAAATGTAATATGGATAGACTATCGAGGCCATACCTCAACAAAGTTGCAGATTACACACTAGCCAAAAGGGATCTTGTAAACTCAGATTGCTGACATGTATGTAAGAGGAAGATGAGCCAATAATTGGGCCAAACAATAACAGACACTTTGCTCAAATTACACATACCCGCAATCTCCCAGATGTCCGGAGTTTAGCCCTCACTCGAGCTTTGCCCTTGAAAAAACGCGTTTAAACACAAGTTGGCCTACTAAATTACCAAAAAAGGTTTGCAAAAATCCTTACGAGATAATCAAGCAAAACCAACTTACCCTCATCTCTAGCAGCCTCAACATGAAGGGCCCTTTCCGGACAGCCACTTCCGATATTCCGGGCAACTTAAAAACACAATTAATGTCTCTAAATATTCCTAACACTACTCTGGTGAATGTTTGTCTTTTAATATACCAAAAAAATGCATTGTAATCACTCTAAACAGTTTACTAATGAGCCTGGGGATGGCAAATCCACTAAAAAAAACAATCTTCAAGTTGACCTAGCAAACATGTAGATTGTTAGATTAACCAAATAGAACCAGTGTAACATAAACAGCATAAAGGATACATTGTTTTAGGCAATACACACCAACAGGGTCCTGTTGACCTGCAACATCGGAAGTGGTGTCCAAAGATGAAGCAGTGACTTGGCCTACCAAGAAAAAAGAGGAATGAAAGACATGCACTTGTGTTAAAGTGGCTAAAGCAAGGTTGACACATGCACTTACCGGCATCCAAAGAGTAGCTTGGCTCCTGAGGAGATGCTGGTGCCAATGGCGGTGCAGCTAGGCAAATTCAAAGAATAAATTTAGCCATTGGTAATGTGCGGGACCCAAAAAAGAAATAAGGTGTGTGTGAGCAGCTCAAGCAATAATATTCCCTAATCAAGGCCAGTGTGGCTTCCACATGTATATGCAGATATATGGCCACACATCTCTGGCTTCCCACATAGCTACACATGTTAGGGCCTTGTTAGCTAGTTGCTGAGAGGGTTAAAGTGGGCGTGAAATTAGTCCGCAGGCCCATATTAGTAATCCTCAACAGTGGTACAAGCTATTGTTTGAGGTGCTCCCACACCTATTTTGTACAAAAACAACCCAGCCCATAAATTAGTGATAAATACCTTCAATGGCAGACTGGGTTAGGCTTGAGGTTGGTTGAAAGGCAGGAGTTGTGGTGTCCTCAGCCAAATCCGGGACATCACCATGTGCACCTATGCAGAAAGCAACAGACAAGAAAGGAAAACATTTATAAGGTATAATGTACTACTTCACAGGTCCTACTGTTAGTTGGCCAGAAAGAGACAAAGCAAAGAACATACATTAACATTACCAGCAAAAAATATGCAGAAAATATGTACCTTCAGTCCAACCTGTGGTGTCATCCCCAGCATCAACACCCTGCAGCCGAATGAGCGGAATTTTGGGCTTCAGCATCTCCTCATATGGCCTGTAGGTACTCTTTGGACTCTGGATGGTCCCACTCTCGACATCAAGATCATGCTTCATCTTTTGCATAAGGGCCCTTCTCAAAGTGTAGAAGTGTTTCTTGCATGATGGGCCACTACGTGGGTATTGAGCACTGCTAGTAAGCTCCTCCCCAATGGCATCCCACAATTTGCTCCTTTCTTGCTTGCCTATAGACTGGCTTTGGGAGCCAAATATTAGCTCCCATTTGGCCAGGATAAGGCGCACAAGAGTATTGTTCTCCGCCAAATTAAATTCTGGCTCCCTCTTGGCAAATGGGCGGCTGGCCTTGGGTGCAGGCTCACCTTGGGCCTGGGCCCTTTTCCTTAAGGGAGGTCTGCGCACAGCACCCAACACACTCCTACTTGGGCCAGCTGTGGCCGGCAGATGTCCAGAATTTGGCTCCATCCTGTAGCTGCACACACACACCACTAGACAACACACAAGCACGCATACAGACTACAGAATGGCATCGCCTTCTTTTTGGGGTTGGGCAGTTTTTATGTGCTCTACCAACCAATCACAAACAGGTCCACTTAATTGCTTCACACATACTGGCCAGGTGCTTGTAGCCACAGCTCCACTGCACTGATTGAACCATGTTTGGTAGGCAATTAACTAATTACAGAGCTCATTAACCAAACAACACACAACCAAAGACAACAATGTACTCATGTATATTAAACACTTGTGACATGTGGCTCTACAAACGGCTATTTAAATATAGAGCAGCTTACCTTTCATTGGTCCACCACAGAATTTACAGCCATGTCCGTTAATGCACACAAGTTTCGGCTCACGTACGCTAGTAGCGCTAATAGCGTGCGCATGCGCAATCCGTTTCACGCACACCTGGGTCAGCTAATTGCAGACAGGAAATAGCAGAGCAACGCAAAAGGCGGCAAAGTGGACCTGTCCTTTTTCAAAGTGAAGTATAAATGGCTGGATTTGCCAACCTTCTGGTATTGTTACACTGTGGCAAAGGCTGTGGTGTGGTGGTGTGGTGTTTTTGTCCCTTAGCTCATTTTAGTGTCTGGCTGGGTTGGGTCCTCACTCTCTGTGGCTTGTTGGGTGATTTCTGACATCAGTGCTGTTTCTTTAGGAGATTGATTTTGTTGGCATATGCAAATATTGTGGAGCATACAGCAAGTGAGGCTTGATTTTGGGGCCTTTTGTGGGCTGTGCAGCAACTCCCCTCTTGGTTGTGCCTAACTTAGAAAGCAAACTTTCAGCAGTCTGGTGGTTCAGACCACTATACTTCTGGTTTTGTGGTGAGCTGCATTGTAGTGAGTGTGTGAGGAGTGTGCTTGCTTGTGTGTGTGGTGTGTTTGTGGATTTTGTATTTGTTTTGCTTATTTGGTATATCTGTTGAGTGTGAGATGGATAAGAGTGTGATGTATGGGTTATGGGTGCAGGGATGTGTGAGAATGCTGGAAGAGCAGGAGGCCAGGGAGGAGGGTGCTGCGAGGCTTAGGGCACCCAGATTCTTTTGGCATCCGCCTTTCAGTGTGGGATTTAAGTGACGAGCAGATCAGGAGCCGCTTCCGTCTGAATCGTGCAGCACTACAGTCCCTATATGATCAGATTAAGACCAAAATCGATCCATCCACCAAACGCACCAGATCCATTCCAGGCATAGTACGCCTATGTGCCAGTCCCTATTTACATCCAATTTCCTGAGGATGAGGATGAGGTTGCCAAAATAAAACATGCTTTCTATCGCATGGGAGGGATCCCGAATGTGCTAGGATGTGTGGATGGTACACATATCCCTTTCCGCCCTCCCCGTGCACAGGAGCTGCATTATCGGAACCGAAAGCAGTTCCACTCCATCAATGTCATGGTTGTGTGTGACCATGACATGAAGCTGCGGGCCGTGAGATCTGGTTTCCCCGGCTCATGCCACGACTCGTGCTGCAGCGGTCAGTCCTGTGCAGGAAGTTTGAGAACAACGAAATGCCAGCTGGCTGGCTACTGGGTAAATAAGTAACCATGTCAAAGTATTTTGCCTAAAATATGTGGCCTAGTAAGCTATATTTTAAAAAATGAAACCAAAAACATGTACTAGTACTAATTGCTGTCTCTCTCCTTGTGTTTTTCCCACAGCGGACAAGGGATACGGGCAGAGAACGTGGGTGATGACTCCGGTCAGAAACACACAGACCTCTGCCCAAGAACGCTACAATGCAGCACATCCCAAAACCAGAAGCATTGTGGAACGAACCATTGGACTGCTGAAAGCGCACTTTCTGTGTTTGGCACGTCCAGGAGGAGAGATGTTGTACAGTCCACAAAAGGTCTCCCAAGATTATCCACAATCTTTGTATATGCCACAGAATCCAACCCCCTGAAGAAACAGCACAGGTGGCCGAAATCCCCAACTTGGCCGCAGAAACGAGTGAGGACACCCAGACTGGCTTTGAGCTAAGGGAAAGCATGATCACTTCGTTTTTTGCGGTAAGCTAACTACCCTTCACTCTAATCCAAGTACTGCACTACAGGGGAAAAATTTGTTGCCTACAATCATAATTTGTCAGAAACAACTATAAGGGCTGTGTAAGCTGACCCTAACCACTCTAAGGGCTGTGTAAGATGAGCCAAACCACTCTAAGGGATGTGTAAGATGAGCCAAACCACTCTAAGGGCTGTGTAAGATGAGTCAAACCACTCTAAGGGCTGTGTAAGATGAGCCAAACCACTCTAAGGGCTGTGTAAGATGAGCCAAACCACTCTAAGGGCTGTGTAAGATGAGCCAAACCACTCTAAGGGCTGTGTAAGATGAGCCAAACCACTCTAAGGGGGGGGGGGGGGAAATTGACCAACATAACAATTAGGGGTGTTGTGCAAGTTGGCAAAAACTGTCCCAAAGAAAATTAAAAAAATGTCAATAAATGCGAAACAAAAAAATTTATTCTAAATACTAATTCCAATTTTTCTTCTTTTTTAGGCACCAAGATAAAAAACCACTGGAGTTTTATTGGTCACTTTCACCCAACAAAATTTAAAACTAAAACAAAATTCACCAAAGAAACATGTTGCAATGTGTTTACTACTGAAGGTACTAACATTGATTTCAAGCCAACAGCAAACCAAGGCACAGGCGCTGTGTTGAATAGCGTGTGTCAAAATGACAGCGCCTACAAAGCTGATCTGAAACATCATATTCACCAATGTAGCCATTGTTCACAACAACTCCAGGTAGCGACTGAGGAGGCCTGCTATAGCGAATCGCAGCCGCCCGCGGCGTACGCTAGCGGCGCTCATAGCGCCATACTTCAGTCGCTCATCTGTCGCTACCTGGCGCTATTACTGAATCGGCCTTCCCGTGTACTGCAATGCAGGGAAGTAATGATATTGCCTGCGAAGGACAAAGCCTTTGTCAGCACAGACAAATGGCGCAGGATTAGACTACTTTAATTTTTCTCCATCTGTACACTCTAATCCACTCAATAAGCCTGATGCATAGCCTGTCCTGTACACATTCCCGCATGGTGGAATGCTTAATACTCTTTTCCAGGACTTTTTGGTTTGCCTACGTGAAAACGAATATTCAGCATATCAATTCGTGTCAGACTGAGGTTATGTATTCTCGCTATTGCAAGTTTACAGCTTCAGCCTGTGCTTGGGCATTATTTTGAGCCCTGATTTTGCCTGGATGTTACCGGTCTCCAATTATGCCCACTTTTTGCTTGTGGGATTGCTGGAAGATGTGTGTGATGTAGCCCCTTGATGAGTTCCTGGAAGAGTATGAGCTTCTACAGTGCAGTGGCCTGCTGACTTTGCTCCTTCTGGAACTTAGGCATACCTGATGTCTGGACTTTAATCGAATGTCTGACCAACAGGTGTTCGGGGTGTGGGCATAGTTGGCCCCTGCCACAAGAAAGGGGCATGCGATTGACATTATGACCAAATTTGTTGGCTGCCTTCAATTCGTAGCGAATGGCTCCTTCCAGAAGCTTGGGGCACTGCCTGTTGCCATGTCCAAGCCTTTGCTGAGCTGCACTCTGACTAAATTTCTCAATGGTTGCTCTGCAGGAAGAATCTATTTTCCTGACAGCATTGTAGCTTGGAATGTGGTGAAGTTGTTTTCTTTCAACAAATTGTGAATATGCCGAATGTCATGGGTGCCATCAACTGCACGCATGTGGTGTTGGTGCCTCCTGCAGCACAGAAGTATATGTATTGATATGTTTAGGTGCTCATTGGTCCTCCTTGTTGCTAAGTCTTCTCTGTTTATGCTAGCTTTTGTTCTGCTCCTCTAAACTAGCTAATCCTTGTTGCTCATTGGACACCCCATGTCCAAGTTGCCCATGTATTTGCTTGCTCTTTGCCTGCTACTTTATTGTTGCTTGTGTGTTAACCTGTGCCTGTTGTCCTTTTCATCTAGAAAACATAGTAGAGCAGGATAAAGGTATCATGGATTGGTTTGAGACTGGCAATCTGGTTTGAGGCTGGCAAGACTTGATTTGATTCTTGGTTTGATGCTGGTGATCTGAGTGGCAGTTGGCCTCTTGGTAAGTGTATGTATTAGTCTTGCCTTTCTGCGTTTCTGTTGTTAGCCTTGCATTTGCAATGTTGGATGTTATTATCACCGGGGGCCCATAGGATGTATTTTTGGTCTTTTTTAGTGTTGCCTATTTGTCTCCCTGCCCTCCCTCCATAATTGTGTGCTCATGTCCCTAGTTTCAGTCCCCATCCCCCCCCTTTTGCTGGTTTAACTCCTTTGTCCATGTAGTGCACCATACCTTTAGTTTGTCCTGCCCGCCAGCACCTATTTGTCTTTTCCTTTCATTTGTATCTGTTCATTTGTATCTGTTTTGTTTTTGTTTTGCTATATTGTGTTTGTTATTTGCTGCTGTACCCCCCCCCCCCCTTTGATTTTTGGGGGCTGTGACTAAACAGATATACCAAACAAAATAGTTTGAAGTGTAATTTATTTGTGGAGCTAACAAACTGGACCCCACAAATGGTGCTCACATTGGGCAACAATGAAACATTGGTAGAAAAGCAAAATGGTTGGGTTCTCAGGCCAAAAAAAAAGAAATGTTGTTTTGGTGCTCCATTTAGGCAATCAGTGCCTCAAAATTGCTATTGAGACATTTCTGTTCAACCATCACTGCAGCCAGATGCTCATGGAGCAGATTGGCAGTTCTCCACACCACTTTAAAATACCTGGTGGAGTCCCGGCAGAAGGTGGAGCTGTTGGCCCACCAGTCTGCCTCCATCATTTGGTAATGCCACGCCACAGTCCGAGGGGTTGGAGCTGGGAGGCGGCCTGGGTTCCTGTGTTGTCTGAATTAGTGGTAGTGTCCGTAGCCTATTTGGGGACATCTGCTTGCTCTGCTGTCCCAGGGACTCCTCAAAGTCCTGTAGGTCTTCCAGAAGAGGTGCAGTTTGTGTGGATAAAGGTAAACATAAGTGCTTGTTTGGGGCCAAGGTCCCACAAAGCAAATACATTACCTAATTTCATCAGACTGAGCCTACACATCCACCATGTAACCTTCCATCAGCACATTGGGTGCTGCAAGGCAAGGGAGAAACACTTTAAGCTAAACACATTCCTTAGCTGCACTCCTTGAGCTACTCTGGTACACACCGGGCACCAAAGTGATGTGTGCCCACCACACCTTTGCTGTTTGGGATTGCAGTTGTAGGTAAACCCATCTGTGCATTTGCTAGGCAAACATGTGTGTTTCAAGCAAGCACTCACTGTTGTCGTGTGCATCTGGCCAGTCATGCTTGTGCCAAATGTTTGTGGTTTTGGTCCCCCCCCCCTTCAAAATTAAGCATTTTGGAGGCAACTAACTCTTACCACTTGTGAGCAGGTGCCGTTGATGTTGATGGTCCCATGGTGCAGAATCCCATGGACACACTTGCTCTACATGCGTGAATTTGAAGGGTTTTGGGCAACCTTCAATCAGTCTGCAACTTAAAACCCTACACTTATGACCTGGCACATCTCTTTTGTTATAGTGCAGGGCCGTTGCCCAGCCAGCCTGTCAAAATTAGCAGTGACCACATTCCACAGGGCCTCTAACTGTGTGTCAGTGAACCTATTTCACGTGTGGATGTGAAACAGGCTGCCACCATTGGTGTGCCACCCCACATGTACCTTAGTGAACATGCCATCAGTCATATGCCCCAGCCACAGTAACATGTACCACCCTTGCCTGTTTGCAGAGGATGCTGGGGGGGATGTGTGTAGGGTGAAGGGTAGGGGACACTGTAGGATGAGAAAGGAGCGAGCCCATAGACCTTCCAATCCGCCAGTATTGGCGGTATGAAGAAGGGGTCCACCAGGTTTGCCTAGCTGTCTCTCTGTCTAGCAAGGCCAATCCACCAGTAATGGTGACTGGGAGAGCTGGAAGCAATGTGGAGAAACCTAGGCACATGCTGGTTTGGAGTAGTGTCTTGAGAGTCATGCGTGATGCATATGCACATACTGGCGAGGCCAATTGCCAACCCAAACAAGTAGGCCAATACATGCATTGGCTTGCTGCACATGGGGGAGATGTGAGACCATGCTCCATTTGTGTCCTTTATTATGACAAAATCTTTCAATAAAAATGTATTAAGACTTAAAAGATCTCCTTGGTGTAACACTACAAGACTTTAGTAAGCAGTCAGACCAGCTATAGGGCAGGTTGCAACTGCAAGCCACCCCCTTCTAATCAGTGAGTCTGCTCCTTTTTGACCATTGACAAGAGTGTATCCTGGAGCAAGTAATATGACCCTTTCTGGAGTCCAAGTGAGAAACCTGGAAACCCGTTAGGGTAGAAGAATGGCTCATGTTCCTGGGAGGCCTACAACTAGAGATGAGCAAACTGATATGGACAGTTTTCGACATTGAGCTGATATTCTTGGAATTTGTGCTGAATGTTTTTCTGAAATAGTAAAAGGTACTCAACAAACTTACCTCTTCCCTTGCTATCCTCTGACGCAGCTAGGTGGAAGACACAGATCATATGCCCTACTAGCCTGCCCACCACAGAGAGGGGCTCTTTATATCCCTGAGAAGTGAGCTGCCAGGAGAAACCCTGACCCCTACCTCCCTGAAGTAACTTGTTACCATTAAAAATGTTTTTAAAAACTGTGTGGGTTCCTTTCTCTTTGGCAAGACCAGCCCAGGCAACAGTTATGTAGGCTTGTAGCCCAGGGATTGAAGGCAAGTGGCTTCCCCACCAGCTCTTGGCACTATAAAAAGCCCCTCCCAAGCTGGCAGGAGCTCAGTCCCTGGCTAAGCATCTGCTTCCTTCAACAGAATGTAGAGCAGGGAGTGCCGTAGGATAGCATCAGAGGAGGTGAGTTGTTTTTTTCTTTGATCGATTAGTTCAGAGAAGTAGCTAGGCTTTCTGACACCCGGGGCAAAGATTTAAAATGGTGCCCCCTACGTGTGCTGAGGCCCCCCTTTGGTGCCCCCCTGACCTGCTGCACCCGGGGCATGTGTCCCCCCCTGCCAACCCCAGCTACACCACTGGATTAGTAAGGAGCACTATCACAAAATTGGTGTCTATAAACAAATTGACCTGATAGTAGTCATGTTTGTAAATGTTATAATGCTAAGGAAATGTGTGGCAAAAAAAAAAGTTTGAAATGTTGTGGCTGCAGAGCGATAGGGGTTTCTAAGATCGTCTGGGTGACGGGTGTTGTCACCCAAGAAGAATCCATGTGGGTTGCAGGGGAGAGCTCCCTACAGCTACTGCTTTATGAAGCGAGCGGGGGAACTTTACATGGCGGGAGCCAGGGAAGAAGGAGTGGGTGGGTCCATTGCAATGGTTTTCCTGTAGTGTTGTGAGCCTTCGTTTATACTGCCAGTTATGTTTGGGTGAGAATGTAGAGATGTTTATGCTGTGCTGGCAGTAGAGAGAGTTTGGGTGAGAGTGGAGTGAGAGACGTCTGTGCTGCCATTAGAGCTGGAATGGGGGGGCCAAAAATCAGCCCAGGATTCTACCAGCACCTGGCCTACCCATGACCAGCCAGTGGCATCTCTGCTGCTACCTGGTCAATCAACCAGTGTGCTCCAAGACTGAGGCTATATCATTAGGGTGAGGACATGGACTGTGGTTGCTTGGGTGAGGGGGAAGAGTGGTGAAGGGGATGGGGGCTGAGATTGGATGGGAGTGTTAGTAAAGGTAGCAGCCCAGACTGCCCCAAAGCAATGCTGCCCACCGGGCATTGATGTATCCATCCTCCTATCCATCCCTCAAGGAGGGAGTGTGGATTAATTTATAAATTGCCCCTATTCCCCTCCCCGAAAAGTTGGGAGGTATGTGTTTATGCTGTGCTGGCAGGAGATAGGGTTCAGGTGAGAGAGATCTTTATGCTATAAAAGAGAAAGCGGTTATTACATTCACAGTTATTACATTGCATGTGGTTTACAGTTATTACATTGAAAGTGTGCTTAGGCTTGAGCAAATCATAAACTCTGAATCAGAAAGTGCAAGATTCAAATTCTACTCCCTATTATTTCATTTTTTTATTTTATTTTTTTCACAATTTTATTTTTCTGTTATCACCCTCTTTTTGTTGCTCTAAATTATTATTTTGACAGCTTTTCTTTCATGTTACCCCTGCTTCTGCCTGCCGTATCTTTCAGTTTCCCATTTTCTCTCTTATTCCTGCACACTTTCTTCCATGTATTCTGTGGACCAAAACCCATGGCCTGACAGCCCTGGAATCTTCAAGATGCTTTGCAAATGGTCTGCTTGCATGCAGAGCTTGGCAATGGGGAGCCAGAGCGTCAGCATCCCGGGGTGTACATCTGAATTGTTATCCGTGGGAGCCTGCTTCAGCCCTGAGAATGTGGCCGCAGCTATTTACATCCCCGTGGGAGCCAGTAGAAAAGGTGGGTTTTGTGAAAACTTGGGTGGCGTTTTACACAGTGGGGCATCCTGATTTGGGATGCCCCAGAAGAAGGCCAGTGGTCGGCATTGGACTTTATATATAAAGCACCTCTCACACACAGATCTGTTACCGCCATGTACAGCACCTGCCTGTGAAAAAACGCTGGAGCAGCTTTTGCTAGGAGGCCAGTGGGGTAAATGAGGCAGCTGTCTGTTACTATAATTGTTTCTATCCAGGCACACAACTTCCCTCTTATATCCCTAATGGGATGTAAAATGTAATATTTACATAAAATAAGTCATTTCAAAGCATTTAAAAAATCTTTGATTATATGTAAATACGTATGTATTCTAACTAAAGCAGCTGGCTTCAATTTCATTTCCTGGCATGATTGGCATTGGAAGGACATGCCATGGGCAGCTTTATGGGTCACAAGTGCACTCTACTGTGGTCAGAGCCAGCTGCAGCAGCACTGTGGCTTGATTTGGTAGCTAGCATTATATGCTCTAAGAGACAGAGACCATTACACCACTATTTCATGTGATTATGGAGGAATGGCATGGAAAGCAGGGCAAACTTTGGAGACCGGCTCTGGCTTATACCCAGCACTACAGGAAATGTAGGAAAGGCATATCGTGCCTGCACTCCCATATGCACATGTGCAGACCCCCAGGGCAGGTAGACAGGTAGGTGGATCGCCAGGTAGGTCAGGCAGATGGGTAGCTGGGTGGCCAGATAAGTAGGGGGGCAGGCAGATGGGTAGTTGGCCAGGGGGTAGAAGGGCAGACAGGTGGGTGGCAAGGTAGGTAGATGGGAAGACATATAGGTAGGTGGGTATGGGGGCAAGCAGACAAGTGGGTGGCCAGGTAGCTGGGGGAACAAGCAGGTCGGTAGGTGGGTTGCCTGTTATACAACAGCTTTAATTTGCTGATTTTGGTTTCAATTTGCTGACTTTAAGAAGTTTATTATTTCTTATGCTGAATTGACTTCTCTGTAATTGAGAGACAGAGACCTGTCATTGAAATATTGTGGAAGATGTGTAGATATTGTTATACCAGGTTGAATTAGGCCTACCTTTGTTTAATGAAACCTTGAGGTCTGCTTTTCTGCTGTCTTTCTCTTAGTCATATTGGTTAACGTCGAACCTTGAGGTCTATCTATTGTTAGAATATTTGAGTAAGGTTTATATTATATATCTCTGACAATGGGTCTCAACCAACTTGTGTACAGAAACGTGTAACTACTAATTTGTGGTTGAAACCCTGTTTAAAGAGGCTTATCTATTGCCAACCTGTTTGATTAGATTTAGCGAAAATATCTTGTTGAATATGATAAACACAAAGATGCTGCTGCACCAACCAAAGTTATAAACCCAAAAAAAACAAGTGTGCAGCGATCCCTTGAAGCAACCATGCAAAATTAACCACCACATGGGGAGAGCTTCTACTCCCCACAGCAATGGGACCACCGCACCACTCCTTAATCTTACTATACAAATTTTTTATTAAAGTTCCACATTGACCTTACAAACATGATTAAAACCATTTAAAAAACATACAGTCCAAACAAAACACCATGATTATTGTTAGGCACTGTGCAAAGATAGATAAATACCTGGATTCTAAGTAATCATGGTAAGATATTAGGGTTGATTCAGAGCCCCTTTCTCACCTTTTTTTGCATGAATATTTCCATTCTCGTTCATTTTTTCCCGTCGTCTGATTCAGCAAAGCTTTTTTCTGCGAGAACTTTAGTGTGAAATGTTTTCATTTTTGCATGATTTTTTCGTTTGGTAGCAAGACCTCCATAAAAATGATGAGAAAGGGGCTCTGAATCAACCCTATTGTCATGTCCCTTCACATAATCCCTCTTCTTAATCCCTCCTACAAAGTGCATAGTGCTATATCCCACAGATCGCTGTGCAAACAAGTATTGTGCAAGTGAAATTGAAAGTGAATATGATTATCCCAGTAGATGAGCCCCCAAAAAGAAGCCGGCAAAGTGCTAACTAGATATACCATTCAAAAATCCCATAAGAAAAAGTAAAATCCATCTATACTTTTGAAGTAAAAAAGTATCCAAGGGGGATAACCATGACCAAGATGAAATGAGCATATAGTAAATTATGTTACCAGGTGCACAGTGCCCGCCTCCCATGCGTTCCATGCCGACGGCAAAGAACGTCACTTCCTCAGGGCAAGGTGTAGCTATAACGTTCTTTGCCGTCATCATGGTGTTTTGTTTGGACTGTATGTTTTTTAAATGGTTTTAATCATGTTTGTAAGCTCAATGTGGAACTTTAATAAAGAATTTGTATAGTAAGATTAAGGAGTGCTGCGGTGGTCCCGTTTGTGTTGCTGTGGGGAGTAGAGGCTCTTCCCAAGCGGTGGTTTATTTTGTTGAATATGATGTTTAATCACGACGCAAGATTTGTAAATTGTACTCCAAGTTGATTATTATCCAATAATTAAGTCAGAAGACCAGCTGGGGGGTTTGGGTAATAATTAGTTATGAATAATTATTCTTTGTAAAGATGTGCGACAGCAATAGCTGCTGCTGAGTCCCTTTAAAAGAGAGATATTATCTGCATATCGAGGTGTGTGTGTGTGTGGGTGAGTGCCACTTGGGTGCTACAAAGAGTGCGCCACAAGGAACCTTTCACTTGGTGTGCCAGGAAGTAGCAGAACTGGGCATCGTCACCCACAGAAGCACATTCTTGTCTCTCGCTGTTCATACAGCTGATGTGGTGATCCTGTGGGGAAGCTATCCAATTGAGTCCATGTAGTTCTCTCAAATGAAGTGGTGAAGTCAAGGTCAAGTGTTAATGTATTCTTGTGTTCACTTGTATTCTTAACATTTGTTAAGCTTACTTTTCTGTATATAAGTATAGTATATATTCTCTTATTCAAAATAAAAGAACATTCTTTATTGGTTATGCTCTGAACTCTTTAAAACAATATAACGAACCTGCATTGATAGTAGTAGCCTGCCATGGGCATTAATTAGTAAAATATTTGGTATTTGGGAATGTTTTGGCCATTAGCAAAACAGTGGCCAGGTAGGTAGGTGGGCAGACAGCCAGGTGGGTGGCCAGGCCAGGTAAGTAGGTAGGAGAGAAGGGGGAATTAATTGTGGCAGTGGTGGTGGCAGTGGTTTCGGGCAGACTCGAGATGGAGTCTGCCTACCTTCAGGTGGTGGCAGCTCCAACTTAGAGTAGGTGGGTGGCCAGATAGGTAGGTGGGCACGCAGGTGGGTGGCCAGGTTAATAGGTAGGAGGGAAGTGCAACTTCATTGTAGTGGTGGTGGTGACAGCGGCTCCAGGCGGATGGCAACCTTAAGATGGAGTCCGTCTACCTGCAGGTGGTGGCAGCTCCTACAACGAGTGGGTGGGGTGCTGGCAGCGGCAGCTCCTCTCCTCCAGTTTAGGGAGACGCCTCCTCTGTCAAAAGTCAGGGGTCTGCTGCATGCCCCTCTCACTCCCAGACCTGACATCGCCCCCCCAGCAAGGTGAAAGCTGGTCAGGGAGAAGGGAAGGGGGGGTTGCTGGAACAACGCTTGCCAAGGTAACCAGCTGTTTTTATTTTTTTCACCTTTTGCTGGAAAAAAAAATCTTTAGTAAAATAATATATGCTTATGTGCAATATTGTAATGTACAGTAAAGCATTTTCCAATATTCACCAAAGACTCGGCAGCATTATCTGCATAATAATATTTCAACTTTGTTTCACACCAATGAGCTTTTCAGTACAGAGCTGGTTACCCTGACAGGGAACAGAGAAATGTCAGCAAGCTGTAGCGCTGCTCATCTCCTATTGGAAGAATTACAGCTGCTGCAAAGTGCATTTATTTCAACGTCCCTCATTAGAAAAAGTAGTGTCATTATAATGTGTTTCTGTAGGGGCTTTGGTCAGAGGTGGGTTTTCTGTTTACAAGGGTGAAATACAATCTGAATATTTTTTTTGAGTGACTTTTTAATCTCCCGGTTATTTAGACTGTAGATGAGAGGGTTAAGCATTGGACAAATAATAACATAAAAAATAGATACATACTTGTCTTGATTGGATGAATATTGTGAAGAAGGCCCAAAGTATGTGAACATTCCAGTGCCGAAGAACAAAAACACCACAACGACATGGGATGTGCATGTTGAGAAGGCTTTATATCGTCCTGCAGAATGAATCTTTAGTACAGAGGACAAAATACAACCATAAGAAATTAAGATTAGAGTGAAGGGCAGGAGAAGTGACACAACAGAAAGACATGCAATCCCAAGAGCGTTCATGGAAATATCGGCACATGACAGTTTAGTGACGGCTAGAAGTTCACACATAAAATGATTGATTTGGTTTTTATTGCATAATTGCAGTGGTGTTGCTAAGGATGGAACAATATTTATCATAAAGCTGAAGAACCATACAAAGGCAGTCAGGCAGTAGCAAACATTCCATCTCATAAGAACTGGATAATGGAGGGGACGGCAGATGGCAGCAAACCGATCGTAAGCCATGAGAACAAGAAGCTGGCACTCCGTTCCACCTAAGAAAACAATGATATATAACTGCGTGCCACAAGCAAAGTTGGAAAGTGTTCTCTGGGTAGACAACAGGCTAAAAAGCAATCTTGGAACAGCCGTTGTGGAATAGCAAAGGTCTATTAAAGACAAGTTACACAGGAAAAAATACATAGGAATGTACAAGTTGCTGTTTGATAGAATTGTGCACATTATTAAACCATTTCCAATAACAGTGATTAAATAGGTTGTTAGAAATAAGAAAAATAGTGGCAGGTTTATATTTGGATCATTGGAAAACCCCAGAAGAACAACTTCAGTAATTACTGTCAGGTTATTAAAATCCATTTGATAAATTTACGATTTACATAGGACTGGTGGAAACTGTTGCTCTGGTAACACTATACCTCAAACGTTTTCCTGTAAAAGGATTCATTGGAAATGCTTTGGTAACTGGTTTTACAAAGTAAAATATGGAAAAATAAATTACTAATCCCTTTTTCTGAAGCAACAACCAGGTGCGCTTTTCCCATTCACCAGAAAAGGGCTCCCAATATGCTGGCATGTGCACACTGGTACGCCTTACCGAATCATGTGGATGCACATGAAAGCTCATCCAAGTTAACAATTCTTGTCTTTGCAGCTTGCTAATGTGCACTCGTGTGCAGTAGGACACTGTTCAATTTAATATGCACCTGCGCTAATGTGCAGTTGTGTCAGTGAAACAGAGACCTCTTGTACAGATGTGCAATAACAGTAGGCCCTAGCGATTGCTACCAGTTGGTGTAATCTTCCTGTGAGTTTCTGTTTCAATTTCTGTGTACAACATGGTTTGTTCAACCTCGATCCTGCTCCCTGTTACAACCGCTGCTTGTTCTGCCAGCCCATGACACTGGGCTCGATTTCATGACTTCAATCTTGAAAGCGACTGCCGACTCTGATTTGAGGCTTAACTAATTTCGTGAAAATTTGCGCCTAAATAAATTGTTGGTAAGGATAACCACTATAAGTGTTTTCAGTTCATGCTCTTGAGGCCTTCAGTAAATATCTAATTTTTGTTACCAAGAGACCCTTGTTGCTTTCTTTTCCATGTGCTACGTTTTGCCCAGTAATCCCAAAGGACTGAAGCTTTATTCCCTCCAAAAAGCCTAAATGATTATAGACTAGTCTACACATGCTCAGCCTGCGGCCCGGGGGTGCATGTTAATCTTACAGCATCTGATGTATACCCTGACCTGCTATGGGGAAAGTGGGAGATGCAAATATAACTGACGTGTAACGTTAGAGTAAGGATGAATAATTGCAGGTACATTAGTATAGAAGGGGTGCATTGGTAATTGCAGATGACAGCATTGGCTTGGATAAATACGGTGACGTTGATTGTACAACACCACCCCTGAGTGAAACCTTTGGCAGACTAATTAGGTAAAATCTTTTTTTAATAATAATTGTATCCTTAGCACTGGTGGGAGCCTAGATGGCTTGAGTAATGAGAACATGGTTAAGATGGGGGACTGATGGGGCAGGGGCTATAAATAATGGAACCATATATTCCTGAGAGGTAAGCCAATTGGCATGTGCATTGCTAGTATGTGGGGATTGTTACATATGAATGTAGAGAAGTGGTAGAAGGACATACGATTGGAGTTTGTGGAGACAGTGGGTATCCAGATTGTTTCAGAAAATTTTCATTCTGCTATTCCAAATGAAAAAAATTCTGAACCTGTTCACTGCTGCCCATGGTTCCAAATCACTTAAGTGGCCCACACTCGTCAAAAAGTTGAGCACCCTTGATACCTGTGGCTAAGGAGATTCTATAATTGTTTTATCTACTTAAAAGCTTCAGCTGACCACCTACTGCATTCACTTCAATTTGCATATACTGTAGGTCTAATAGATCACCAGGGGACTGTCAACATGGCCGTGCAATACAGTACATCCTAAAACGTTTAACCTAAGCGAATGCATATGCAAGAGAACTGTTTGCTTACTTCAACTCTGATTTCAATACTATAAGTGCTTTCCGTACAAAAAAACTGGAACAAAGTGATATATCCCATAACATCTGATGCTGGATCCAGAGCTTTCTGACCAAAAGAACAAAAGTGATCAGGCTGGGAGCTTTAATGTCAAGCGTCAAACTCATAAGCCAAGTAGCTCCATAAGCTTGGGTGCTTTCTCCAATACTTTTCTTACTCTATGCCAATGAATGCTGTGCCCACACAGATGACACAGTGACATAATTTGTCTCATAAAAAATGAATGGAATAGATCTGCCACTGATGCACGGAGAGCAATATTGTCCTTAAAGGGCCAGTCCAGCCAGAATGGCCGTTTTGTAGCTACCCTACACCCTGCCACACTTATCTAATGCTAAAGCAGGGTGGGGAGTTAAATAAAAAAACAAACACCTTTGTTGTAATCCAGCACCGAACCTTTGCCCAATCACCGCGCCTGTCGCTGCCAGCTTGCCTAGCCTGCATGATGATGCCAGAGAGGAAGCTCCCTATGCTGTGCTCATGGCTTCCCGCCCATTAAAGTGCTGTAGAAGGCAAAGATATTTGTTACACCATCATGTAGGGCTACATTTGGCACTGTCCTAAATGTTTTCCATTTTTAAATTAAAGAGGAACTGGCTGATATATTGAGGTTTAGTTTCACCATATGATTTCTCTTCTTAAAAGTGACCCTTGGATCTGTGATGCTGCATAATAATCAGCATAATGGGCAAAGTCTCTAAGAATTCCAGAACATGCATAAGACACTGGCTGTGATTCTTCCCTCTCCCCCTGTTGCTTGGCAACATTGGATCCTAGGTTAGCACTCCCAGACACACTCCCAAAAGCCCATGCGTGCACTCCCAGAATACATGTGCACAATCCCTACCACCCATACGTGCGCTCCCAAAGTACATGCACACCCTCCCAAAGTTCATGCGTGCACTCCCAAATGCCCATGCGTGCATTTTTTTAAATTGCATGCAAACACTCCCAAAACCCTAGGTGTGCACTTCCAAAAGCCCATACACGCATTCCAAAGTGCATGTGTGCTCTCCCAAACTGCATGCGCGCACTCCTAAATGCCCATGCGTGCCCATACAGATTAAACAGTAAAGTGTAAAGTAATTAAAACAAAAGAGGACAACAGGCAGCTACAAACAGATTTAGATAAATTGGAAGCATGAACAGTTAAATGGCAAATGAAGTTTAACACAGATAAATGTAAGGTTATGCACATGGGAAGAAGAAATCTGTGTCATGACTACACACACAATAAAGAAACACTTGGTAAAACAGCAATGGAAAAGGACCTAGGGTTTTTAGTTAACAATAAGCTTAACTGTAGTAATCAATGCCAGGTAGCAGCTGCCAAAGCAAACAGGAGCAGCATAGGTGCTCATGACCAGAGCATCATTTTACCCCTGTACAAGTCACTGGTCAGACCCCATCTGGAATATAGTGTACAGTTCTGGGCTCCTGTGCTTAAGAAGGACATATCAGAACTGGAGCACGTTCAAAGGAGGGCAACTAAGTTAATTAAAGTAGTGTGGGGGCTAGAGTACCCTGAAAGATTTTCAAAGCTAGACTTATTTAGTTTAGAAAACAGACGCCTAGAGGGGTGATCTAATAACTATGTATAAATAGATTCAGGGTCAATACAAAGATCTGTCCCACAATGTATTTATACCCCGGAGTGTAACTATAACCCGAGGGCATCCACTAAGGTTAGAGGAAAGGTGCTTTCTCCTCTGATTCTTCTCTGTAAGAGCAGTGAGACTATGGAACTCGTTGCCAGAGGAGGTAGTAATGAAAAACTTTCAAAAGTGGCCTGGATGCCTTCCTCGCATGTAATAACATTTCCAGCTATGGCTACTAGACCACTGGAAGTAGATAAACAGGCTAAACTGGATAGACTAAAGTCTTTATTCAGCCTTACATACTATGTTACTATGTTACTATGACGTATGCATTTTTGGCAGCTAAATTACTGGGCTTCCACTTTCATTGTAAAAATGCACTAGTTAGGATTAGTAAGCATTATATACAGACCTTTTACCAAGAGGTTCTTCTTTCTATGTAGAATATATTATGTCTAGAAGAAAGTCTTGCATTATAAAACAGATATTATATTATAGAAATCCCTATATAAGTCCCCCTTAGTTAATTAATGTACAGTATTATTTACTGTATTATTTTTTCTTCTTTCATTTTAAAAATCTATTTGGTTGATCCTTTCTGTTTACTTGACAATGACTCTTTTGTGCTTATTAGGTTATGACTAGGTGTACATAAGAATGTTGAAGCATCAAGTCTCTTTCAAGGTCATATATATTTTTGATTTGGTGACACACCAAACCACCACCATACATGTACAGTATGCTGATAAGTATCTTATTCTCTTGGTGCTTTCTTTTTTCTTTTTTTATAAAAAAATATTGAAACATAAAACAGAAAGGGGTGACCCCCCATAATGTGTTACTTTTTGGGAGCTATGGGGAGACACTAGAAATCATGTTTAAATATTACTACAACCAATACATTTTGCAGATCTCCACACAGATGTACAGGTGTAGTGCTGAGACAGAGCTATAACGGTCAATTCATGGTAGAAGCAACAAAAAACCCAAACCAAGTGCAAAGAATCTGCATGTGCACCAAATAGCTTGCACCTGGAGCAAGCGCAAATTTCTGCCACAGGCACATAGGAAGTGCGTCCTTATGCAGTGGAGTACTAGACTAGCCATTCCCCACTATTTCACGGTGCTTTGCAGAGGGAATTTTGTGTGCTATGCTTATTTAGGCCTAGCTTAGGGGCAATGTGGCATTCTCCCCATCCCATTCCCATAGGCAGTGTGGCATCCCCCCCTCCATTCCATATAGGCAGCAAGGAATTCCCTCCGTCCATTCCCCATAGGCAGTGAGTCATTCCCTTCTTCCATTTCCCATATGCAGTGTTGCATTCCCCTCCCATTCCCCATAGGCAGTGTGGCATTCCCCCCTCCCACTCCCATAGGCAGTGTGGCATTCCCCCATCTTATTCCCCATAGGCAGTGTGGAATTCCCCCCTCACATTCCCGACTGCATCCACCCTCTCATTCCCCATAGGCAGTGTGGCATTCCCCCTTTCATTCCCCATAGGCAGTGTGGCATTCCCCCCTCCCATTCCCCAGAGGCAGCATGGCATTCTCCCTCCCATTCCCCATAAGCAGTGTGGCATTTCATCTACCATCTTATTCCTCATAGGCATTTTAGCATCCCCCCTCCCATTCCCCATAGGCAGTGTTACATTCCTCCCTCTCATTCCCTATAGGTTGCAGCGTGGCAGAAAAAAAAAACAAATAAAAAAGCACTTACCAAAAAAACTTTCCAAACTGGCGCTCCCTCTCTGCTGGCCAGGCTGCCACAGCCGCCAGGAAGCCAGAAGATGGAGGAGCAAGGGGCATTCATGGAGAGGGCCGGGTAACTGATCCCAGCCCACTATCTCTGCTGCCGCTGCATAGGTTCGTGCAGCGGGTGTGCAAGGCCTGCAGTGATGTCCATTGTCCTCAATAGGGGCTTGAGACCACGCCCACCTCGCTGCATGGAAACAGTGGCAAAGGTCACCCACTGCATGAACACAGCAGGCAGGGATCAGTTACCCTGCCCTCTCCTTGCCTGCCCACCACTCTTCCATCTCTAGCCCCCCGGGGGCTGCAGTAGCCGGCCAGCAGCACAGGAACACCAGTTATGTAAGTTAATTTTTTTAGTTTGAGATAAGATGCAATTACATTTTCCCTCCACTTTTGGGGGAATAATGTGTGAAAAATACAGTAAATGTTTTTTTTTACTCTTTTAGCAGTTTTGTTCCTAGGAAGCAAATCAAGTTTGTACAAGGATGGCAACAGATCAGGATGGGCTATAGGTCAGTTTGTCGAGTACAACCTGGGTCTTGTGTACCACCATTGCTACCCATATTGCTGGTTGAGAAATCCTTGACTATCATAACATTTTGGGGTAGCCCATGGGCAGTGTTCCCTTCAAGGTGCGCATCTGCGCGGTCACGCACCGCCTCCTGCACCGCCGCGCACATTATAGCACAACCCGCGCAGCAGGAGCAGCCGGGTTGAGACTAACCTTGGGTTGTGGCATTTCTCTGAATATCCCTGCCAGGAGTGAGATGAAGATCAGTCAGCAGGATGTCAACTGGAAGTCTGGCATTAGCAAAAAGCATTGCTAGCCAGATGCCAGCCAGGGACTTTTTCTTCTGTTTCGGACGCATTGATCTGGTCTCTTCAGCAGCCTCAGAGTTCTCCCCTTAGCGGGAGGAGCGGGGCTAGCTACAACACTGTATTGCAAGGAAGACAGACTGGAGAATAGCTCTTCATTCTGCAGCCAGCTCGTGTGGAGAAGATTTAGGCCCTTATTCATGAAGGGATAGCGTCAGGTAGTGCCTTCTAAATGAGAGGTAGCGACAGGTGAACGCCGGACACGGCACGCAATTACACATTTATCAAGCAGAATCTGTTGAGCGACTGGGATAACGCCATGTAGCGTCCGATTCATCATTATCCCAGCCTCAGCAAACAGCGCCGGCATTCAGCCTTGCCGAACGCCAGGTATTACCTCTTGCTACCTGTCGCTCTCCCATACATTTCAATGGACGTTCTTTTATTTCTTTTTAAACAGGGGTTTTGTTATTTATTTTTTATTTTTTTTTATTTCAAATAATGTTGTGACCTCTTCTGGCCGAGAAAAAGCCATTTTTTCAGACATTTGTCATGTTTTATATATTTATGCAGAAATGACATTTCAGGTCTGGCATTAAAGTTTTCATGTTACAATGTAATAACAATGTAATTCCATATGTTTTCGCTTTGTTACTAGTGGATACATGTGAAAAACAGACTTTAATCAAACAGCTTCCGGCGCTCTGGGCTTCAGAGAAGCATTTTTGAGCGCCGGAGTTGTGTGAGGCTGTTTTTTTTATTAATATGTTGTGAGTCGGTTGCACTGACCAGTTGCTAACATGCGCTCCCATACAGTGCTGTACTGGTTAAATAGTGATTCCTCACAATGTATTCATCATTGCTGCATAGCGACTGAGTCGCTCTGACCTAGCGAACCACGGGCAAGTACAGCGACTACTAGCTGGCGCTCTGAAATGCCTGCTATAGACGCTCATCTGTCACTACCTGGCGTTAGTGATGAATCAGCCTGTTAGTGAGACAGCCCCTGCCATCCAGACAGCAGCATTTCCTGACCCCATGGACAAAAGGTCAGGCTGAACAAACAACAAATGCTTGTGTCTCATTCACTCTAGTAGTGCCGAGTATAAACTCCTTATAGTAGTTCCATTGAGGCAGTTAAAGTGAACCAACACCCAGGATTTTGACTATCCTGGGTATTGGTCCACTTCCGCGTGGACACCCCGATCGTGGGTGCCCCGGTGTGTGAAACCCCCCAGAAAGCCCCGAAAACTCACCTGACCCCGCTCCCACATGACTCGCTCGTCCAATCGCCGCCGCCGGACAAGGAGAGGCAGTGCCGGACAAGCTGAGCGCGGGCCGCCGCCGCCTCCCGCGCGTCCCTTTTACAGGAAGCGCGCCTGCGCCGGCCATTCACAAACGACCGGCGCGGGTGCGCACCCTGCTAGAGGGACGCGCGGGGGGCGGCGGCGGCCCGCACATGCGCCGCTGTAACGAGGGTCAGGTAGGATTTTCGGGGATCTGGGGGGGTTTCACACAAAACTGCCCCGCAGTCAGGGAGCCGATCGGTCCGGGAATCTTATAGATTCCCGGGCTGATCAGGGGAGGGTGTTGGTCCACTTTAAAGTTAGGTCATGTAAAACTAAGTTGCCTGCAAAAGTTTAGATTGCAGTTTGGTGGCTTTCTATTCTCTTTCCACCACCTAGTCTATCATTTTACAGTTAGCTACAAGTCCTTTGACATTTATGCCAGAAGAGGCTATTAACCTGACTGACTTCTAACCTTATAGCAGACCAAATCCCAGGAATTTAGCTTACTTAGGTTGCATTAGTCTGCATTACAGAGGTATCCCAATTTTGGATGCCCCTGTCTGTGAAACCCCCGGATAAGCTGTTTACCCACCTTGATCCCCACTACTACAGGGCATGACCAGTCTCTCATCCATTCAGAAGAGAGTGCAGTGCATATTGGCTGGCAATCTATTCTGAATGAACAGATGGCTAAATGCCATCCACTGGCCGCTTTCCTCTGCTTTGCACACATCAGCAATGCATACCCGGGGATTATAAAGGGAATAATTCAAGGGGAATAAAGGGGTGGTCCAAGGAAGTTTCTCACAGTGGGGGAATCCCAATCCAAAATGCTTTTAGGGTGGACCACTGTTATTATACATAACAGTGCCCATTCGAAAGGGGACCTGGCACTGGCTGCACACTTGCAGATACCACATCTCTAACAATAAGTTTGGCACTGCAGTGTGAAGCTGTTTTCAGGTCCCCCTGTCAGACAGCTGCACTAAAAGGTAGCATCTCTTAATTGAAGGGATTACCGGTGGCAGGGTTAGGATCCCTTACCATGGAGGGCTTAGGTCTGCGTTAACATAACAACCTTCTGTAAGAGTTATCGAAAGTCAATAAATCATTCAGAATACTCACCTGGTTATTCTTAAAAATGCCCAAAAAAGGGACCAATACAGTTGGCAAGCAGAAGTGCATGTGTAAGGAGGAACAAAGCCTGGGATTTCAGGATTTGTTCCCTGCACATATTGATTTGGGATGCTCCTCTTTAAAGTGGACTAAAACAAGATTTTGACCAGCCCCAGATTTTGGTCCAGCTTGACTATCTCAGGATTTGTTCCCTGCACATATCGATTTGGGATGCTCCTCTTTAAAGTGGACCAAAACAAGATTTCAACCGACCCCAGATTTTGGTCCAGCTTCCTGTGCGATACTAATGCACGGCATACAGTTCTGTTTGCAACAGGGGAGCAACAGGGGAGAAGCCATGTTCCCATGTTCATCTAAATGGATGAAACAAGGCAATGGAGGGACTCTGAAGATGTCCCCGTACAACCTAGAACAATGGCCGCACTCTCAGTAAATAGATTAAAAATAATACATTTATTGGTTCAAAAAGCTGCTACTGCCTAATACATATATGACAAAAATTGATGACAACAAATGACAAGTACAATATCACAATACAATTAAAAACCTACAAACATAAAGTAATAAAAAGGCAGAAGGGGGCAGGGGGGAAGGGGAGCGGAGCAGGAAGCGGCAAAGGGATAACTATCAATCCAAGTATTAAATGTGCACTAATGCTGCAATGAAACCAATTGCTGAAGACCGGGAATGTACTATGCCAGTGGGTGGGGAAGGATCACAGACTTGCTGAGAAGAGACAAGAAAACAAATGTGCTGTACAAGTAAATGTGAGCAGTAAATGATTAACCTCAGATGAGGTGTGCAAACACTATATCAAAAGATAAGAAAATCGATTGCCATATGGCAGAAAAAATATGCATAGAGAATATATCTGTGCAAATAGTGCAAAAATAAAGTGCTGGTGCCTGTGCAGAAATAAGCATACAGCCCGGCGAGAAATCTCTGAGCCTGGGCTAAAAGTGCAAGGTGCAGAGTGTAGCAGCAAAAAGAGGGATCCTCCAACACATTGGCATATCTCAAATGACAATAATACTGATAAGTATCAAGAAAATCAATACATCACCAGGTCTTAAAGTATGTCCCAAGCCGTCCCGCGTCCCACCATGCCCCTCCAGCCGACAACACCGACGCGCTGCGTAGTTCTTGGACTACTTCGCTATCTAAATGGATGGGCGCAGGTTGCCCGAGAGCAAAACTAAAACCCTGGATTGTTATTTTGTCCACTTTATGATGCTCTCTTCTATGGCGAGTGGGATCGCTGCTAAGGTAAGAATAATGGGTGAACCTTGGGGTTTCACATGCCAAATCAGGATTTCAGCGGGTCAGGGTCAGTTCCCTGTCCGTGGTGCATCTCAATTTGTGGTGCCACAGTGCATGTAAACCTGTAGTCAGCCTGTAATTGTACCTATTCTACGATCCCATGGCACATGTGGGAGTTCAGTCCGGCTCACAGACAAAGAAGTGAACCAAATCCCAGGTTTCCCTTTACATATATGTTTCCCACACCCTGTACATACAGATTGATCACATTAAAAATCATTCTACCTGCATCTACTGCATGTTATGAGCCTTTAAACATCCAAGATGGCGGCTCATGGGACATCAGGCAGCCTGCAAACAGGAAGTGCCTTCTGACTGTGCTGCTCTGCATTCTGGGATTGCTGACCTTTTCCTGACCCCAGCTCTGCTCTGTCTATAAACCACCCCCTGTACTTTATCCCACTCTTCTCTCCTTAGTAAGTGTGATGCTTCTGAGTCAAGATGGCGGTGCCCGTATCCTAAAGTCCTGAACAGAGTTGCAGCCCAGTGGGGGAAAGAATAATAAGTGACTAAGAACCTAAAATATATTAACTTTAGATGCTAGGGAATAGTTTTTTAAGGATTTGGGCTTTTCATTTAATGATGCTGAAGGTCCGGTTTAACCTGAGTTTTGGTTCACTTTACTGGGGGATCCCTAGTTTCGAAGCCCTGCTGTGTAAAATGTCTGGGATCACTGCTTTTCATGCCTTACTCAACACTACTACGAGTACATAGCCCCCTGGCAATCTATTCTGATGAAAGGAGTTCCTGGGGTCTCCACACCCACTTTGCCAGTCAGTTTTATGGCCGTCTCGCCCAGCTCCCTCAGTGCTCTGCACAACTGCTGCTAGGGCTTAGAGGGAACACTGCCCATGGCTTGATTATGTAATACGGAAGGCTGCTGTAGAAAGCAGTGACAAAGAAAGACAGGCATTTTTTAGATCCTGATATGAAAACAGAAGAAGAATGCAAACCCTAATGATGTCTTCAAACCTCCCTTAAACCGGACCTTCCCTTAAAAAACGATTCCCCAGCATCTAAAATAAATATATTTTACGTTTTTAGTCACTTACTTATTATTCTTTTCCCCACTGGGCTGCAACTCTAGGATACGGGTGCCGCCATCTTGACTCAGAAGCATCACACATACTGAGGAGAGGAGAGTGGGAAAAAGTACAGGGGGCGGGGTTATAACTGTTCTTTTCACAGACAGATCAGAGCTGGGATCAGGGAAAGAACAGCAGTCCCAGAATGCAGAGCAGCACAATCAGAAGGCACTTCCTGTTTGCAGGCTGCCTGATGCTCAATGAGCCGCCATCTTGGATGTTTAAAGGCTCATAACATGAAGTAGATGCAGGTAGGATGATTTTTAATGTGAGCAATCTGTATGTACAGGGTGGGGGAAACATATAAGATAGACTCTTATTCAGGGTGAAGGTCAGCTTTACACCGGACCAACAGTCTTGCATTATTATTATTATTATTATTATTATTGTTTATTTATATAGCGCCATCATCTTCCGTAGCGCTTTACAAGGTATGATTACAGACAAGGTAAACTTGCATGCATGTAACTGAATCATTGTCAGAACTTACATTTGCTCCTGGGTCCACTCAAAGCTGAAACGCCACCTCACTTTCTTTCCTAGCTTCCCAACTGTGTTCCCATCACCCACAATGCATATTGGCAGGAAACTTATCAGCGCTTCCTTTTTCCAAGCTACCTGCAGCTTTGAGGATAAAATTGACCAGGAAAAAACAAACAAAAAAAGGTAAAGTAATTCATAAATACAGCATGTAAAGCAATACACTATTAAGCAAAGTGTTTCCGGCAACCATAACATTTTACACTGGAATTACCCTATTTGGAGGCTGATTCATTACTAACGTCAGGTATCGGCAGATGAGCATCTGTATAGCGGCGCTTAGAGCAACCGCTAGTAGATGCTGTGAGCGGGTATCGAGCGCTGTAACAGAGCGCCTCAGTCGCTGTAGTAACCTGGCCCTGTACAACGCTGCAGTGAGTGATAGGTAGTACCAGCTCAGTGCGTCCGGCACTCAGCGCTCCACACCATGCTTATCAAAAAAGGACACACACACAGTGTCAGCGCTCTAAATCTGGTCGCTATAGCATAGAGCGCCAGATGGTGTATGATTAAAGTCAGTTTTTAAACAAATATCCACCAGTAACAAAGTGAAAACACATGGAATGACATTGTTATAACACTGTGACATTAACACTTGTGCCAGACCTGTAATGACAATTCTGCATAAAAATATAAAAAGTCAAAAAAGTTTCTAAAAGTGTTTGTTTGCAGCCAGGAGAGGTCACACAATGATGTGAGCAAAAAAAAAAAAAGTCAAACATGCTGTTTAAACACAAGCAAATGAACGGCCATTGAAATGTATGGGAGAGCGACACTGAGCGAAAAGTAATACCTGGCGCTGTAGAAGCTAGAGCACTGGCGCTATATGCTGAGATGCCTGTAATAATACATGTGACGCTACATGGCGCTGTTAGAGGCGCTCACCAGATTTGCTTTCATAAATGTGGTTTTGCATACAGTGCCCGGCGTTCACCAGGCGCTGCCTGACGCTACGAGGCGCTACCTGGCGCTATCCCTTCTTAAATAAACCACATAGTATCCTCTTTTAAAGACCAAAAACACAGAACTCACCTATTGGCCACTGACCAGTTTGCTGCTCGTAGACAATTCTGGTTTTTATGAACAAGGGGCGCAGCAAGCAGGAGCCTCAGAATTCTCTGGACTGACTGGCACAGGTAGCGGCGCTACGACCTACAGCAAGTGCTGGTTATGGCCCTGCCACTCCCACGAGTGTGTGAACACTGTGTCAGGCACTACCTTGGAACCCCCCCCCCCCCCCCTTGGAGCCCCGTTCTCTGAAAGATTTCTGACCAGTGGATCAGTCGGGAGCTTGTTTTATGTTTTTTAGTAACCCTGTAAAGGCTTTAGTAACCCTGTAAAGGCAAGTAATGTAAGTGGTTTAATCACTGAATTCATTTACTCCATGTAATTGGATTGTATTGAAATTTTAATCCCGTGAACTGGGGAATTTGCCTTCCACCCTTCAGCCAATTAGAAATGATGCAAGACTACTTTAATAGTGGAACAAAACATGGGATTTTCACTATCCCGGGGTTTGGTCTGTCCCCCTAGGGCACCTTAGTTTGGGGTACCCCGCTGTGTCCACTTACCTTTCCTCTGGCCCACGCTGTAGCTAGAGCAGCTGGCATGAATCCACACTTTTGAGTGGTGCTTGGCTCCCTTTGGCTGTGCATGGCTCCGCACAGCCATTCAGTTGCAGCAGGAGGTGCCATGAACAGCCAAGGTGGGAAGCGAGTGATCTTGGAGCCGCACTGTGGGCTCAGAAGAAAGGTGAGTTTACTGCACGTCCTGGGGGGTTTCACACAGTAAGGCATCCCAATCCGGTTGCCACAGGGGGAGGAAGTAAACCTGTCCTGAATCCCATCGACTCCAGGGTGGGTTTTGGTCTACTAACAAAACAACTTGGTCAACTAATAAAAAACAAACTCATACAACAATTTAGGCAACTGCCCTGATGGTGGCTCTGGGTCAGTACCTGGAGGATCCTCTGGTGGGCCAGATGACACTGGATGCACTTAGGGGACTGGGAAGATTGGGAAGCTGGAGCACCTCTAAAATACTTCATAGGAATTGGTGAGTATTTTAACATGGCTTTTTGTTATTATTTGAATACTGCTAGTCATGCCAAAACCAAACGTCTCTTCACACTTTAGGATCATTTTATATGAAGGTGCATTAAGGCCTATGTGCTGGTGATAAATATCTCTGCACACATCAACCAAGGTCCAATTTCCTGGGTATAGGCAAACCCAGATCTTTAAGAACTCATGGTGTGACCGCGCCATACAAAATTCAATGATCATACCATAAATGTAAATATCATTATTTACTTTATTATGTTATAGATGATAATAAAATATATATAAAGAGGGAGTACCCTTTAGTCTCTGTACCCTCTTATATATAAGCTTTAAAAACAATAATTGTACAAAATTTCACAAAGCATAGAAAAAAAATCATCAATTTTCTACAGCATATATACAATGTGCTTGAATAATTGACATGATTGATAATTCTCATGCATAAGGTGATGGTGGACTAGTTTCGCCCCTCGGGGCTTCTTCCGCACCAATCTACACCTTTATGGTTGCCATACAATTTTGACCAATTCACTTTCAAAGGTATACTTCATGAAACATAAAAGAACAAGAGAAAAGTACATACATTTAGTATAATACACAAATCACGGTACTATAACTGATCATTGTATGTGTGAAGGTACCTGAAAGTTAGTTGTTCATCATGTGAGCTAACTGTGTGCTCAACATAAAATTTAGAAGGCAGGTTGTACCGCTGATATATTATTGTCCATCTACAATGATGAACATTATATACCCGAGAGTCATCTGGCTGGTTTACAAAGAAATGGCATAAATTCAATTCAATTCAATTTATTGTTCGCCAAGTACATCGTGAGATGAACAAGGAATTCTTTTCGGCATATACACAGTGCAAAAAGAAAACAGTAGACAGATAACTACAGTTACCGTTACAAAGGAAGGGGAACACGAAAGACAGAGATACAGAAGCAGATAATCTCTTATAAAGTCAAGGTATAATCTCTTATAAAAACAGATAATCTCTTATAAAGTCAGAGTATGAAGACCAATCGGTTCCGGCTTGATCCTGGTCATAGAAACATAGAAACATAGAAGGTTGACGGCAGAAGGAGACCATACGGTCCATCTAGTCTGCCCTTATGTGTATATTGTATGTACTCTTTATCTTAGGATAGATGTGTGCTTATCCCAGGCATGTTTAAATTCAGTGACTGTTGATTTTTCAACTACCTCTGCTGGAGGTTTGTTCCAAGCATCTACTACTCTTTCTGTAAAATAATATTTTCTAACATTGCTCCTGATCTTCCCCCCGACTAGCTTCAGGTTGTGCCCCCTTGTTCTATCATTAAGCTTCTTCTTAAAAACACTTCCCTCCTGAACCTTATTCAATCCTTTCACATATTTAAAGGTCTCAATCATGTCCCCTCTCCCTTCTTTCCTCCAGACTGTACAAATGAAGTTCTTTAAGTCTCTCCTGATAAGTTTTAAGTTTAAGTCCTTCCACCATTTTCGTTGCCCTCCTTTGGACACGTTCTATTTGAATAATGTCTTTTTGCAGGTAAGGTCTCCAGAACTGCACACAGTATTCTAGCTGTGGCCTCACCAGGGCTCTATACAGCGGCATCACAACCTCCCTCTTCCTACTGGTGATGCCTCGAGCTATGCAGCCGAGCATCCTGCTTGCTTTTCCCACTGCCTGGCTACACTGTCCACTCATCTTGCAGCTATCAGTAATCAGTAACCCTAAATCTCTTTCCTCCGAGGTCCTGGCTAACACCGTACTGCCCATACGGTACTCAGAGCAGGGATTCCTTCTACCCAAGTGCATGATTTTACATTTAGAGACATTAAACTCTAGTTTCCACAGTTTTGACCATCTATCCAGTAAAGCTAAATCATTTTCCATGTTGCAGACACCTCCAGGAATATCCACCCTATTACTAACCTTTGTATCATCAGCAAACAGACAAACTTTTCCTACCAAGCCTTCTCCTATGTCACTTACAAATATATTAAAAAGAATGGGGCCCAGGACAGAGCCTTGCGGCACACCACTTGTAACTCGCCTTTGTTCAGATTGCACACCATTTACAACAACGCTCTGATACTGATCCCTCAGCCAACTGGAAATCCACTGAACTATCCAGGGATTGAGTCCTACCTTCAATAACTTGTCAGTGTCAAAGGCTTTGCTAAAATCCAGATAGGCGATATCCACAGCACCACCTTCATCTAACACTTTAGTGACATTGTCAAAGAAATCAATAAGATTGGTCTGACATGATCTGCCCTCAGTAAAGCCGTGCTGTTTTGGGTCCAATAGGTCATTAATTTTTAGATGGGAAATGATCTGTTTTTTTAAGAGTGTTTCCATTAATTTGACAACTATAGATGTTAAACTAACTGGCCTGTAATTACTGGCTTCTTCTCTACTCCCCTTTTTATGGATTGGTACGACATTGGCCATTCTCCAATCATCTGGAACCTCACCAGTTGAAAGCGAATGGTTAAGTAAATCAGTCAGAGGGGCTGCAATCACAAACCTAAGTTCCCTTAGAACTCTGGGGTGGATTCCATCTGGACCCATCGCCTTAATTACCTTTAGATGTGCCAGCTCGGCTAAGACATCAGCCTCCTGAAATTCCGGAGCTGTGCCCTCCCAGCGGGATGCTGTGCTATGGCCATGCCTGCTACTATCTGAAAATACCGAACAAAAGTAGCTATTCAGATGGTCAGCCACAGCCTTATCTCCGTCAATATATTTATTTTCCCTATTTCTAATTTTTGAGACTGCATTGTTTTTCTTATTTCTGTCACCAATATATCGGAAAAAGGTTTTATCTCCCCTCTTCATAGATTTGGCCATTTCTTCCTCCTTTTGCCCTTTAGCAGTCCTTATAATCAGTTTTGCTTCCCTCTGTTTAATTTTATACGCCTCTCTGTCAGCTACACTTCCACTTACTTTATACTTCTTATAGGCAGACTTCTTATCTTTTATGATAGTGCTGACTTCCCTAGTAAACCATAATGGTTTCTTCTTCCTTTTATTCTTGCTAGTTTGTTTCACATATTGCTTAGTTGCCTTTAAGATGGCCATTTTTAATAGTGACCACTGGGCACTCACTTCTGCTACTCTGTTCCACTGACCTAATTTTCTTTCTACATACTCAGCCATTTCCTTGAAGTTTGTCTTCCTAAAGTCTAGCACTTTGGTTCTGGTCCTATGGTGCCTGGATATTGTTGAGGATGCGGACAGCCAAAGGAAAGAAACCCTTCCTAGACCTAGAAGTCCTGCAAGACGTCGCCCAGATGGTAAGTAATGGAATAGGGCGTGTCCAGGGTGCGACAGATCCCGGAGTATCTTTCCAGCCCTCATCTTGATTCTGTGGTTGTGCAGTTCCTGCAGGGATGGTAAGGGGGCTCCGATTATTCTTTCTGCTGTCTTTATTGTTCTTTGGAGTCTGCACTTGTCCCTTTTTGTAGCTCCTTCGAACCAGACAGAGAAAGAAAAACACAGAACAGAACTAATGACGGCATTGAAGAAGAGTACAAGCAACCTTTTCGACAGACCAGCCTTCTTCAGTTGCCTCAGGAAGAAAAGTCTCTGGTGTGCTTTCCTCAATAGAGCCATGGTGTTCCTTTTCCAGCTGAGGATGTTGGAGATTGTCACACCCAGGTATTTTGTCTCCCTTTCTCTCTTGATTTCCACCCCCTTGATGGTCAGGGGTGACAAGGGTGCCGGGTTCTTCCTAAAGTCCACTACCATCTCTAGGGTTTTAGAAGGGTTTATTACCAGGTTGTGTATAGAGCACCAACTGACAAGTTCCTCCACTGATCTTCGGTAGATTTCCTCCTTGCCGTTCTTGATCAAGCCTATGATGGTTGTATCATCGGCCAACTTCACAATCTTCACGGAATTGGTCAAGGAGGTGCAGTCGTTGGTGTAAATGGAGAACAGGAGAGGTGACAGAACGCAGCCTTGAGGGGCACCGGTGTTAGTTTGCCTGACACTGGACCGAGTCTCACTGTTTGGGATCGCTCTGTTAAAAAGCTCCCTGTCCACGCACAGATGTTCTGAGGAATGTTGAGCTCAGACATCTTCTCTACCAGCAGGTGTTGAATGCCGAACTAAAATCAACAAAGAGAACTCTGACGTAGGTCTCCAGTTTATCCAAATGCTCATACATATAGTGGAGGGCCATATTCACAGCATCGTCTGAGGATCTGTTTGCCTTGTAGGCAAATTGCATGGGGTCCATAAGGCTGCCGGTGGTTGTTTTTAGATATTCCAGCACAATCCTTTCAAATGACTTCATGACCACGGATGTGAGTGCAACTGGCCTGAAGTCATTCATCTCAGTGGCTAATGGTTTCTTTGGCACTGGTACAATGATGGATCTTTTGAGGCAGTGTGGGACTACGCCCATTTTCAGGGAGGCCTTGAAGATCCTTGAAAATACTGGCGATAGCTGGTCTGCACATGACTTGAGGCAGATTGTGGATATTCCATCTGGTCCTGGCGCCTTCCTTATGTTGAGGCCTTTGAGAACTCGGGCAATTTTATTCTCTGAGACCGAAAGGGTGTTTTCTGTTTGAGAGCCGTTGTAATGAATATCTTGGTCGATTGACAAGAGTGATTGGTCTAGGGACTGGGGGGAGCAAGCTGCCATGATTGGAGCTGAATCAAATCTGCAGTAGAAATTATTGAGTTCTTCAGCCAGTTGCCTGCTAGGGTTCAGTATCAGGGAGGACCCTTTGTAGTTAGTAAGATGTCTGAAACCCTTCCAGGCCTCTCTTGGGTTACTGGAGGAGAACTGATTTTCCAGTTTCTTAGCATAATCTCTCTTTGCAGCCTGATCTCCTTGGACAAGGAATTCCTCAATTACTTAAACATAAGAATGTTCCCATCCCTGTGTGCAGACTCCTTCTGCTTGCGTAACTTCCTTATGCTGTTAGTGAACCATGGCTTGTTGAAATTACCATAGTTCCTGAAGGTTTTGGTTGGTACAATTGTATCTTCGCAAAAGGTAATGTAAGAGAGCACTGAGTCAGTCCATTGCTCTATAGAGTGAGAGTAGAAGACAGCCCAATTGGTACTCTCAAAACAGGCTTGCAGCTCGTCAATGGCCTCCTTTGACCAGACCTTGGTTGTTCTGGTTTGGGGAGTAACTGACTTCAGCCGTTGCTTGTATAGAGGTAGAAGATGTAGTAAGCAATGATCAGAGTGTCCCAAAGCTGCTGTGGGAGCAGCCCTGTACGCACGCTTTATTGTTGTGTAGCATTGGTCCAGAGTGTTGTTCCCTCTTGTAGGGCAAGTGATATGTGGTATGAAGTTTGGAAGTTCGAGATTCAGACATGCTTTGTTGAAATCACCCAGAACTATGACAAATGAGTCTGGGAACAAACTTTCGTATCCTGAGATAGCCTCTGATAATGAGCTGAGGGCCATGTTGACGTTGGCCTGAGGGGGAATATACACCCCTATTAGAATAATGCATGAGAACTCCCGTGGAGAGTAAAAAGGTCTGCAGATAAGAGCTAGATGCTCTATGTCGGATGTACACCTCTTATCTAATGCTTGAGCATTTCTGACCCATCTGTTGTTGGTGTAGAATGCCACCTCCCCTAGCTTTGCCAGCACGCTTACCCCTCCTCCTTATATGACGATCCTTAGTACGTGAGATATGGTTGATGTACGAGGTGACGGTGCTGTACAGGAGAGAGAAAATGGGATCGGAGGGTATCGGCAGTGTATGGCGATTTTCCCATCCGAGAAGCATTTCTCTGGAATATACTTTATGATTAACTGGAGTGTAAGTATGTATGTCAGGATTAATGGGAGTGTAAGTATTTTCCATGGTGGAGAATAGCTGTCAGAAAGAGGTTCCTTGAATAACTGCACAACTTGGCCAGTAGGTGTCAGCAGAGAGAAGAATGCTTAAGCAAAATGCGCAATAAGCAAGCTGGCCACTGGGTGGCAGCAGGGAAGGCTCATGTAGTGTCACAATGAAGCAATGAAGCTGTTGGCCACTGGGTGGCAGCAAGGAGCCCCGTATACGGGGAAAAGAAAGTGAAAGCAAAATGAATGAATGGATGCGTATGATCAGTGAGTCCAAGTACTGAGTTACATTACTCAGCCTGTGTTGCGCTTGTAACAGATCCTTGTTGGACAGCAGCGTCATCCAATCTCGGCCATACCTCATCAGCAGCAGCCGCACCACGCTCCCACAGCAGGCGTCCTCGCAGGCCTCACACGCGGATTCGCATCTCACATGTTGCCAGCACCTTGATCTTCTCCTGCCGGTCAGACCGCGCTATTATGCAGACTCTCTGTCATCCAGCGCTGTCCCTTGTTCACGTTGCTCAGACCACCCTATTCCTGCGGTCTCCGTCTACAGTGCTGCCTCTCTCTCACGCCGCCCAGACGCCGGTCAAACCACGCTGTGCCTCCCTCCGCCAGCGCTGCCTCTCACTCACCCCAGACCACCACCTAGAAATCACTATCACCATACAGCCTCCTGGCGTCTGTGGCTGACCTCCCGCGACCTCCGCCGTCACTTAGTAGCTACCAAGCGCTCCGGTTCCGTCTCCCCTCCTCCAGTTGCAACCACGTGTACGGTGGCGACACCGCATGCACATCCGATGGGGCCCCCCAAAAAGGTAAGCCAATGAAGTGGTGTAGAGTAAGGTGGACAATGGGCAAGCAGCCCTAAAAAGAACAAAAATAACTAAAAGGTACACTGTGTATCAGACTCCTCACCAGGAGCCTCCAGCCGTGGCTGCCGTTCCAGGTGCCATCTTTGTTTAATTCAACCATTGATTGTACTTACTGGGCTGTGTTGTTTCCCGCCAATCCTCGCCGCCTAGTCAGTGGCTGTGGAGCGGCTGAAGTAACTCCGTCCGTGTCACTGTTTCCCCCTCTTTGCACGTGGATGGCCCGGACGTGATGTGCATTGAGACACGCCTTTATATTAAAGGCTGTCTCAATTGCTCAGGAGGCGCTGCCACCTTCTGGGGCGGTATGGACGCATTCAATGCGCCACCTCAATCCACGGCGAAATCCTGCCCCCCACCTGAGGGTAAAAGGAGGCGCCGGCAGGAGGGGGAAGGGGAGGGACCCCTGTTATACGGCCAAACAGAGAACGATCACACTCACCACCTCCCACCCGCAGTTCGCAGCCAAGCAAGTCAATAAGATGACACTCGGCATAGCTGACGCGAGCAGAGAGGCGGCGGGCTCAGGTCCCTCCCCTCCCCCCCTTCGCATACGCGAAGCGTGTGCGTACCCCACAGGGGACCACACCCCACCTCTGCCCCAGCCCCGAACCCCCTCCCCCCAGCATGCCCGCTCCCACTGATTGGGTCTCTCCCCCCAATGCCGACCAATCGCTGTTGAAAATGTTTATTAATTTAGGCATTTAGATATTTTAAATATTTTATTTTATTTTATTTTTATTTTATTTTTTTAATTTTTGGGTAGCAGATCGGGCTCCAACTGCACATTATCCGGGACCCAAATAGGTAAGACATCAAAGTAATCTTACTAACTAATCTTTCGACCTTGGGGGGAAAGACCCCATATCGGGGAGATTGCAACAGAGTCCCAGGTACCTTATATTAATTTGAGAAAAATTGTGGCCAATATCAGGCCCACAGCCATGTAATTAATTTTAATATGTGCTCATTTCAGGTACGTCCCTATACATGGGCCGGTCTTATATTAGTTAAGATTATACATAGGGCCTGAGCTGCCTCCACAAGAGGTATTAACATAGCCCCTCAACATACTGTAGTCTGCTGTACTAGCTTGAAATTCATCTATATCACTAAATTCAGTCAAATATACCATACATCACAGCAGAGTTACATTCAATACTTCGACACAAATACATGAAGAATTGTACTATCCCATCAACCAACCCCAAATATACAATACATGCTAAAGTTCTCTGAAGACTTAACATTGGTCTAAGATGTCATGTATATCTGCATGATCTGGAGTGTGTGCTTGGTGAAAGCTCAAGAGCAATATGAGCAGCAGCAGAAATGTATAGTTTAAATAAAGCTAAACAGAAATAAGAAAAGAGAAACATGTAATAAATAGATTACCTTTGTCACACAAGCAATGTTACTATCTTCTATAATACTGAATGGCTCTAAATACATATTCAGTACAGCATAACCTGACTTGTTTGGATTTAAAAAATAATATTGAAATTTATTAAAAAAGATAAAATAAAGCAACTGCCATGGCAAACCTGTCGTCAGGTTATACCAATCGACTAGAAGGCTCAGCCAAGCCTTTTAAAGTATAAGCAAGACCCTGGAGAGTTTTTTGTTCTGTTTTCAATAACAAGAGAAATAAGAGGATAACAATAAATATAATTTTAATTAATCTCTTTAGTATATAGTTTTTTTTCATTATGTATAACATTTATGAATGGAACAAAAAAAAGGGTCCTGTGAATTTCCTGTTAGTTGAGTTTCTCATATCGCACACAGGCCTTAAATGCCCTGTCCAGGCACAACACAGGCTTTCACCCCAACCCCCTTATCCCCTTATCCCCCATGGGAGCAGTGTAAAACTAAATTGTATGTAAATACCTTATGTAATCTTATGTAGTTTTCTTTACTTCAATTTCATGGTAGTGGCTGAGCTTGGTAGTGGCTGGGAAGGGCATACCATGGCCAAGTTAGCGTTTGCCTGGACAGGTACTTTAAGGCCATTGTACAGTAAGTATGAGACAACTAACCAACTGACAGAAAATTCATAGGACCTTTTTCTTTTGTTCCGTTCAAAAATATTACACATAGGCCCTTATTTATCAAGCACTTACTGTCAGAATACGTTAAATTGGTGAAAATCAGAATGGTGAAAAATAAAATTGTCAATTTTCTTTTTACAATGCTGCATGTTGCAGCATTGCAAGAAACACATTTAAAACATTATTGTTGCAGCAATATGCCCAAAAAAATATAAAATATAAATTGCCATGAATTTTATTTTTGAATTAGCATTGTCGGAAGGGAATTAACCAGTTACTTAGCACACTTTAGGTTACACCCTGGGCTTTGATAAACCAGTTACTTTTTGGCTCACCTTAAGTTACACCCAGTTGAGCTTTAATAAACCAGTTACTTGGCACACCTTGCATTAGACTCCCTTGGTCTTTGATAAAACAGTTACTTGAAACACCTTAATTAGACCCTCTTGGTCTACCAGTTACTTGGCACACCTTAAGTTACATCCACTTGGGTCTTAATACTTCAGTTACTTGGTACACCCTAAGTTACACCCTCATGGGATCTGATAAACCAGTTACTTGACACACCTTAAATTACGTCCTCTTGAGCCTTGATAAACCAGTTACTTGGCACACCTCTAGTTACCTCCCTTTGGGCTTTGATAAACCAGTTACTTGGCACACCTTAAGGTAAACCCTCTTGGGCCTTGATAAACCATTTACTTATGGCACCTTAAGTTACACCCTCCTGATCTTGATAAAGCAAACCTTGCATTAGACCCTTTTGGTCTGTGATAAACTGGATACTCGGCACACCTTGCATTAGACCCTCTTGGTCTTTGAAAAAACAGTTAATTGGCACAGTTAACACAGTTACTTGTTGCCACACATTAAGTTACACCCCCTTGAGATTTAATAAACCAGTTACATGGCACACCTTAAGTTACATTCTCTTGGGCCATGATAAGCCAGTTACTTAGCACACCTTAAGTTACATCCCCTTGGGCCTTGATAAATCAGTTACTTGGCACAACTTATATTACACTTTCTTGAGATTTATTGAACCAGTTACTTGGCACACCTTAAGTTACATCCTCTTGAGCCTTGATAAACCAGTAACTTGGCACACCTTAAAGTGGACCAATACTCAGGGGGGATCGGCCCGGAAATCTATAAGATTCCCGGACCGATCAGATCCCTCCCCGCGGGGCATCCGAAATCGGGATGTCCCGCGGGGAGGAACCCCCCAGGAGGCCCACAATCCTCACCTTACCGGCGATCCAACGGCGCATGCGCGAGACGCGGCCGCGTCTCTCGCTTCCCTCTAGCAGGGCGCGCTCCCGCGCCGGCCGTTTTGTGAATGGCCGGCGCAGGAGCGCTCCCTGTTAGAGGGAAGCGAGAGACGCGGCCAATGACAGAGCTCTGGTATGCGCATCCAAGCAGCTTTGGACGCGCATACCAGAGCTGCTCTGAGCGCTGTCATTGGCCGGACGAGGTCACGTGGGAGCGGGGAGAGGTGAGTTTTTGCGGCGATCGGGGGGGTTTCAGACAGCGGGGCACCCCCGATCGGGGTGCCCCACCTAAGTGGACCAACACCCAGGATAGTCAAAATCCTGGGTGTTGGTCCACTTTAAGTTACCTCCCTTTGGGCTTTGATAAACCAGTTACTTGGCACACCTTAAGGTAAACCCTCTTGGGCCTTGATAAACCAGTTACTTATGGCACCTTAAGTTACACCCTCTTGGTCTTTGATAAACCAGGTACTTGTTGGCAAACCTCTCATTAGACCCTTTTGGTATGTGATAAACCAGATAGTCGGCACACTTTGTATTAGACCCTCTTGGGCTTTGATAAACCAGTTACTTGTGAGAACACTTTGCATTAGTCCCTCTTGGTCTTTGATAAACCGGATACTCGGCACACTTTGCATTAGACCTTCTTGGGCTTTGATAAACCAGCTACTTGTGGGCACACCTTACATTAGACCCTCTTGTTCTTTAATAAACCAGTTATTTGAAACACCTTGAATCAGACCCTCTTGGTCTTTAAAAAATCAGTTATTCTTCAGCACACCTTAAGTTACACCCTCTTGGGCTTTAACCCTTCTAGTGCCAGCTATGTGAGTCTCACGTAGTAGCCTCTCCTACTATTATGTGCCAGTTAAGTGAGACTCACATAGCTTACTTTAAACCCCAACCGAAGAGCGCCCAAAATAGCACTCGCTTCGGCTGATGTTGCAGTTAACTGTAAAAAAAATAAAATAACATTTACTCACCTGAGGCCACGATCCCTTCTGCCGGGTCTCCTCTTCACTGGGTGGGCCTCCCCCCGGGCTCTTCCCTGATGAGGAGAGGGCGAGTAATCTGCTAGCCCCGCCTTTGTGACGCCATCAATGACTCGGCACCTGTCACCCAGCAGCTGGCACCTCGCATCCGCCCAGAGAAGCTTAGTCGCTCCGGATGATCGTAGGAGGAAGGTTGGAGGGGGCGAAATGGCTCTGATCTCTCGCCCCCCCAGCCCTCCTCAACTGATCACCAGAGAGCTGTCAACGGACCTTCGTGGGACATCGCCAGGGGACAGCTGAGACTCAGAGGTGAGTAAAGAAAAAAAAATAACAAATGTCATTTTTTTTCTTATGTGTGTGTGTGTGTGTGTGTGTGTGTGTGTGTGTTGATTTTTTACTGTTAACCCCTTTACCAGAACCCTATACCAGTTCAAAAGGCTGGGGGCTGGCAAGTCACCTGAGGCTAGTGGGTGACTTGCCATTAACCCCCAGCACCTCCAATTACCTGCCTCCCCAAAGCCCAGGGGGGGCAGAGGAGCCTGACCCATGGAGCTTGTAGTCGGCAGGGTGGGGGGCCACCAAAGCTGGCCCCTGCACCCTGTTCTACAAGTCCCGATAGCTGATCCCGGGTGGGTTATGATGGGTAAAGGGGAACCCATGTCCTTAAATTTCCAAAAGAAATGGCGCCCAGGGATGGATGGGAGGTAAGTATTTAAAAAAAAAAACAAATAAATTATTTTTTCTCCTTGTCCCTGTGTGCTTTTTTACACTTAACCCTTTGTGAACTGTTAAGGGATCCATGAGACCCCTATACCAGATCACAAGGCTGGGGGCTGGCAAGTCACCTGCGGCTAGCTCCCCGGCACCCCAATTACCTGCCTCCCCAAAGGTCAGGGAGGGGAGAAGGGCCCAGGCCCACGGAAGCTACGTGGGCTTGTAGCCGACAGGGCGGGGCCCTGCGCCCTGTTCTACAAGCCCTGCATAGCTGGTCCTGGGCTGCTTATGCTGGGTAGGGGGAACCCATGTCATTTTTTGGGGGGATTTTTAAGGGTTTTTAACCCTAGTGTGGATAGTAGTTGCATTTTATTTGTAAATGTTATAAAGTGCTCTTTTCAGTTTGGGGGTCTCCTTGGCAAGAATGCGGGGGCTACTGATACATATGTGGTACCACTGTAATAGAGAGAAATGGGGCTTTCACATGCAATATGGTTTCCTTTAATATAACAAATGTGTTATTTAAAATAAAGGAGACAATTTTCTAAAAAAATGACACAAAGATATTTAAAAAAAAACTGTAAAAAAATTACAAACAAGACACTTCATGTTAAAGCCTAAATTCTGCTGCAAAAAAATATATAGAATTTTTCTGGAAATTTCTACAAAAATCACAGTTAAACATGGAGCAAAATGGTGAAAAATGACCTGTCAACAGAGGGTGACAAAAGTAGGCGGGCAATTAAAAGAGTTAATAGTACCTATGCATGTTATTTATTGTTCTGCTTGGGGGACCTTGTGCTTTCTGATTAAGCTTGTTTTTTCTTATTTGCATATTGATATTTTAGAAAAACATGTTTTGTTATTCTGCTTTTTTATACATTTTATAGGGAAACCCTGTGCAACCTAAGAATGCTTTGAGGGATTACTTCCAGAAAGATGAGCACACTACAACAAGCTGGGTATGCTTAGAAAGCTTAACATGTGTACTTTCAGGGAATATATGGTTCATGGGTGAATGTTAAGGGTTGCTTTGGTTGAATAAAGCAGTTTGTCTGCAGAGCTGACATTTTCAAGAAAAATTACTGTTGCGTGCATGCTTTACTTTGGGGTGTTTGACAACTCTTCCCTTGACAGTAGCTATGCATGCTGGGTATTGTTCTGTTCGGAGAACCTTGCTTTTTCATATTTGTTTTTTTTGTTTCCATATAGTTTTTTTTTAAGGAAAATGTGGCTTTGATTTCCTTTTTATTATTTTTTAGGGTAACTCTGTGCAAACAATGAATTGAGGGATGTGCACACAACGAATTAAGGGATTACTTACAGAAAACTATGCCCCTGTAAACAAGCCTTCCAGAGAATATATAGTTTGTTGGGGGTATTTCAAATGTAAAGGGTTGTTTTTCTTAAAAAACTGCAAGGCGTGCCTAGCGCATAGCATAGTCATATTTTATGTGAAAATCTCCTAAAGCGCTGTTTCAGTTTGGGGGAGTCTCCTGGGCAGGAAAGGAAAGGGTGTATACCAATACACATGTGGTACCACTGTAATCGGGAGAAATTAGGATTTCACACACAATAAGATTTTATTGTCAAACTTACATTTTTTTATTACAAAAAAAACACTACAAATTGCAAAAAAAAAATGTTTTTACATTTTTTTGCACATATTTCATCAAAAGTATTGAGAATCCACTAAAAAGCGCTGGAGGCTCCTACGCGGGCGCTCGTCCAATCAGAGCGCTCAGAGCCATTGTGGTATGCACGTACAAGCGGCGTCCAACCGCAGCGGCTCCGAGTGCTGGAGGCCGCGTATCGCGCTTCCCTCTAACAGGGTGCGCGCCCTGCTAGAGGGAAGCGCGAGATGCGGCCGCGGCCCGCGCATGCGCCGTTGGAACGGGGTTAAGGTAAGGTTTCTGGGCTTCCTGGGGGGTTTCACCCCGCGGGACATCCCGATTTCAGATGCCCCGCGGGGAGGGATCTGATCGGCCCGGGAATCTTATAGATTCCCGGGCCGATCCCCCCTGGGTGTTGGTCCACTTTAAAGCATCCAAAGATAATAAAAGCTATTTTGAATTCAAGTAAAGCACATCATACTAATAATGCGTTTCAAATGCTGTACTGCGCCCTTAGTCATGCCACATATTCAGACTTCATGTGACTTAAAGAGGCACTGACATGGTTGGTAACAAATGAAGTCCCAGATCTTGCCACTTAAACTATTTTCCAAAAGCTTCAGTTGCAAATGTTTTGGTTTTGCTCGCCCAAATTGTGTAGGTTATAGATTCTGTGGGTTACATTAATTATTGGTTGGTCCGGTTTAAGTGTCATCCACGAACCATAGGGTAAAATCAGATAGGGGATTTTCTTTTGAATCCTACCTGTCAGTCATCCCACCAACTAACCCACCTATGTCTTGCCGTCCTTATTTGTGACCCATTGGTGCAAGGTGTCCGGTAATCCATCTGCTGTTCTAGGCCTGTTTTAAAATACTCCTTGGTTTCATATAGACTTTCTATTTTTCCATGTTCAACTTGTGTTGTTTATTCTTATTGCTGCTTCCTTTCTGTCTTCTACCTAGTTCTACCACAGTGGTCTGAATAATCCATCAGCACAAGGCTTTTTGTAAAATGCTTTATTCTTTCATAAATTAGATCATAGATTTGGTCAAAAGGTATGCTAAGATCCACCTTGCCAGAATTCCATAACAGGCAGTGTGCAACCCCTCCTCCCAGAACCCCATAACAGTCAGCATGCGGAATCCTTTCCATAACCTCATAACTGCAGAATCTCTTCCAGATCCCCTTTAATCACCCTATAGCAGACAATAAATCTGAATAAAGTGAATCCGGTGAGCGTCTCTAACAGCGCCATGTAGCGTCACATGTATTAATCCAGATAGCTCAGCATATAGCGCCTGCGCTCTAGGCTCAGGAGTGCCATATAGTACCTGTTTCTCTGTAGCGCTCTCCCATACATTTCAATGGGGCTTCTTTAGTTGTGTAAAAATAGCGTGTTTGTCAATTACATTTATTTTTTATTTTTTGCTCAAATCATTGTGTGACCTCTCCTGGCTGCAAACAAACACTTTTATACATTTTTGGAACTTTTTATATTTTTCTGCAGAATTGTCATTACAGGTCTGGCACTAAAGTTTTATTGTTCCAGAGATAAAACAATGTAATTCCATGTGTTTTTGCTTTGTTACTGGTGTATATGTGTTCAACAATAGACTTTGAACACACAACGTTTGGCGCTCTATGCTACAGCGCCCAGCTTTAGAGCATCTGGCGCTCTATGCTACAGCGCCCAGCTTTAGAGCAGCGATGTGTGTGTTTAGTGTTTTGTTAAATATGGTGTGGAGCGCCGAGTGCCGGACGCATTGAGCTGGTGCTAGCTCTCATTGTTACAGCGCCCAACACACATTACATTCACCAATGCTGGCCAGGTTACTACAGTGACGCTCTGTTACAGCGCCTACTAGCGGTCTCTCTAAGCGCCACTGTACAGATGCTCATCTGGCAATACCTGCCGTTAGTAGTGAATCAGCCTCCACGTATGCCTAGGTTGTAAAACCAAGGGCCTTATTCATGAAGGGATAGAGGCAGGTAGTGCCTGTACAGCGGCAGGTAGCGTCAAGTAGCGTCAGGTGAATGCCGGACATGACAAGCAATTACACATTTATCAAGCTGATTCTGGTGAGCGACTGGAACAACGCCATGTAGCGTCCGATTCATCATTATCCCAGCCTTAGCGTACAGCACCGGCGTTCAGCCTTGCAGAGCGCCATGTATTACCTCTCGCTACCTGTCGTTCTCCCCTACATTTCTATGGACGTTCTTTAGCTTCTCTTTAAACAGGGGGTTTTTATTAATTTTTTTTTTAATCTCAAATAATGTTGGGATCTCTCCTGGCCTAGAAAAAGCCATTTTTGAAAACTTTTTTCATGTTTTATATATTTCTGCAGAATTGACATGACAGGTCTGGCATTAATGTGTTCATGTCACAATGTTATTACAATGTAATTCCATATGTTTTCGCTTTGTTACTGGTGGATACATGCTACAGCGAAGCATTTTTGAGCACCGGCGGTGTTTGAGGCTGTTTTTTTGATAAATATGGTGTGAGTCGGTCGCACTGACCAGTTGCTATCATTCGCTCCCATGCAGCGCTGTACTTCTCATATAGCGACTCCCCACAAGGTATTCATCAATGCTGCACAGCGACATGTAGTGACAGTTGAGCGACTGTAGCGGTATTTTCACAGCGCCCGCTAGTAGTCGCTGTGCTTGGCCGTTGTTCGGCAGTTGATAGCGACTCAGTCGGTTTGCCGTAATGTTGAATATTAGGTGAGGAGTCGCTACTTGACAGGTTCCGCGCTGTATGGGAGCGCATGATAGCGACTGGCCCTAGCGACCGGCTCCCACCATATTCATTAAAAAATCACGCTCAAAAAATTCTTGCACTGTAAAATGCATGTTTAAACCCCAGAGCGCTGGCGGCGACCCCCAAACAACCATAATTTTGGAAAACAAAAAAAAAAAAGTTTTTAAAATAATTTAGTAATATGAATACATTAATATCAGACCTGTAATATCAATTCTGTACAATTTTTTTTTTTTTTTTTCCCTTAAAAAAATGGCAGAAGTGGTCACAGAATTTTTCACATTTAAAAAAACAATTAATTATTAATATTTAAAGATTGTTCCATTGAAATGCATTGGAGCGCGCCAGAGCGCGAGAGGTCATACCTGTCGCTGTTCAAGGTCGGACTCTGGCGCTGTGGGCTGAGGCTGGAATAATGATGAATGAGTGGCTATCTGACGCTATCTCAGGGCCTTATTTATCAAGGAATAGCGACAGATAGCGACAGACTGGGGAGCCGGCCAGTAACGCCAGGTACCGCAACTAGAACGCTGGCTCCCCTCCACAATCACACATTTATCAAGCTGATACTGCTTAGCGACTGAGATAGCGCCACCTAGCAACTCATTCATCATTATCCCAGCCTCATCCCACAGCGCCAGCGAACATCCTTGAACAGCAACAGGTATGACCTCTCGCTACCTGGCGCTCTTCAACGCATTTCAATGGCAGAATGTATTTTAATTAATAATTATTTTTTAATATATTTTTTAAAAAAAAAAAATTTTTTTTTTGCAGAATTGATATTACAGGTCTGATTTTAAACTATTCAGGTTTGAATATTATTTCAAAATCATTCCATTTTTTTTTTGGGTGGTTAGGGGGTTAAAAAATTACTTTTAACACATCGCCTACTGCGCTCTGGGATTTAAACATGCATTTCACAGCGCTAGGAATTTTTAAGGCTGATTTTTTAATGAATATGGTGGGTGCCGGTCGCTATGTCCAGTCGCTATCATGCGCTCCCATACAACAGCGAACCTGTCAAATAGCGACTCAGCATCTTGTATTCAACATTACTGCACACTGACTGAGTCGCTATCATCCACCGAACAATGGCCAAGCACAGCGACTACTAGCGGTCGCTGTCAAAATACCGCTACAGTCGCTCAACAGTCGCTATCTGTCGCTATTAATGAATCAGCCTCCCCGTCGCTAAGCAGGATTGGCTTCATAAATGTGTGATTGTAGTGGGGAGCCGGCGTTCTCGTGGCGGGGCCCGTCATTACCGGCCGCTCACCAGTCGCTACCTGTCGCTATTCCTTCATAAATAAGGGCCTGAGATGCTCTGAACTAGTGAACCATGGCCAAGCACAGCGACTACTAGTGGTTGCTCTGAAATCCGCTCTACATACACTCATCTGTCGCTACCTGCCGCTAGTAATGAATCAGCCTGAATGAAGGTGTTAGAACATTCTCTTTTTACCAAATAAAAAAATGTCAGAAACATATATATTTTTTTTTTATTATTATTTTGTTTGAATAAAGCACATTGAGATATTACACCCTAAGTGCAATAATGTTACACTTAAACTGATTTTTACATGGATGGCATATATTCTTGAACTTTTTTTTCAGTGACTTCTTTATTTCTCTGTTATTCAGACTGTAGATGAGAGGGTTTAACAATGGACAAACAATCACATAAAAAATAGAAACGTATTTGTCTTGATTAACTGAGTACTGTGAGAAAGGTCCAAAGTACGTCAACATTCCAGCACCAAAGAACAAAAACACGACAACCACATGGGATGTGCATGTAGAGAAAGCTTTGTATCTTCCTGCAGAGCGGATTTGCAATACAGAGGACAAAATACAACCATAAGAAAGCAGGATTAGAGCAAAAGGGAGAAGAAGTGACAGAAGGGAAAGGCACACAATTTCCAACTCATTCGAAGAGATATCTGCACATGATAGTTTGGAAACAGCTACAAGTTCGCACATAAAATGGTTCACTTTATTCCGATCGCAAAATTCCATCGGCGTTATGAAGGATGGGACAATATTTATTAGAAAGCTGAAGAACCATACAAATGCAGTCAAGCAGTAGCAAACACTCCATCTCATAACAATCGGGTAATGGAGAGGACGGCAGATGGCAACAAACCGATCATAAGCCATGAGGACGAGCAGCTGGCACTCCGTACCACCCAAGAAGAGTATGAGAAAGAGCTGAACACCACAAGAGAAGTTGGAAATTGTTCTCTGGGTAAATAGGAGATCAGAAAGAAATCTTGGAACAGCAGTTGACGAATAGCAAAGGTCTATTATGGACAAGTTGCATAGAAAAAAGTACATAGGAATGTACAAATTTTTGCTTGATAAAATTATGAAACATATTAATAAATTTCCAAAAATGGTGATTAAATAACTTGCTAGAAATATGAAAAAGAGCATTAGGTTTATTTTTGGATTGTTCGAAAACCCCAGAAGAATAACTTCAGTGATCACTGAATGGTTTTTATTATCCATTTCATTATATACTGCGTGTCTGGTAGAAATCTGAAGCCTGATTTTGTATTGTAGTTTAATTATAGTCCAAAATCTGTTATATTAAAATACCGATTAAATCTAATACCAATCTGCAACTATACAAAAATGTCTGTCTTTACCTGTAGGAGAATGAAATGCTAATTATTTGGGAAATATTTTTTATGTACCAATAGAAAAAAAACATTAGCATTTTTCCTTTATATATGAAGCCATGCTAAAGATCTGGTTAAGCAAGTTTATTTTGGAGTGTGCCTTCGGGTGTGAACTGAAGCTTATACCGGGGAGGCTGATTCATCATTAGCGACAGGTAGCGACAGATGAGCGTCTGTAGCAGGCATTTTCAGAGCGCCCGCTAGTAGTCGCTGTGCTCGGCCGTGATTCGTTAGTTTATAGCGACTCAGTCGCTGTTCAGTAATGTTGAATACATTGTGAGGAGTCGCTATTTGACCAGTACAGCGCTGTATGGGAGCGCATGTTAGCGACTGCTCATAGCGACCGACTCACACCAAATTCAGCAAAAAAACAGCCTCACAAATCTCTGGCGCTGTAAAATACTTGTTTGAAGCCCAGTGCGCAGGAGGCGGTGTGTTTAAAGTGTGTTTTCAAGCATTTATCAACTAGTAACAAAGCGAAAACATATGGAATTACATTGTAACAACATTGTAACATGAACACTTTAATGGCAGACCTGTAATGTCATTTCTTAGGAAATATATAAAAAATGAAAAAATTATGAAAAAAATGCTATTTCAATGCCAGAAGAGGTCAAATAATTATTTGTGATTTTTTTGAAAAAAAAAAAACAACAGTTTAAAGAGAAGAAAAGGATCGTCCATTGAAATGTATGGGAGAGCGACAGGTAGCGAGAGGTCATACCTGGCGCTGTGCAAGGCTGAACACTGGCGCTGTTCGCTGAGGCTGTGAAAATGATGAATCAGACGCTACATGGGGTTATCCTAGTCGCTAAACAGATTCTGCTTGATAATTGTGTAATTGCGTGCTGTGTCCAGCGTTCACCAGTCGCTCTAGTTTAAGCTACGCGGTTAATAGTTGGTGTAGATAGGTGTGGAGGCTGATTCATTAATAACGCTAGGTATCGGCAGATGCGGCGCTTAGAGCGACCGCTAGTAGACACTCATGTGCGGGTAGCAGCGCTCTAACAGAGCGTCTCGATCGCTCTAGTAACCTGGCCCGCATTGATGAATGTGATTTATGTTGGGTGCTGTAACACCAGTACAGCGCTGCAGGGAGCGAAAGGTAGCGCCAGCTCAAGGCGACCGTCTCTCAGTGACTCATACCATACTTATCGAAAAACTACACACACAGACCGTCGGCGCTTTAAATCTGGTCGCTATAGCATAGAGCGCCAGATGCTGTGTGATTAAAGTCTGTTTTTGAACACATATCCACCAGTACCAAAGTGAAAACACATGGAATAACATTGTTGTTACATTGTGACAATAGCACTTTAGTGCCAGACCTGTAAATACAATTCTGCAAAAAAAATGACTCTTTCTAGGCCAGGAGAGGTAACACAATTATTTGAGTGAAAAAACAAAAAAACAAAAGGAACATCCATTGAAATGTATGGGAGAGCGACAGGCAGTGACAGGTAATACCTGGCGCTCTGGAAGCTAGAGCGCTGGCGCTATATGCTGTGCCACCTGTAATGATGAATCGGACGAGGCATGGTGCTGTTAGTTTCCTGTTTATAATGAACGTTAAACACAATTAATTGTACAAAACTTGCATTGGTGACTTGATCGATTTTTACAGCTTATTTTTCTTACCAATGTGTCCTTAAGAGCAAAACAACTAAAACGCAGCCTAAACGCACTGTAAAGTTTGTCCCAGCAATGTTTGTTACAGCAATAAAATCCTGTGACTGTAAAGAAGAACCGCTGACCAGTGCCTGTTAAAAACAGCCACAACCTTTTTGGCATTGCAAAATTTAATATATACCGGGCCTAAAAATTTGTGGTACAGAGTGGCGTTCACTGGTGCTGTTATAACCAGAATGAAGGTCCAGCAGGCGCTGACCAATACCGAGTGCCCCAATCCAAGCTGATTATTTAATATCGGGTGTTATGAATTGCATTCAAAAGTGGGCCATATACCAGCAAACTGATGCTAAACAACACACTTCATAAATAAGGCCCTTCCTTTTCCTCATCTGTACCTACGATGGTACATTTTGACATCATTTCTTTCAGGCGAGGTTTGGAAACACCCTTTGGGATGTGCAAATTCTATTGCATATGATATAAGGTGCTGCTGATTACAACTTTATTAGAACTGGAACACTTATGTTTGGTATGCCACCTGTAAAAATGCCCCAGCAGACATAAGTGATGTTTTTTTTATAAAAATTGAAACGGGGAGGCCGATTTATTAATAGCGCCAGGTAGCGACAGATGAGCGGCAGTAGCGGTATTTTCACAGCGCCCGCTAGTATTCGCTGTGCTTGGCCGTTGTTCGGTTGTTGACAGCGACTCAGTTGGTGTGCGGTAATGTGGAATACGGGGTTAGGAGTCGCTGTTTGACAGGTTCCGCGCTGTATGGGAGCGCATGACAGTGAATGGCCATAGCGAACGGCTCCCAGCATATTCATTATCAAATCACGCTCAAAAAATTCTTGCGCTGTGAAATGCATGTTTAAACCCCAGAGCGCTGGCGGCGATGGGTTAAAAGTAGTTTTTTAACCCCCAAACACCAAGTTTTTATAAACATTTTGTAATATGAATACATTAATATCAGACCTGTAATATCAATTCTGCACAAATTTATTTATTTATTTATTTTTACCTTAAAAAAAATATCTAACATTGCAGAAGTGGTTACAGAATTTTTGACATTTAAAAAAAAAAAAAAATCATTAATATCAATTAATTATGATTATTTAAAGATTGCTCCATTGAAATGAATTGGAGAGCGCCAGGTAGCGAGAGGTCATACCTGTCGCTGTTCAAGGTCGCTCGCTGGCGCTGTGGGGTGAGGCTGGAATAATGATGAATGAGCCGCTATCTGGCGCTCTGTCAGTCGCTAAGCAGGATCGGCTTGATAAATGTGTGATTGCGGAGGGGAGCCGGCGTTCTCGTGGCGGTGACCGTCATTACCGTTCGCTCACCATTCGCTACCTGGCGCTATCCCTTGTTAAATAAGGGCCTAAATTTTTCTATTCACTTTTTGTTGTGTTAAAGTAAGAAAAGCCCATCAGAGCTTCATTTCAGATGCAAAGGTACACCCAAATTAAACCTACTTCACAAAACAGCATGAACCTTAATAATAAACTTGCTTCAATTTAGTAAGACCCCGACAGTGTCATCTTTTTCAGAATCCCTAGAGCTCTGTATGGCTATGGTTCCTCTCTTCCATCTCTGTCTTTCTACTCTGGAAAATCCCAGAATATCTTCAGATAGGCCGTTGCTATCACAAACCCAGATATCTCCCTCTTGGATGACGAGGCAGACACTGCTGCAAGCTCCAGTTCTGCTACAACTTCTAACATGTTCACCAGTCACCGCCTGCAAGACAGAGGAATTTGAACATACTCGCAACAACCACTTTGTCAGCCATCTCTACGTCCTATTCTCCTCACTACATTATTAGAAATCACAAATACCGGGAAGACTCTATAATGGAAAATGATGAATAAGGCAAATAAAGAAAATCAGTGCACAAGGAAGAAGGAGAGATATTGGAGAAAGAATCAGACAGGATAAAAAGAAGAATATTCTATGATTAAACTAACTGGGAGAGTGGGGGAGGGGCTCAGCTATGTATCAAGATAGAGGAAAGAATATATCAGTACCAGTAGGACAGGAGGAAAGGAAGAAGAGATAAAAGGAAAGAAAAGTAACAAAAAATAAAAACAAATGTAATCTGCCCCATATTGCCAATGCGGCACTATAAAACACCACCTCTGAATTAAGCAATTGTACTGGTGATTAAATCTAAACTTGGTAAATCAAACAAACAATCACCTAGAGAGGGAGAGTGCTTAGATAGCTTTGAAAACCATAAACTCCTACTGTACCAGCCACATCGAAATCCAAAATTGATAGGGCGGACTAAAATGTACTGTACTTACACTAACAGATATTACGACATAATGTAGTGCACATCCACTACTAGATAAACAATATCAATCTAATACTTTACATACAAATTATCACTCAGACTGTGAGATGTTTTTTTTTTGTTTCAATCTTTTTATTAGAATTTTTATAAGTTTTTTAACTTGTTACAAAGATATCAAATGACAATGGCACACAGTTATTGTACAACAGATAGACATTCAAGTCTTGAACAGGTACATAGTAAAGCAAGACAGAAGATCAGTTAGTATGTCCAACATGGTATATGCATCTGCACAACTTAACCGTCCATTCGCTGCCAACGCGTCGGCCCAAAGGTTTAGCTCAATTAGCGGTCGCTGCGCTGGATCCTGACCCCCCGCCTGAAACCCAGTGTGTGCAGAGGTCCAAAACAAACGTTGCTAAGCGCTAAGCCGGGCGGGGAGGAGGATGTGGGATAAAGGGGGTGTGGGGGGGGAGAGGACGACTGAGGTAGGGTGGCCTAAGACAATAAGGGAAGAGGAAGGTAAAGGAGATAAAGGAAAGAAAGAGGAAAGAGAAAGGAGAGAAGAGAGAGGAGCCAGATTGTTGCTCATTGTAGCAAAGCATTACACACTTCCGGGTAGGCATGGTCCACCCAAGGCTTCCATACTTTGATAAATTTAGCGTGCGAATCCCTCAGGATGCTAGTCAATTTCTCATTAATCAAGATGCCATTAAGCCTGTCCTTTACTGCCTGGAAAGGGATTCCCGGCTTCTTCCAGGAACTGGCAATCGTTAACTTAGCTGCTAGCATAAGTTGGGTAAGCAGGGCATGCTGGGCTCTATTGACACCCTCCGGTTTCACCTGCAACAATGCCACCCAAGGGTCCTGGCGTATGTGGGTTTGTAGAAGAGTACTCAGGAGACCAAAAACTCGTGACCAGAATCTCTTAACCTTCGGGCACTCCCACCATATATGTAGGACAGAACCTGCCACAGAACAGCCTCTAAAACAGTGAGCGGGATAGCCCGGGACCGCCTTGGCTATGCGCGCGGGCACCAGGTACCACCTGGTGAGCATCTTGTATGCTGCCTCTAAAGTCGTGACATTGATAGAGCATCTATTTATTCCAGTCCATATCTCCTCCCAGTCCCTCCTATCTCTGACCAGACCCAGATCAGCCTCCCATCTGGCCATGTACCCATGTCTTGAGTTGGTGGGTAATGTTACAAGGCTCGAGTAGATGGTGGACACCAGGCCCATTGTGGGGGTCCCTCGCGTGCACAGTTTCTCGAAAGGGGTCATGTCCGAGGTTTCCGTCTTATTTTTTAGCAGGGGCGCAATCCAGTGACGGAGTTGCATGTACCGAAATTGCTCTGACGGCGGAGCATTCTCTCTTTCCTGCAGTGCGGGCCAGGGGATAATCTCGCCTCTGAGCAGGAGGTGGTAAAGTTTGCTGATCCCTACATGCTCCCACCAACTAAACGCTCTGGGATCTAACCCCGGAGGAAACATCGGGTTCTTAGTTATTCGCATTAGTGGGAGGTGAGGGGAGATTAAGTTCCCGGAATATTTCGTCCCATCCCAGATCCGAAGAGAATGGTTCAGAATGGGGCACAGGATTTGCGGTCTGTGTTGCGGCGGCAGCCACATCAAACTGTCAACCGGGGCTGGGTCACACGATGAGGCCACTAGCGCCACCCACAGAGGCGTCTCCGTTTGAACATGTAGCTGCTGAAGCTGCCCTATCTGGGCTGCTTGATAATATTTGCTAATACATGGGACCCCCAGGCCTCCCTCTTTCCTATGCCTAATCATGGTAGCTCTAGCAACTCTCGGTCTAGTCCTCCCCCATATAAATTTCATTACGCTATTTTGCATGCTTTTAAGCTGAAATTGTGGTATATACACCGGGAGAGTTCTAAAGTGATACAGGAGCTTCGGAAGCAAGGTCATTTTTATGGCATTGACCCTCCCGATCCAGGAGATTTCATGACCACGCCAAGTATCTAGCATCGCCTTCAATCTACCAAAAAGGGGGGGGTAATTTTCCTGATACAGAGACTGATATTGTGGCGTAATCTTGACGCCTAGGTAAGACAAGGCTCCCGAAGCCCAGCGGAATGGGAAGTTGGACTGGAGAGCATTCAAAGCTGGGGCGGGAATGTTTAAATTGAGCCCCACCGATTTCTCTTTATTGACCCTGAGACCCGAAATCCTTGAAAAGGTTTCCAGAAGCTGGAGCAAATTAGGTAACGAAGTGTGGGGCTGCGAAAGGGTCAACAAGACGTTATCGGCGAACAAACACATTTTATGGTGATAGCCCACCATTTCAATGCCTTTTATATTCGGGTTTGCCCGAATAGCAAGGGCTAAGGGCTCCAATGCTAGCACAAACAGCACCGGGGAGAGCAGGCATCCCTGCCGGGTGCCTCTACCTATTGAGATTGGCTCAGAAAGGTAACCGTTGTATTGCACTCTAGCTGAGGGGGAGGAATAAATAGAGTTAATCCAAGCCAGAAAATTGTCGCCGAAGCCCCATTTCTGGAGAGCACAGTGCATGTAATCCCATGAGAGGGAGTCAAAAGCCTTTTGTATGTCCAGAGACAACAAAAGGCTGTGGATATCTCTTTGTTGAGCCAGCTCAATCAGGTGGACCAGTCTACGGATATTGTCTGGTGCCTGTCTGCATGGGACAAAACCCACCTGATCCTTCCCAATCAAGGTGCCCAGGAACCTATTAATTCTGGTAACCAGGACCTTCCCCAAGATTTTCACATCCACATTAAGTAGAGAAATTGGCCTGTAATTTTGTGCATCTGAGTGGTCTTTATCGGGTTTCGGAATCATACTGATGTAGGCCTCCAATGATGACTGATGTAGAGAACCCTGGTCTGTAAGGGAATTGAACATGGCCGTCAGGTGTGGAGCCAGTTCTGTGGCATATTTTTTGAAGTACAGGGCTGAGAATCCGTCTGGTCCGGGCACTTTGGATGTCTTAAGGCTCTTAATGGCCCCAAGCACCTCCAAGACTGTAATGTCTGCGTCAAGACTCGCCTTATGGGCATCCTGCAGCTTGGGGAGCGAGACGGAGTTTAGAAATTCCGCTGCTTCCTCTTGGGGGAACACATGGGGAGGTTTATAAAGTTTACCTAGCAGATTTCTGAATATTTGTATGATCTTGAGAGGGTTAGCTGTAAGGTTCCCCTCAGGGGTCCTAAGCGAGATCAAAGACTGCCGCGGCCATGAGCATCGCAGTTTATTAGCCAGGGGGGTGTCAGGCTTGTTGGCTCTCGCGTAGTACCTCTGTTTGCCCCACCTAAGTCTCTTCTCTGCCATCTCATCCAATGCCATATTAAGCTGGATGCTGAGCGCATCCACCTTTTTCTTAAGCTCTCTCGTCGGTCTCGCGACCCAGTCCCTTCGCAGTTGTTCTAGCTGTGCAGTGAGTCGGGCCACATTGTCGTTTCTGCGTTTTTTGATGGCCGAGGCCATTGCAATAAGATTGCCCCTCATCACTGCCTTGTGGGCTTCCCAAATGCTCACTGCCGAGGCTGTGCCCTTATTAGTTACAAAATAGGCTTTTATAGATTGAAGGACCTGCTCTTGGGTGTCTTTATGTGAAAGCAATGAATCGTTGATCCTCCACTTAAATGGTCTAGGGGTCGGGGGTGTAGTACTAAAACCCATCAGAACCGGTGTGTGGTCCGACCAGGGAGCTGATAATATTTGGAATTTTTGAACCAAGGGGATTAGAGCCTGTGTCACCAGGATATGATCTATTCTGCTGAATGAGTCATGGGGGTTGGAATAGAAGGTATAGTCCCTTGCTCTTGGATTCAGCTCGCGCCAAGCATCTACTAGAGATGCTTCCTTGAGCAGCGTGTTGATTCGGTGTGGGGGGTGCTGGGTGGGTTGAGGGGTAGATGAGGGACTTCTGCCCTGTGGACCCGACCTATCCAGTTTTGGATCTAGAGTAATATTGGAGTCGCCAGCCATGATTATCACTCCTTTACCATGCTCCCTGACCTTTTGCATCAGGTGAGAGAAGAAATTAGTCTGGTGGGTGTTGGGCGCATAATAAGACACAATTGTTACCAGAGTGTCATCCAAAAATCCCACTAATATGAGGTAGCGGCCCGTTGGGTCTGCAATCTGGGACTCGCATCTAAACAGGAGATTCCGCCTAAATGCTATTAACACCCCTCGGGTCTTTTCCTTGAAGCATGCTGTGAAAAATGTTGGGTAATGCGAGTGCAGGTATCGCGGGGAGCTCGCGGACGAGAATCTGGTCTCCTGAAGACATAAAATATCCGCTTGCATTTGCTTATAACTATGGAATGCCTTTGTTCTCTTCGATTGCGAGTTGAAACCTTGGACATTATGTGTTAGGAGTTTGAAATTTAAGTTGGCTCCAGCCAATGAGTTCTGCGGCTGGCTCATCTTGTTAGAGAAAAAAAGAGGGGTAGTATCCCGAAAAAGGGAGAGCTAGTGAGAGAATATAAGAGGGGAGAAAAGAAGAGAAGGAAAGGAAGGGAGGGGGATGGAGGGGGGGTATGAGGGTACGCTAAGGGTAAGGGCGGTGATGGGCTGAAGGGGTAGGCGTATGGGAATCAGAAGAGTAGCGAAGTCCCTCCTCGTGGGTAGCCTAGGCTGGGTACCTCACCAGGTGGGGACAGGGGTTATGTGGATCCTGACCACTTATTGGTCAGTAGTTTGCCTTCCGGGGGGAAAGAACCTCACAGCCGGAAGTCTCTGGGGTTTAAGGGGGTCGCCTCTGCACGGGGTAGTGCCTGCGCTAATGTAAATTTAACATTTTGAGACATGCAAAATATAACTGAATAACATATTATAACATAGCCGACGGTCTCATGGAGGAGGGGAGATTGTACCGTCATCGCCCCTTATTAGGTCATTTGTGCCCCCTCGGGTCAGCACCCAAATCGAGGCGCATGTTCCCGCGAGGCCAAGAGTGACCATAGTGCTGACACAGCCGTAAGGAAGGTTTGTAAATTAGAACATTTAGCAAGCTTAACCAAACATTGCGTCCCAAGTGGAGCCATCATCGGAAATGCACCAGGTTTTCGGGTCGGGGCGGCCTCAGCAACAGCCCACAGCCGCTCCGGTCGGCCCGAACCTCCACCCAGGGTGACAATAGGAGCCGCCCCCCCCCCCGGACCACCCCCCACAGACGCGCGCAGAATAGTCGCATCCGCAGAAGGAGACCCAGACAAAAAAAAAAAAAGGGGGGGGGGAGCACCCCCCAACGATTTAGATCAGCCCTCGACCGTCCCACGGCAGCCCACTAACACCAGGTCGACCACGGCCCCATGGCCCCCCATAGGGCCATAGTCTCCCAGTCAGCGGGGGGGAAGAGGCACGATCATCTAAAACAGCACTGTGTAAACCTGCAAGTAAATAACACTGAAAAATATTTATAAACCAGCAACGCAGCAACATGACTTATCTGACGATGACCCTGGGTAGCGTGGTAGGGGGGAAAATGGGTGCCATCTCTCAGAACTGTGGGGAGAGAGAAACAAACGAACAAAGTGTCCCAGAGTGTCCGATCAACGCCAATTCACACCTGTATCAGGGAGAGAAAAAAGAGGAAAAGAGCATGGCGGAGGGGTGGCTCTCACCCCGGCTCCAGCTGACGGGTTCTTGACGCTCGGGAAGGCGTAGACGTGGGGTAGGGTCTTTGGTCGTCAGCTCTCTTGTCCCTTCGGCTAGGTCTGGGACGCTGCTCCCTGGGCTGATCCATTGGAGGCGGGCGGTCAGAGGGTCCTGACAGATTAAGGTGGTCTAGCGTCTCCATAGCTTCCTCCGGGCATGTTACTATGTGGGTGCGGCCCCCATAAGTGAAGAGCAATTTAAATGGGTAGCCCCACCTATAAGCGATTCAAATTAGGATGCAATCTGGCTGCTCGAGCGATTTCCTCTTTGGTGTTGTAGTATGTGAACTTGACTACAATGTCTCTGGGCTGGCCATCTGCCCGGGGTGGACCCAGGGCTCTATGGATCCTATCCATCTCCAGCCTTTCAATAGGGATGGACGGCGTCAGCTCTTGCAATAAAGCTGTCACGGTGGTCTTTAGATCAATGATGGATTCTGGTAACCCTCTGAATCTCAGATTGCAGCGCCGAGAGCGGTTTTCAAGGTCCTCTATTTTTTGGTGGGCCAGAGAGAGGTCTGATTTAAAATTTTGGATTTCAGATTCATGCTCCTCAAGCACAGTGGTGGTGCAGCTCGCTTGCTGCTCCAGTTTAGAGGTGCGGGCTCTTAGATCTCTTAATTCAGCTTTAAATGTGGCTGAGATCTTGTTAGTGGCTGTTTCCAGCTCTTGGTGTAACACAGCTTGGAATTTTGCTAGGAGCTCTGCATCTCTGATGCCTGGGTCTGGCTGTTGGGCCGGGGAGGGGTCTGGGGTCACCTGCTGGGGCTCTGGCTGTGAATCTGGCTGTGAGTCCAGTAGGTCTGGGGATGGTATGGGTGAGGATGAGAGATGGGAGTGCAGCTCGCGCTGCTGCCCAGATGAGGCTGCCATCTTAGAGTTAGCTGATTGTGCTGAGCGCCTAGGGGTGGTAGGTGGCTTCCCCCTTTCCCTGCACCCCATCCGTTTTAACAATGGCCTCCCTAATTAAGGAAGTCTCTCCCCAGGGCCCCTGCTTACTGTGTAAGGGCGACCTCTGTCCTCCTCTCCCCGCGGCGAGTGGCCCGGCTTGCTGATGGCTCTCTCCCCTCAGCCCCCGACCCCACACCAGGGCCGCACGTGGGGCGAGCAGGCTGTAGGCTTTCCTCCCTCAGGCTGTAGGTGTCTGAGGTGCGCAGGTCGCGGCCGCCATCTTGGATCCGGGAAGTGCTGTGAGGGCGAGCTGCGCTCCCGCAGGATCAGTTTCTTTCTCCCCTCTTGGTGGCCAGCGGGTCTTCCCTGAGTCCTCAGGGACCCAACCAGCCCGGAACCGCCATTTAAAAGATGCTTTTGAGCAGGTAAAAGCCCCGTGCAGCGAGGAGCCGGTCTAGGCTGCTGCCATCTTCCTCGGCTGCTCACTAGCGCCCCTGTGAGATGTTTTTTTTATATTTAACCTAACAATAAATCTATGCAATGGCAGCAAGGACAAAAACTGTGGAAAGAAACCCAAATACATCTGGAAAAACAGAAACACTCCATTCAAGATACCTACATCTAAACTAACAAAGAAAAGGACAGTCATGAAATCCTAAATCAATCAATAGCACATTGATAGAATGCGCTGTATTGAAAGAAGGTTAAATAGTGGCCAATGTGAAACCCAAGATACTATCTGCCAAATGGTTAACTACCTTCAAGGAAAAGAAATTATAAGAAAATCAAGATCAAGTGGACCATTTACATTTGAAGGAAATAAGTTAGTACTTAAGTTAAAGCAAAAATTGATATTTCTACTAGGATTAGCAGTTACTGGAAGAACACATACTCAGTGGCAATATCAAAACATTTATTTATTTACTTTTTTTTTCACGCCCAAGTCATTGGGCATTCTAAAATTGGCAATTGAATGATGGGACAAAAAATCAATAAAGCTATTTCCAGATCTGGAGATTGTCTCATGGAAGACATAATCTAGATGCCAATAATGAATTCACTTTTTCCTGTCTCATGCTTTCTCTTCCCTTTCCCCACTTTCTTATTGCCTACCATATATTTTCTCTAATATCAAGAATGAGGGAAGGTGGATCAAGGAAAGGGGGGGGGCATAACCATCAGGGACTGTGTAAGGATGAGAGAAAAAAAGGATGGTCCTAAAGAAAAAAGATGTTCCAGCTAGTTGGTTTATATGAGTTGGCATGGAGGAGAGAGCAAGGAACTGGGAGGGAGTGATACTACATAGGGGATGGGCACTATATTCTTTGGATCACTCCGGGGCATCTATCTGGATGGTATTAAAAAATAGATGAGCAAACTGATTCTAAAAAAAACAAGCATTCACCCCGAATTTCAGGGAAAATTCTGCCCAAAATTGAATTTCTTGTGATTTGTGCTGACCATTTTTTCCCTGAATTAATTAAATAAATAAAAGTCCATCCAGTGCACGCTATCCTGTTTCTTGTAAACTTCTAGCCCTGAAGCTGGGCATCAGTTTACTCTGCCACTATAAAAGATTCCTCCTTTGCAGCGGGGAGAAATATGTCAAAAGCCAGAGAGAGATCAGCGGAATCCAGGCGAGTTGCAGCTGACAGTATTTGTATGCATTGTTCTTCTATTCTTCCTATTGCTTACCTTTACCTCTTTTATGTTTGGCATGCATTGTTTTTCTATTCTTCCTAATGCTTACCTTTACCAGTTTCTTCTCTCCAGTGAAACTCTTTCTTCTTGTTAGTTGTATATTTGGGATGCCCATGTGGATATAATGTTTACATTACAATGGTTGCATAATAAATATAAGGCACCACAACGTTATGTTTAAATTTATATATTTTTTATTGTTATTGATACTTTTTAAATAAAAACTTATACAAAAGACAAAAATCAAACAATTAATGTCTAGTCTCTGCTTTCTGCAAACCTGTTGGAAAAGGCATGTTAGTAAATAGTCACTTTCTTAAAACTTAGTCGGCTGGTGAGGGAGTCAGGCTTGGGAAGCCACCCTTCTCAGTGGGACCTTCCACACCTCTTGGTCCAAGTCTGTAGAAGAAAACAAAAACAATTGTAAGTGAAGTGAATGTGTTACAGGTGTGAATTGGTTTGCGTTGTGTGTGGGACATATACCACCTTCTTCTTGCTGGGGCATTCCAACCTCTGCCTCCCCTCGCTGTTTACTAGCATGGCCCTCTTGCTGATCTAGAATAAAATATCCCCAAAAACAATACAATACACTTTAGTCTGTGTATTCCTGTATGTGTTTGTGTGTGATGTCTATACCTGACTCATCAAGGCCACTATCTTTGGACTCCTTGCCCGATATCTAGGCCTCCACCTCTGCAGGTTGATCCAGGTGAGCTTGGGGCTTACCAGCAGAGAAGTTTGAGGACCTTGGCACTTGACTCACACCACCTCCACGTCCACCAGATCTTCCCAGAATTGGCCGGACTCATCTCCTTGGGGTGGGCCGCACTTTTTGGTTGAACCCTGACAATAGAAAAGAATAGCATTATTTTAAACATAGACCTGTCTAATATAATTGTAGTACAAAATGTTTAGGCAAGAATTGTCACTTACTTGGGAATTGTTTTCTGAAAAACCTCCTCACCCAGGGCTTCTTCTGCTGGATGATCTGTGTGTCAGTGTAGGTGGTGTTGGTCTACCCCTTCAGCATTGCTACTATATGAAGTGCCAACGTCCTCTTGGCATATATCAGGCAGAAAGTCATAGCAGTACATCATCGTCATCTAAAATGTAGAGCAAATACACATTTAAAAGAACCTGAGCAGGTTGTTATCAGCCTACACCCCTCCAACACCTTAGGTCTGCATCAATGTATTTGGCATCCTTGTTTTACAGATATTATTGGGCGGTGTTATTACCGCCTGGACTTACCCTCCTGATATCTACCTGCTAGCTATCTGCCAGCTATGCACCAAGAGATCCACCTTGCCCCAAACATGCATGCCCATGTGCACACTAGCTTTCCCCTGTGTTAATCTGTATATAGCGGCGTTCTTTCCATCCTGCCCATCCTGTCCCCCGAATTGCCTATACACTTGCCACCCTGATCAACTAAACTTATCTCTAACCAAGTGCAAATGCAGGCATTTGGTGTAATTACACAGATGATAGTGTCTTTCTGGTCGCAGGTAAACAGTGAGGGTACCATTTTTTTATAGCGCAGCATCTGTTGCACCTCAGCGGATTCTAGAAGTTGGCATACATCGGAACTTTGGTGCGTAGGCATGTGTATTAGAGAAGTATAAACTGTAATAAAAAACACACTGACGTGTGGAGAAGGCAACACTCCACTATTGCAGTTTCCATTGTGCATGCAATCGCCATCCACACGTGGTCGGTGCAATCTAAACTCACACATGCACAGAATGTTGCGATGTTGCAGATGCTCTTATACTCCACAAGGAGGGCATTTTACACTTTCCCACACACCACGACAACACATGCTCGCCAGGAAATCCATAAGTGAAGTGCCTCTCTCGAAGGCAAAATCATGCCTAATCAAGGCTCTGAATCATGCGTAAGCCCATAATAATCTCGTATTATATGCATCAACGTGAAAACAACACAAAGCAAATACACAATAGATTTGCGAATGCAAAAGCTTAAACTCACGCAAACACGAAAACACATTTAAAAGAGACTGTAAATTCACCTTATCATTTTGGCACAAAAAAATTTCCCAAAAAAATGTAATTGAGTTGACTTTCCCTTTAAGTATGAACTGGTATCTGCACCAGAGATATCGAGAAAAATATCAGGAACTTGGTACCTAGCGAGTTTTGTGAAAAATGAAACCTGAAATTCTGTTGGTTTTTAATTTTTTCAAGTTAAAAATCTAACTCACTAAGCAGTTCTCACCCGAAAGGACACCCTAAGGTAAACTTTCTTCATCAGTTATTCAGCACTTCATTAAATAATTAGCATGACCCCCCCCCCCCCCCATTGATTGCATGCAAGATAAACAATCAGCCATTTATGTAATCGTTGCTTCTTTTGTTTTTTGAACATACTTAGTTCTAAAATAGAGGCATATTTCCACTATGGGGTGTAACTGCTTGACAACATCAAAGTCTAGTAGGATTTAGCAGGGGTGGCATAAGGTAGCAGGATGTTAATCTGGGTGTATCTGCATTTAATGTGTGTGCTGGTTGAAACATTTCATTGGACAGAAAAGCAGATAGAAACGTAACATGACTAAATAACAGTATACCTTGTTTAACATTATCATATATAATACTGAATACTCAAAACAGCTTCACTTTTGGTGACTAAAAAGAGATATTAAAAAAATAAATAAAACATAAAATATATTAATAAAAAAGAGAAAAAAAAAGAAAAAGCATTTGTGTTGCACACCCTTCGGCAGCTTACACGTGTTTACTAGAAGCCTCACTCCAGGTTTATCAACTGTAGAAGAGGCCCTTAGGATTAATTAATCTGTTTTCACAGACGGGTAAGTGGTCAATTTAAATAATCTCTTTAGTAACATGTTCAGATTTTTTAAAAAATGTGAAATACATAAAAAGAAATTAATACAATCATTTTAAATTGTGATTATCTACTGTCGAGTAGTATTTTTGGAAGGGTAAGTTTTGCCCACCATTCAGACCCATAAGGAGGGATCATAATGCAGCTAAAGACAACCAAATTGAAGGGGAAGTCAAGCACCTAAGGTACATTGTGTTAATTAGAAAAGTCAGAAGTCGCCGCTATCCAAATCAAGTTTTTTTTTTTTTTTAAATACAGTACATGTTGAATACCCCATAACATATACAAATCATATTCATATTCATTATTAATTATTTAGTAACTACCATTTTTTATTTTGTGAGGTATACCTGGGCTTACCTGGCTAGAAGATGCACGTATGGTATAAAGGAGGAAAATAAGAAAAGAAAAATTCTGAACCAAATAGTGTGCTAAAATACTCCCTCCTAATCTCTAATTACCCCATAACAGGCAGCGTGCAGAATACTCTCCAATTCTCCCCATAACAAGCAGTGTGCTGAATCCCCCCCCAAATACCCCATAGCAGGCGGTGTGATGAATCCTTTCCCAGTCACCCCATAACAGGCAGTGTGAAGAATCCTCTCAGTCCCACTATAACTGGCAGCATGCAGAATCCCACATTTGACAGATCCCTCCTTTTCATAGTGCGATTACCAACATTCAGCGTATGTCTGTGAGGAGAGGAGAAATGGATAAGCATAAGGCTGACCGCCTCTTCTTTCCTGCTAGGAGACCGGGGGGCGCCTACCCATTGTCCAGTTGCTGCATGAAGGAATATTACGGGTCACCTCAGTCAATTCCTCTTTTTTACATCAATAGGTTTGCGATTGAAGAAGGGGAAGTGGGTTAAGGTCACCTGCATGCAGGATATTCACACTGATATAGGTACTAACTAACAGTGGAGAAATTGAGCCAGCAGTCGGGTAGGGAACTAGGTCCAGAGTAGAGGGGAAAGGGTTGCCATGGAAGTAATATGAGGGCATAGCATCCAAGAGTGAGAGGAAAGGCTACCAGACAATACCCCTGGATTGGGGCTATTCCTAATGGTGTTTTGCAGAGGATATTAAGGGAGAAATTGGTTTGGAGAAGTAACAAGAAGTCTGTATTGTATATCTCATATTTTCATCCGTTGATACTTCAATGTTGGGTTGTAGATTGAGGCAGTGCAGGGAAGACAAGGCTGTCACTCTATGTGACGCTTTCTCCTCACAGCACACAAAAATCTTTTTCTCATTTGCTTATCTATTGTATAACCCCCTCTTTCCCCAAAGTCATCTGCAGTGTTGAGCAAACCTGTAGACTTTGGGGTTTGGCAAGTACCCGGGCCTAAACCTGAACCCCATTGAAATCAATGGAGACCCAAACTTGGTGGCCCACAAATACATAGGAGCGGTGACTGGTGGGTGGGTGTGGAGTGGGGAGTCAACCACCTGTCAAACTGCCCCCAGAGGCAAAATATGACCAGGATAACAGCTACATGGGTGGTGGCAGAGAGTGAGGGTGCCCTTTAACATAATGCAGAGTGTGCAGCAGATAGGAAGCAACTGTACACGTATCTGAGCCGGCAATGATTGTATATAAGGCCACCCCCCATGAATGAGGACACTGGTAGCTCGACAGCCCATCAACCAGCTTTACTGAATGTCGAACTCGAACACAGACTTGTGGCTGAAGTCTGTGTTCCGGTTCTGGGACCCAAAACTGCTAAAGTTCTGCACAGACCCAAACTTTGCGGCTTGGGTTCATTCATCTCTACTTATCTGCACTGCATTGTCCTGCCTGCCACAGACTGCCACAGTTCTCACTGCTTATTTCTCCTTCAGACATCACTACCACATTTCTTCAAACATTGTCTGGTCTTTGCAACGTTACATAGCCTGTGTTGCCCTGAACCCAAACCCACCAAGGTCGGTCCAGAAATCTTAAAGATTAGTCTTTCCCCGGGGGATCCAAAATCGTGATGCCTGCTGTATGAAACCCTGGGGTACTGTAAACGGCGCATATGCAGGCTCTCATCCAATGAGAGCCATCTGTCATGGAAAATGTCTCTCATTGTTGTCAATGGGAAGTTTGTGTTGCCGGGGATGCGGGGGATGCTGCAGCATGTGCTCCTTATTAAAGTCAATGACAGCCATTTTCCAAATGAAAACGGCAATGGCTCTCATTGGATGAGAGGCCACACATGAGCCATTGGAAGGGGGGAAGAGGTGACTGAATAGCAGCGTTCTGGGGGGTTTCTCAGAGCGGGATGCACCAGGGAAGCAGAACAAGACCAGGGAGCATGTGTCCTCCATTAAAATCATTGGGAGCCATTTGCTAAATGGCATAGTCACAGCAGATGGCTCTCATTGGAGGAGAGCCAGTGCCTGTGTCGTTGAAAGGGGGAAGGGTATCATATTTCACCATATAAGACGCACCTAGGATTTGAAGGGGGAAAATAAGATAAAATAATATTTTGAACCAGATGCTGTGAACCAAACAAGCAAAGTGCAGAATCCTCCAATTTCAGGCCAAGTCGAATCCTCCCTCCCAATCCGCATAAGCAGTGTGACATCCCCCCTCCCATTCCCTATAGGCAGTGTGGCATTCCCCCTACCATTCCAGTAAGCATTGTGGCAACCCCCCTCCAATTCCCCATATTGGCTGTGTGGCATTCCCCCCACACATTTTCCTTAGGCAGTGTGGCATTCCCCTCTCCAATTTCCTTTAGGCAGTGTGGGATTCCCCCATCCCATTTCCATAGGCAGTGTTGCAAACACCTCCAATCACCACAGGCCATGGCCACCCTCTGCACGAAGCCGGGTGTTTGCATGTGGCCCAGCCAAAAGAGACAACAGCACGGGGGGTGGAGACAGCACCCAATGCTCCTCCATCTTCTTCTGGTCTCCTGCAATGTGGCAGCCTAGGCAGCAATGCGGGAGCGCGGGCACATGTGAGCTTTCACTTCTCTTTCAATTTTCACTTTCATTTTATCCTGTGCAGGTGTTACTAACCCTACTTGGAGAGGTCTTCTCCCACTAACGCTGCTGCACTAATATCTCTAGATGCTTGTGCTCCTCTGCCATCTTTCTGGAATACCACCATATCTCATTGTAGAATTTGTTGCCTGCTTTACCATAAACACGGCAAGAGTCTGCCAACACAAAATGGGCTTCAACCACACAAAAGGAGTGGTCACTTTGGGGATTTCTCCGGACAAAAATGACTAAAGAAAAGGATCCACAATAGAGGACTTATTGCTGGCCCGAAGCCCAATACATAGATTATGAATTGTTGGTCAAGCCCTATATTTCAATTCAAAACATCCATGGAATATGACACTGATGATTCTGAGATCTGCCAACCTGGTAACATTTCTGTCAATGATTTTTTTTTAACCACATGTTTGTAGAGAATGTGACATTTGGTTTGGTTTCATTAAAAAGATCCCCACAAGGAGGAGAACGGGGATGACAAAAACGTGCCCATGATTGTGGATTTTGAGCAGGAGGTTGAGAAGCCAGCAGAGCACAATACTCCCCGTTCCTTAGATTTTTGAAACAATAATCTGCCTACACATAGGAGTGAGACCTAACCATCATTCATGTAACCAAGCTATTGCTATTGAAGGTCTGGTAAATTCTGGCTCTTATTTATGTGTGTTTCTTTCATAGGTGACAGCAGTGCTACTGTCACTCAGAATCAAAGCTTTGAGGACCTTGTTGGTATGTATGTTTGAAGTATGCATATTGTCCTATGCCAGAAACTGGAAATGTGCTTGCTGTCTAGATTTATTTGTAACAACACCGCCACAGAGCTCCAGGAGGAAGATGACTCACATGCTTTGGAAGCACAGTCCATTGGCAAACTTTTAATATAGCAATGTTTCATTTGAGAGTTACTTTAACATAAAACAAAAAATGGCTTCTTCATTGGCTTTTGGTCGATTTCTTTTCAGCAGCTGGATCAAAAAAGTGCCTTGAGTTTGTCCCAGGTAACCAGTGTCTGTGTGTGTGTGTGAAATGTAGTTGGCAACAGTTGTTTGTGCCTAATTTCTTCCTGCTTCATGTCTTTCTGCAGCTGGACCCTCACCAAGAAACTCCTTGGCCCATAATGGATCAAAGAAAGTTCCCAACTTTGTACCAGGTAACAAGTGTGTGTGTAATGTACTTGGCACCAGGAGATTGTGGCTAAATTTGTCTTTCATCATGGCCCGCTTTCTGCAACCGGAACCTCGCCGACAACCAACTTTAGCCACACTGGATCAAAGAAGGGCCATCAGTTTGTCCCAGGTAACAAGTGCCTATGTGTGTTTGCAATGTACTTGGCACCAGGTGATTGTGGCTAACTTTTATTTGCAGTTTGGCCTGCTTTATGTAGCCAGAACCTCACCGAGAGCCTACTTTGGCCACACTAGATCAAAGAAAGGCCACCTGTTTGTCCCTTGAAACCACTGTCTATATGTGCTTGCAATGCACTTGGCACAAGGTGATTGTGGCTAACATTGACTTGCCTCTTAGTCTGCTATCTGCAGCCAGACCCTCACAGAGAACCTGCTTTGGCACCACAAGATCCATCATGAATGCAACTGAATCACAGGTAGATAAATGTGTATACACCTTGGACAGATTTTTTATTATTTTTTTAAATTCTTTATTTATTTTCAAAAGTATACAGATCAGTACAAAAGCGAAGGAATACGTTTCAAGTTATGGCTTCACAGAGCCAGCCAGCTCATATACAATCAAATAACAATCATGTACATAAGGTTCAGATCCGCTTAAGAAATGCTCATATGCGATAAAGATAAAGTGTGACCTAGCCTGCCTGTAACTTGCCGTCCGCCCGGGCCGGCAGCAGCCCCCCACGGGGACCAAACAATTTGGACCCGCGGTGGGCCCCGCCAACACGGGGGGGGGGGGAGGCCACAACAAGTCTGAGCATAATTATCCGAAGCGAACTGGCTCAGCATAACATGAATCATGGAGAGAGAGAGGAAGAAGAGAGAGGAGAGAAAATACTGAGAGGAACAAAGGAAAGAAGAGAGAAGGGAAGAGGGGGACGGGGGGGAGGGGAGGGGGGGAGGGAGTACCAAGAGTATAAACCCAGTAGGATGCATTACATAGCGCCGTCCAAAACTCCGTCGTATAGGGGCCATGGATAGCTTGAGGTAAGTGAGAGTGCCAGCGAAACTAAGGGCCTGTATGGGAACCATCTATTGTAAGCTGCTTGTACCTGTCTGTATCCTTAAAAAGGAACCACGGCGTCCAAGTCTGCAAAAATTGTTGCGTGCTCTCATGGATAGAGGCAGTAAGCTCCTCCATTTCCATTACACGGTTGATCTCTCCCATCCAGTCCATCACCGATGGGGTCGCTTCCGATCTCAATAATCTCGGGATGACCGCCTTTGCTGCATTAATGAGATGCCTCAGAAGAGATCTCTTATTAGTCTTCAGAGGGACATCCGCTAGGTCTCGGGGGACCGGGCGGCCCACAATCTCCTCGGCGATTCCGGCTACAGAGTGCCAGAAAGGTACTATCTTAGAGCAATCCCAAAACACATGAAAAAAGCTCCCCGTCGCTCTCCGGCACCTCCAGCACTCAGCAGGGACCGCCGGGTAAATCCCGTGCAGTCTCTGCGGAGTAAAATACCATCTTGTAAGACATTTATAATTTGTTTCCTGTCTCTTGGAGGACATGGATGTTTTATGAGTTGCTAGGAATATATATCTCCACTGGTCCTCCGTTAGCTGCCTGTTCAGGTCCCTCTCCCAGTCCTCACAAAAACGGGGCGCCTCCCTATCTTCAGAGCTCCCCAGTATGGCATATAATTGAGATATCAGTTTTGGAGGAGGGTCTCGTGCAGAAGCCAACCGCTCAAAGAGGGTAAGGGTCCTGGTCAGCGCCTGCTTGGGACCCAGAAGGTAAATAAAAGCCACTGATCAAACAGGTGCATGTCCCACCTCCCCCTGAGATCCTCCAGCCGCGTCCAACCAGAAGGCGATATGAGATCCAGTCCCCTCGGGACGTCCCTCTCGTTAAAGGCCTCCCTGAGACGAGGGAGAATGCCTACTGGGAGGGATGGGTTGCGCACCTGCGGGACCAGGGGGGCCGGCCAAGGTGATATCTCCTCCCTATCTCTAACTCCATCCAGGACCCCCAGAGAAGTAGCTATGAGCGGGTGATCTTTACCAAGGCCTCTCCCTTTTCCGGCCACCCAAGCCGCCTCCCTCAGAGGGAATTGCAGCCAAGTCGCCTCTAGGCCCACCCACGTCTTCTTTGTTCCCTGATGGTGCCAGTCTAGTATGCGTTGAAGATGAACTGCGCGCCAATACTGAAACAGATCAGGGCAGGCTAAACCCCCAGCTGATCTGGGTTTAAAGAGAAGTCGCAGTTTCACTCTCGGTTTCCGTCCCTGCCAGATAAATTTAATGAAGGCCGAATTCAGGGATTTAAAGTATGCCCTAGGGATGTGTATAGGGAGGGTCTGAAGCAAATAAAGGATCTTGGGTAAGATCGTCATTTTAATAATCGTCATTTTAATAATGCTTATTCTACCCAGCCACGAAAGGGGAAGGTCCCAGTTCGCCAAGTCCATCTTAATTCTAGAGAGGAGGGGGCCAAAGTTCGCAGTATATATCCCTTCGACTGTTTTCGTAATTTTGGTACCAAGATACGTAATGGCTGAGGTAGGCCATCTGAATGGGAAGGAAGTTCTGAGGAGGGCTGCCGTCTCTCCGGGGAGATTCACCCCCAACGCTTCGGACTTGTCATAATTTATTTTCAAGAAGGAGAGCCTACCAAACCTCTCGAACTCGCTCATCAACACCGGGACACTTACCGTCGGGTTCGTGAGGAAGAAAAGCAGATCGTCCGCATAGGCTGAAACCTTATGCGTTTCCGATCCAACTGTGATCCCTTGTATATCTTCCTGTCCCCTGATTTTACACAAAAACGCAAAGATCAAGGGAGAGAGGGGGCAACCCTGTCTGGTGTCATTCCTAATGTCGACTCGACCCGATAGGGCGCCATTAACCTTGATTCTTGCCGACGGGTCCGAATAAAGGGCCATAATCAATTGCAACGCCTTAGGCCCCAATCCGATATGTTCCAGAACCGCTCTAATAAAGTGGCAATTTACCCGGTCGAAGGCCTTCTTGGCATCGGTGGACAGCAAGACAGCCGGCCCCCCGGTCTGTTTAATCTTATGAAGTAGGTTCAACAGCCTGGTCGTTTTGTCGCGGGCTTCCCGCCCAGGGATAAAGCCGGACTGATCGCCATCCACCAACCCCGGGAGCAGCCCCGACAGCCTATTCGCCAGGACCTTTGCGTAGAGCTTAAGATCCACATTCAATAATGAGATGGGCCTATAACTGCCGCAAGAGAGTGGGTCCTTCCCAGACTTCTGTATTACAGTGACATAAGCAGTTAATGCTTCACTCGGGATGGTGGCTGGGGTAGGGGACTCCATGAGCGAGTTAAAAGCAGAGAGAAAGTGCGGGCCGAGAAGAGGGAGGAATTGCTTATAATAACTGACAGAGAATCCATCAGGCCCTGGCGACTTTCCGTTCGGCGAGCCTTGGACAGCCAATTGCAGCTCCACCATAGAGATTGGGTTTTCAAGGGCTTCCCTTTCCTCCCTACGCAAAACTGGCATTCCGGAGCCCTCTATGTATTTCTTTATTTGCTCCAGACGCCTCTGACTCGGGTCTGTCCCGTCAGAGCGGATATTATAAAGATTTTGGTAAAATGACTGAAACGTTTTCGCGATATCAGGGGTGCTATAAAGTTTTTTTCTGATGCTCATCAACAATAGCCTCAATGTAATTCAGTGATTGCTGCTTTCTGAGGGCTCTCACCAAGAGTGCACTGCTTTTGTTCCCCCACTCAAAGTACATTCTCTTACATCTTTTTATGATATAGGTGGCTCTAGAGGACAGGAGAGAATTCAGAGCCATTCTGGCCCCAGAGAGCTCCAATAAATTGCTCTTAGCTAAGGAGGCTTTATGCGATTTCTCCAGCTCTTGAACCCTCTCCAGTTGTTTCTGCAACTCCCGTTCCCTGTCCCTCTTCATCTGAGTGGCGTGTCCGATGAGTATGCCCCTGATGACTGCTTTATGAGCCTGCCAATTATTAAATGGAGAAGTGTCTTTGCTTTTGTTGAGTTCAAAGAATTCTTTGATGGCCTTTTGAAGGTCAAGGACCAACGGCTCATTCTGCAGGAGGGACTCATTCAGCCTCCACGTCCACTCCCCCCTAGAACCCCCAGCCAAGTTGAGAGAGAGAGCCACGGGAGCATGATCTGATATGATTGTGGGTTCTATTTTGGCATCTGTTGTATGTGGTAAGAGGCAATGGGACACCAGGACATAGTCGATTCTGGAATATGAGGCATGGACCGCAGAGTAAAAAGAGTAGTCTTTAGTGGTGGGGTGGCTGATTCGCCACGGGTCACAGAGCTGAGCTTTCTGAAGGATCATCTTTATTTTCCTCAGAGCCGCATATGCCAGAGCCGAGCATCCAGTGGAGGAATCCAGTAAGGGATCTAACGCAACGTTCAGGTCCCCTCCTAGTATAATGGGCCCATCTTGTACTGCCATGAGCTTGTCTACTAAGGATTCTAGAAAGGCTACCTGTCCAGAGTTAGGGGCATAGGCAACTGCCAATGTATACTGTTTATTAAACAAGGATCCCTTGAGGATCAAGTATCTACCCTGCCCATCCGTGATTTTGTCCGTGACCCGGAAAGGAGTGCTTTTAGCGATCAATATCGCCACCCCCCGCACCCTAACATCTGGTGCGTTACTTGTATAAGACTGGGAGAAGGACATGGAGGACAGCTTAGGGGCACTATTCCCCCTAAAATGTGTCTCCTGTATGAAGGCGAAATTTGCTTTAGGTCTGGACAATTCCTGAGCTAATTTGGATCTCTTAACAGGGGTGTTTAGTCCTCTAGCATTCAACGAAACCACCCTGAGTTTTTGGGTAAAAGGAGAGCTACGCCCATCGGTAGGATCAGAGCCTCTCATGTTATGGCAGTCCTTGATCACCACTACTACTCCCGGGTTCTACTAGAGCCTTGGTTCGTGGAAGCGGGGGGGAGGCGACAAGGAAGCGGGAAGGGGAGGTCAGTGGTGGGAAGGGAAAGAGAGGAAGAGAAAAAAGAGTAAGGCAGAAAGAGAAGAAAAGAGGTGTTGGGAACCGTCCCAATCCAGAGGACAGGGTTTGGTTCCTTCAAATCTGAGCACCAAACAGTACACAACGAGGTTCCAAAAGCGCTCCCCGACCCCGAGGGGGGCACGGGAAGGCGATCTGGAAGCCCGGTGTGAGCAAGGGGGGGCAAAGCCCTACCCGCGAAAAAACCTGAGGAACCGGCAGCGACCCCCTACCCCAAAAGCAGGGACCGAGGAGCCGCAACCCGCCCTCCGCTTGGGGACCGAGAGGCAAGCCGCCGTCCGCGACAAGGGTGCGAAGCCCTACTTGACTCACGCAGATCAAGCGCCAGCCCCCGGCTGCCCCTAAATTATAACACTTTATTGTTACAACGCATTTGCAATCCTGAGTTTAAACTAAGAACAAGAAATTTGAACAACACAATATCTGAGTATTTGAATCCGGGGCTCAACTATTCGTTAGAGGGGGAAAAAAATTAAAAAGGCAAACAGGTAATGGATCAGGCCAATGAGAGCGCAGCCGTATCTGACCCCCCCCCCCCCTCAGATGGTCGGGGCCTATCCCCGGGCGCAAGCAGGGAGACCACCGCACAAGTACCCACTTGCATCCGCTCGGGCTACGGCCCTTCTCCCAACCCCAGCCCAAAGAGCAGCGCCCACCACGAGGGTGCAGTGCAAACATTGCTATAAAAATTATGATAACCAACTTTTAGATACTATTAATAAATAGATATACATGTATCGTAACAGAATAAATATTGCGGGCATACCAACTGACAGAGGGCAGCCCGAGCGTCCCGACCGAAAAAAAAAAACGGGGGGGGGGGGGGGGGGGGGGGAGTCCAGCAAAAATAACAGCGTCCCCTACAGCACGGCAGACATAGATGCAACGCTCCTAACCAGACAGGGTCACGCATCGGGGGGCTGGAGAGGTCGCCTTCCTCTGACCTGAGAAGGATATCCGGGATCTGGAGAGGTCGAAGGCCAAACTGTTTAAGGAAGGCAGATAAATGCTCATGTTTGCGAAGTGCGAAAGCCTTGCCCCCTTTTGAAGCAATCAGAGCAAAAGGGTAGCTCCATCGATAAGTCACGTTGTTTTGTTTAAGCAATTCTAACAATGGGCGTAGGGTTCTCCTTCTCGCCAACGTAGATCTTGAGAGGTCAGAGTAGAAGTTCCGCCCCATCTAAGTCGAGGGGCCCCTTCCTCCTAGCCGCAGACATAATCGCTTCCTTCTCCTGAAAAAAGTGAATCCTACAGATCACGTCCCTCGGAGGATCACCCGGTCAGGGAGGAGGGGCGATAGCCCTGTGCGCCCGATCAATCTCGATTTTAGAGTCCCCTTCCGATTGCTCTCCAAGAAGCGCAGAGAAAATGCCCTGTAGCGTAGGCATTAGGTCTTCTGTACGTGTCGCCTCAGGAAGACCCCTAATGCGAAAGTTGTTCCACCTGTTACGGTTTTCCAAGTCTTCAAGGTGGAGAGTTAGATTGTTGTTGGCCACTTCCTGCGCTTGCAAGCGAAGTGTAAGTTGCTGTACGGTTGACCTGTCTTCCTCCTGGTTTCGCTCCACCCTGTCCAGCCTAGTATCCAGTTGTCTTAGATCTCCTCTCAGGAGACCGACTTCTTCGGATAACTTTTCGCTAATTGAGCGCGTGATCAGGGACAAGTCCTCCTTAGTTGGCATGGAACGCAGGTGGGCCCAGATTTCGGATAGCGTGCCATCCCCCGGGGATGAACTGGGTGCGACAGCATCCCCCCGCTCAGGCTCCTCTCCTACGGTCCCTCGGGACGGGCTGCCAGACGGGCCCGGATCTCGGGGTGGCTCTGCGGATTTTGAAATATATCGGTTGAGATCGCTCTGATTAGCCGCCAGGGAGCCCCTAGTCTGGGTCTTGGAATCTTTGTTCTTGCTACCTCCGCCCATCTCGCTGAAGGTCTGCTTTTCAACACGGCCTGGTCAAGAGGGGGGGGGGGGGTATCCCAAAGTGCTACGGCACTTCCTCCAAGGTATTCCTTTATGAGCTGGGGGAATTCAAGTGAAGTATGGCTGGGGCACAGCGATTATGGTATAGAATGCGGAGTTGAATAGGATCGGGTAATAACAAATCTGTATCCAAACCGGAACAATATTGCGCTAAAACACCCGGATCTCTTGTAGTTGAGGCTAGTTTCAAGCGAAGCGAGCAGAGGACGGAGTGTTTCTTTATGAGCCGGAGCGACTTCACGACTGGGGCACCGCAATTATGGTATAAGGTGCGGAGCTGAAGATTCACAGGTAAAGTGGATCAACGTCCAGATTGGGACAAAATTGCACTGAAACACTTGGATCTCCTGTCTAAAATATTGCTTTAACAAGGACTGTGTACACAGAGCAGGATGACCTCGCCGGGGCGTCACATGGCAATGGTGTCAGAACTAATAATTCACTTTGCGAGGCTCCTAGCATACGGCAACTACCCCTTTAAATAAGGGTGAGTGAGACCTCCAGAGTGGCACCCAGAGCAGTGCCTCCAGGATCCGCTCCGTGCCCCCAAGGCAATGGGGCCCCAAGATGACAGAGGGGGGGGGGACCCGGGGCAAGCGCTCACCTCACTACACCAGGCGCAGACCTCACAGAGCTCCCCGGCTCACAGACAAGGCTCTGATCTTCCGTGCGGAGGGGGCAAGATGGTGGCCGCTCCTTCGGCTGTTGAAATGCTGACAGTCCTTCTCCGCCAACGACAGCTGCTAAGTCAGCGGGGGAGGACACCGCCAGCGAGAGGGGCCACTAAGCTGGTGTCCGGATCGTGCCCCCGCAAGCGTCTTTGCCGCTCACCTCATGTGACGGGCGCAGCACAGATCCTGATGTGGTGGCGTCAAGATGGCGGCCGGTCCCCGGAGCTCACGCTGCAATGTCCCGAATGGGCGCTTCTGCCCCTCAGCTCGCTCCAGCGATGTTGGCCACTGCCACCGGAGATGCTCCTGCGGCCTCACCGGTATGTACCCGGGTCGGGGCTCAGGAATAGGCTGCAAGAAATGCCAATACTAGCTGATGGGGCCAGGAGCTGGGAACAGACACGTCCTTACGGCGCCACGGCAAGCTCTGCCCCCCTTGGACAGATTTTTGGCAATTGTTAGAAAGATTAATTACATTGGTCATGTTTGCCTTGTAGGAAACTGCCTTGAAGGAAGCTTTGAATGAGGTAACTCCTGAATTATTGTACTAAGGCTGCAACTAACTTTGATTTTGTCAAGGTTAGTGTGTATCTGTCCTCACAGGTGGATGACAGTAAATAAAAAACAGGAGAAATAGAAAACAATAATGTATCTCCACGAAAAGAGGTTTCTGATTTTTATTAATTTTTGATAAATAACTCTCATGCCAGTCAATGCTAACATGAATGTCACCTCTTTATTGCAGACAAACCAGGGTGCTATTGCTGAAGGGACTGAGGTAAAAAATCCTTACAAATTCTAGGTCAAATTGATGTGGTTATGTGCTGGTGCGTGTAAAGTTTCTGGTTAAATATGGCAAATATAGATTCTGATTTGATACTAATGTTGGCTCCTACATACTAGAACCTTACAAAGGCACATCTATTTTTTAAGTATAGCTCAGGCTGTAATGTTATGTACAAATGACACCCCGAACATTTCATTCCACAGAGGACGTGTATTACATCTTGATTCAAGATCATTTGAAAGCTATATGACTGTAACTGAGCAAGTGGCACATCCGGAGAGGATGGCTTCCACTAGCAATGGACAATTAGGCGCTAATTCATCAAGGGATAGCACCAGGTATTGTCTTGTAGCGGCAGATAGCGCCTGGTGAACGTCTGGCGCTGTACACAATACCACATTTATGAAGGTGATTCTGGTGAGCAACTCTAACAGCTCCATGTAGCGTACGATTCATCATTACAGGCAGCTCAGCATATAACTCTTACCTCCTGATCCCCTGAGCGATACATTTCTGGATCCAAATCTTTCTGGCAACCAATAAACTTTTTGCATTAATTTCTGTCTAATCATGTCTATTTAAATTTGCCTACAGGGTTGGATGCTAAAGAGTTTGTCAAATGTAATTAGGTTTGGTCTTCCTAATTAAAAAGAGCATGGCCCATAAAGTAGTAACTTTATTTATAAAAAATATATATATATATATAATTCTTTATTTGTATAAAAGTACAAACTATTTAAAATTGTTTAAAAGTTTCAACTATTTCTGTATTAAAAGAAGATAAAACTAAAAATAATAATTAACTATTTACATTATAAAAAGACACAGTTTTGCCTGCATAAAAAACGGACATGGGGAGTTTGGGCCATTTCCATCACTTCCATTAACATTGCCCTGCTGTCCTGCATGCACTGCCACATGTTGGACAGAACTTGCAATTCTGAAATTGTTCTGAAACAAAACAAAAGGTGTGAGGAAAATGACATTCATTTCCAAACCTAAATAAAAATAACAGTCAACACTGCTGCAGCCTATGTCAAATAACATATATGTTAATGTTAAAATAAAGAATTATGATTTGGAGAGAGACGACATAGGCAGGTGACCAAAACACTGTTGGGTGGCATTGGTGAAATCAGATAATTCTATTTGTCCATCGTTAGGAAACATTAACAAGTCAATTCTGCAATCACATCTGAAAATAGAAATGTTTAATCATGTGTGGTTTAGGGATTGATACTGGCAAAATCTGGCAACAACAAGGAAATTGGAGAATTGATTAGGCTGAATTTTTCAAAGGCCACTTCCAGTTTGGTGTAGTCTCAGCAGGGGAGAAAGCTATCACAGTTAGAAATTAGACTATCCTGCTCTGACTCACACATATGAAGGCTGATTCATTACTAACGCCAGGTTTCGGCAGATGAGCATATGTATAGCGGCGCTTAGAGTGACCGCTAGTAGATGCTGTAAATGGGTATTGGGCGCTGTAACATAGAGTTGCGGTCAGTGTAGTAAACAGGGTGCTCTAATACCAGTACAGCGCTGCAGCGTGTGAGAGGTAGCGCCAGCTCAGTGTCACTGGCGCCCCACTCCATACGAAACTACACACACACAGCATTGGCGCTTTAAATCTGGTTGCTATAGCATAGAGTGCCAGACGATGCGTGATTAAAGTCTGTTTTTGAACACATATACACCAGTAACAAAGCAAAAACACATGGAATGACATTGTTTTAACACTGTGACATTAACACTTTAGTGCCAGACGTGTAATGACAATTTTGCATAAAAATTTAAGAAGTCAAAAAACTTTCAAAAAATGTTTGTTTGCAGCCAAAAGAGGTCACACAATGATTTAAGCAAAAAAAAACTTTAAAAAATTGTCAAATACGCTGTTTAAACACAAGCAAATGATCGGCCATTGAAATGTATGGGAGAGCGACACTGAGCGAATGGTAATACCTGACACTCTAGAAGCTAGAGCGCGGCGCTATACGCTGAGCCGCCTGTAATAATACATTGGAGGCTACATGGCGCTGTTAGAGTAGCTCACCAGATTCGCTTTCATAAATGTGGTTTTGTGTACACTGCCCGGCATTCACCAGACACTGCCTGCCGCTATAAGGCACTACCTGGCGCTATCCATTCTTAAATAACCCCCATAGTTAAAGCGGTCCTTCACTCTAAATAAGAGTCTATCTTATATGTTTTCCACACCCTGTACATACAGATTGCTCACATTAAAAATCATCCTACCTGCATCTACTGCATGTTAAAGTGACTAAAAACTTAAGATATATAAATTTTAGATGCTGGGTAATCATTTTTTAAGGGTTTGGTCTTTTCAATAAATCATGGTGAAGGTCCGGTTTAACCCTTTAAGTGCCAGCCTACCTGGAGTTTTTGTCACACCATTTTGCACTATTATGCGCTCCCCCTGTTCAAATGTGATTTTTGAAGGGATTTCCCAGGAAAATGATATATTGTTTTTTTCAGCAGAGTCTGGGCTTTAACATGAAATGTCTTGTTTGTCATTTTTTAGGTGTATTCTCAATATTTTTGGGTGAAATATGTGCAAAAAAAAAAAAAAACAATTTGTAGTTTTTTTTGTAATAAAAAATGTAAGTTTGTCAATGAAATCTTATTGCGTGTGAAATCCCAATTTCTCCCGGTTACAGCGGTACCACATATGTATTGGTAGACACCCTTTCCTGCCCAGGAGACTCCCCCAAACTGAAACAGCGCTTTAGGGGATTTTCAGATAAAATACAACTATGCTACGCAATATGCGCACCTTGCAGTTTTTCCAGAAAAACAACCCTTTACATTTGAAATACCCCCAACAAACTATATATTCTCTGTAAGTACACACCTCAGGCTTTCTAGGCGTACCAGGCTTGTTGATGTGGCCATAGTTTTCTGGAAGTAATCCCTCAATGGATTCTTTGGTTGCAAAGAGTTTCCCTAAAAAAAGGATAAAAAAGCAGAATCAAAGCCACATTTTCCTAAAAAAACTATATACAAACAAGAAAAAACAAGTTTAATCTGAAAACGCAACATTCCCCGAACATAACAATACCCAACATGCATAGCTACTGTTAAGGGAAGAGTTGCCAAACACCCCAAAGTAAAGCATGTGCGTAACGGTAATTTTACTTGAAAATTTCAGCTCTGCAGACAAAGTGCGCACCTTGCGATTTTTCAACCAAAACAACCCTTGACATTTGGAATATCCCCCATAAACCATATATTCCCTGAAAGTACACACGTTAAGCTTTCTAAGGGTACCCAGCTTGTTCTAGTGGGCTCCTCTTTCTGGAATTATTACCTCAAATTACCTCTTTGTTTGCGCAGGGTTTCCCTAAAAAATTTATAAAAAAGCTGAATAAAAAACACCTTTTCCTAAAATATAAATATGCAAACCAGAAAAAACAAGCTAAGTCTGAAAGCGCAAGGTCCCCCGAACAGAACAATACCCAACATGCATAGGTACTATTAACCCTTTTAATTGCCAGCCTACTTGAGATTTTGTCACCCTCTGTTGACAGGTCATTTTTCCCCATTTTGCGTCATGTTTTGCGCCATGTTTTGCGCCATTTTTGCTGGAACTTTCAGGAAAATTATATATATATTTTTTTGCAGCAGAGTTTAGGCTTTAACATGAAATGTCTTGTTTGTAAATTTTTTTTTTTTTTACAATATTATTAAGTAAAAAAAATAAATAAAAAAATAAAAATTTTTTTTAGAAAATTGACTCCTTTATTTAAAATAAAAAATGTATTTTATTAAGGAAAAGCATATTGCATGTGAAAGCCCCATTTCTACCGATTAGAACGGTACCACATATTTATCGGTAGCCCCCTGTTCCTGACCAGGAGACCCCTCTAACTGAAACAAGTATTTTATAACATTCACAAATAAAATACAAATACCATCCACACTACAAAGGGTTAAATCGAGAAAAAAAATTACATAGGGTCCCCCCTCCCAGGGGAGGGGGACCCCATTTTTTTTTTATTTTTTAAGGGTTAAAAACCCTTAAAAATCAAAAAAAAAAATTGACGTGGGGTCCCGCTAGCGCAGGTGACTTGCCATCCCCCCAGCCTTGTGAACTGGTATAGGGGTCATTGACCCCTTACCAGTTCACAAGGGGTTAAATGTAAAAAAAAACACAGACACACACAGAGAAAAAAATATTTTATTAATTTTTATTTTTTTTTATACTTACCTCCCATCCATCCTGGAGCACTCTGTCCCTCGGCGATCACTGGCTTCTGCTCACCTGCTGGAAGCCTTTTATAGCTGCTGGATGACAGAACACAAAGGGTTAATCAAAAAAAAAATGACAGAGGGGGACCCCATTTTTTTTTTATTTTTAAGGGTTAAAAACCCTTAAAAAAAAAAAAAAAAAAATTGACGTGGGGTCCCCCTTACCCAAAGTAACCAGCCCGGGACCAGCTATGGGGGCTTGTAGGCACAGAGTGGGGGGGCCAGCTTTTGTGGCCCCCCCACCCTGCAGCCTACGAGCCCACATAGCCTATGTGGGCCCGGACTCTTCTGCCCCCCCTGGCCTTTGGGGAGGCAGGTAATGGGGGTGCCGGGGGGTTAATGGCAAGCCACCTGCTAGCGCAGGTGGCTTGCCATCCCCCCAGCCTTGTGAACTGGTATAGGGGTCATGGACCCCTTACCAGCTCACAAGGGGTTAAAAGTAAATAATAAGACACAGACACTTTTTTACTGTACTCACCTCTGATCCGGCGTCCCTCGCCGCTCTCCCGCGCCGCTCATGTCACTGACAGATGCCGGTGGTGATCGGCGCAGGGCGGGTGACAGGCGAGGGGGCTCCGATCGGAGCCTCCTCACCTGACACCCGCCCTGCTCCGATCACCACCGGCATCTGACAGATGCCGGAGCTCGGAGGGGGTATAGGAGGAGCGGGATGACGTCATCCCGCTCTTCCCACAATGGGCGGGGCTAGGAGGCGGCGGCCATCGCCGCCATTACAAGAGGTGAGGACCCGGAAGAGCGTCCTCACCTGAAGACTGCGCAGCCCGGGGGGGATCGGACCCCCAGTGGGGGGAAAGGAGACCCGACAGAAGGCTCGGGCGCGGAGGTGAGTAAATGACAGTTTTTTTTTTTTACTGCGGCGATGTCAGCGCTGGAAACGGGGGGGGGGGCGTCTGGTTTCGGGCCCAGTCCTGAAGACGGAGGACGATGGGGGGGCGATCGGATGCCCCCCGCAGGAAGAGGGGACCCCAAGCTTCACGGGGATACCGGAGGCAATTTTTTAACTGTTAGGGGTAAATTTAATTTAATTAAAGACTACATGGTCTACTTAAGGTGACCCCCATAACCTTACAGTACATTTTCAGGCAACAAAATTAAACTCACATTTTCTTCCACGCAGACCATCGCTTCTAGTCCGGGGTAGCAGTGCTCACCTCAAAGGCTGGATGCAGGTCCCTCGTCGCCTGGCACCTCACACTCTCTTGTCGGGCTTCTCTTCCTGTCTCTCTCTGATGTAGCGACACCCCCTCCCTCATTCACAGTGTGCTGTCACGCCCCTCTCCATTCACTGCATTAGGGGGCGTGGGAGCTCACTATGACTGATGTCGAGGGCTATCTTGTGGCTCCACACTGGTATGGGAAGAGTTTATAATGACAAAAACAAATATATTACCATACTAGAAAATTCTGACTTCTTGGTCTAGGCGCAACATTCCACAGTGTAGGGACAAGGGAAAGGCATGTATCCTTGGGGCTAGGTCAATCTCAAGGCATGTGGCCTTGTGGCAAGACCAGTGTCAATGCATGTGACTAGAGCTAAATGCAAGAAATGACACAATATCGCATCATTGCTCCAAGGTCTAACAATGGCAACATGTCTTAAGAACAACATGGCTGACCTGGGGTGCTAACCACTACTGACAATCTGGTGTTTCTGAAACATGTACTAACCTGTTGCCTCATGGTCCAGGTTTGGACTACCCAGAGGTAAGGTATTCTGACCTGAGCCTTGATGTGAGGTGGAAGGGCCACCATCATCCTCCACTGGCTGGGGGCTTGGTAGGACCTCATGGACCTAAACATCAGGGGACGCCATTCTAAATCACAGGTTACAAAAAAAATCAGATTTTGCTGCTTAAAAGTGTTACCTCTTGTAACCACTACTCACATGGAAATGATGCATCATAAAATTTATAGACAGTGATTTGATAAAATAATTTAAGATCCAACCACTAACTACAGATCTGCTTGTATATTTTCCTCATCCAGTTGAGCAGAAATTTAGGTGAGGCCATACAACTTATGCCGTGTCGTACTACTTGTCAAGCATTATCTGTGGGAACGAAAGAGATATAGAACAATAATGAACAATAGCTCTTTAAATTTACCTATACACGGCTTTGCAAGGGAATAATTAAGTTTGAGACATGCACGGGCACATGTCTCCAGCACATGTTTCGACAAACATATGGACACATAGAGGGTATTGAGGCAAACAGTTACTATACTGTAGGTAAGATTAATTATTTAATTCAACTATTAGTGCGGTTCGCACTGTGCTCTCAGAAGCGGAAGCATTAGCTGTGCTCAAGGGCGGCCTGCCCTTGAGCACAGCTAATGCTTCCGCTGGGGGGGCGGGAACAATGCTGATTTTTTTCACTCCGCGGCAGCGTCACACATCTGCGTTTTAATGCCTGTGGGCTAACAATCCTGCTGGCAATGTTACTTTTAAGCTCTGACAGCTGCTGAGCTGGGTGCTTGGGGAAATGGGCAATGCTCCATCAGAGGTGGTTGATCCGAAAACCCAACATAAGCACAGTGCTAAAGTGCAAAGTAAAGGCACCTACAGTCCCCCCAGAGGACACACACAGTCCCCCCAGAGGACACACACAGTCCATCCCAGAGGACACACACAGTTCCCCCAGAAGAATTGAGAGAGTGCAACTGACCCAGGGCCCAGAAGGTTAAGGTGGCTCCATTATTGTTGCTACTAGTGCTCACTTGGCATCATTAACCCTTTCAGTGCTCGCTTTCACTCCTTTTAAGTGCCAAGCAGGTAGAATCTATGTGCCCAACTTTCCCCCCTGCTACAGTAAAAAAACAAGTAAAAAAACACTCACCTGACCCCTTGTTCGATCTGACCAGGTCTCCTCTTCAACCTGGGGGCTTCCAATCCCCCCCTCATGCTCCTCCGGCTGCAGGGGAGTGTCGGGAATAGGGTGCCCCCCAACTTCAGCAGCAGGGAATCCCTGTTTAAAAAAAAATGACATTTACTCACCGGCGATTGTGATCACTCCCACTGCTTCCCGATAGGCACCGCCATCGGCAGGTGTCGTCCTGGCTCATGGCAGTTCTGCTCTCAGATGCCCTGGTGATCACTGGGCAGAGCAGTAGAGGGGTAGGGGATGGGGATGCTCTGATCCCCTGCCCCCCCTCCTCTGGCCAGCGATCACCACATCTGTCATCAGATCGGCGAGGGACACAGGAGCTAACAATCGGAGGTGAGTAAAGTAAAAAAAGTTTTTTTTTTTATAAATTACATTTTTGTGTGGTGTGTTCTTTTTTTTTTACTGTTAACCCTTTGTGAACTGGTAAGGAGTCCATGAGACCCCTATATCAGTTCACAAGGCTCTGGGTCTGGCAAGTCACTTGCGGCTAGCTGGTGACTTGCCATTAACCCCGAGCCCCCTCATTACCTGCCTCCCCAAAGCCTAGGGGAGGGTCAGAGGAGCCCGTGGCCATAGGCAATGCCGGCTTGTAGCCTGTAGGTCCACCAAAGCTGGCCCCTGCACCCTTTTCTACAAGCCCCCATAGCTGGTCAGGGGCTGGTTATGCTGGGTAGGGGGGACCTCATACCATTTTTTTTTATTTTAAGGGTTTTTAACCCTTAAAATTCCCACAAAAAATGGGGTCGCCCGTCCGGCATTTTTTAAAAAATTAACCCTTTATAGTGAGGATAGCGGGTGACTTGCCATTAACCCCGAGCTCCCTCATTACCTGCCTCCCCAAAGCCCAGGGGAAGGGCAGAAGAGCCTGTGGCCATAGGCAATGCCGGCTTGTAGCCTGTAGGTCCACCAAAGCTGGCCCCTGCACCCCGTTCTACAAGCCCCCATAGCTGGTCAGGGGCTGGTTATGCTGGGTAGGGGTGAAATTCACACCATTTTTGGGGGGATTTTTAGGGGTTTTTAACCCTTAAAATTCCCAGAAAATGGGGTCCCTCATGTTACCTGTCACCCAGCAGGTATAAAAGGCTTCCAGCAGAAGCAGGAGAGCAGAAGCCAAAGTGATCAGCATGGGACACAGTGCTCCGGGATGGATGGGAGATAAGTATAAAAAAAAATATATATATTTTTTTCTCTGTGTGTTTTTTTTTACATTTAACCCTTTGTGAACTGGTAAGGGATCTATGAGACCTCTATACCAGTTCACAAGGCTCTGGGTCTGGCAAGTCACCTGTGGCTAACGGGTGACTTGCCATTAACACCAAGCCCCCCAATACCTGCCTCCCCAAAGCCCAGGGGGGGCAGAAGAGCCCTTGGCCATAGCCTTTGCCAGTTTGGCAGGCTGGCAGTGAAAGGGTTAAGATAAGGGAATCAGAATTTGTCTCTCCTGTTTTAGACTATAGCTGTCTAGCTGCATCCAGTGATGCAGCTATGTCGTGAGGGGCCCCATTTAATGTAATGCACCAGGACCCCATCACATTTAGTTATCCAACTGCCCAGTATTATCAGCCCCCCCCCCCCCCAGAAATCACATACACGCACCCAGCGCTCACACGGTTAATAGGAGAAACAAGCAGGCAAATTGTGTGACACATCCCCTCACCAGCCCCTCTCTCCCTCCCTTTGCTGGTGCATGCTGACCCTGGTGAAGAGAAGTGAAGACTGAATGGGTGCTGCTCAGACATAGAGGAAGGCAAAATAGGGAGGAGAGGGGAATGAGGAAATAAGGAGAAAGAGACAATTCAGTTTGTAGGTCAAACCACAAAGCACAGCTGATACTGGAAGTAGCACAATGGCTGCATGTAATTTGTGATCTTTCCAGAAGACCCCCCTGCAGCAGAGTGATAAATGAGATTGCCCGAAAAGGAGGGCTGCGCTGCCGAAGCACTGAGCTGCGCGAGGGTCACTCTATTCAGTGAGCGGCTGCTCATACATGCAGCTTACAGTGAACACTGTCTACAAGTACTAATAACATGGGTGCGCGCCACCGCCGCTCACAGACGACTCAGGGGTTGGTGTAGTGTAAGAAGGTTCCAGAGGAATAAAATGTTTATGATCTCAATTATTAATTAATTATTATTAAATCACTAATATTATTGATGAATACAGGTAACTTGATTGAATGTGGAATCTGTGGATGTTTACCTGTCATTTATTATGATTTTGATCCAGGGCTGGCTGATTCAAGGGAAGTCATACACATATAACTATAATATAAAGTTTACTTTGGTGAATCGTATCAATATTCATTATATACATATGCAGACTCAAGAAATGTTTGGGTTATGTCTGGGTTTTCTCCAAGGATTTACTTGATATATGGTCTTTTAACTATTTAACTGGAACCATCTGTTTTGCATAGGCATAGTGTTATATGACTGCTTCTTTGTAAGAGGAAGACTAAGGGGCAGTTGGGGGAGGAGGAATTAAGGTTTGACCAGAGAATTACATTTAAGCAGGGAACATGGGGGAAGGGTCTCCCTTATCTCTGCTTATGTCTCACAGGAGACATGAAGAGCTGCCATGCAGGCCATATGGCAGGGCTGGGCAGGGGACAAAAGTCCCTGGTTTAATTAGTTTGATAGAGATTGCCGCTTTTTTGTATTGGACATTCTGCTTACATTTTGAACATTGCAACTTTACATCATATTTACACCGTTCATATTATTACTTTTTCTGTAATGTAACCAGCTCTATTTAAATTAAATCTACTCATTGATTTTTGGTTTCGGCCCAATACTTGTTCCTTGAATTATCATAACACATTTGCCACAAAATAACATTGGTTCCTATGGAGTTTGCATGGTGCACATGTGACACCGATGTAAATAGGTAAAAAATGCTGGGACGCTGATGCAAGCTCCTGCCACGCTTTAGTTAATGCAATGAAGGTGCACATACGCACAAATAAGCGGCAAAATTACCAAAAAACCCCTTGAAAAACCCCCAAAAAATGACATGGGGTCCCCCCTACCCAGCATGACCAGCCCGAGGACCAGCTATGGGCTTGTAGAACAGCTTTTGTGGCCCCCCCACCCTGCCGGCTACAAACCCCAAAGTCTCATATCTCCGGGCTCTTCTGCCCCCGCCTGGTCTTTGGGGAGGCAGGTAATGGGGGGCGGGGTAAATTGCAAGTCACCCTCTAGCTGCAGGTGACTTGCCAGACCCAGAGCCTTGTGAACTGGTATAGGGGTCTCATGGACCCCTTACCAGTTCACAAAGGGTTAAGAGTGAAAAAAAAGACACTGACACAGAGATAAATGTATTATTATTATTTATTATTTATTTATTTTAATTAACACTCACCTCTGATCCTGTGTCCTGCGACAATTCTCTCCAGCTGACAGCTGTCAGGGCTGATCACTGGAGGGGGCTGGGGAGGCAGGGGACCACATCCCCTACCCTCCAACCGCCTACGGTGATCAGACCGGACATCTCAAAATCTAGAGCTCGAAGCGGGATGACGTCGCACGTGACATCAACGTCAGAGGGGGCATGTTTTGAGCCCCCTCCTCACCACGAAACAGCCCGGGGGGGGGGGTGATCGGAGGCCCCCCGGTGAAGAGGAGACCTTGCCTGAGGGATAGGGGCACAGAGGTAAGTAAATAGTAAATGTCATTTTTTTTATTTTTTATTCTTAGCAGCAGTGGCTGCCAAAGCAGGGGGGGGGGCTATTTTTTGCCCCCCTCCTGAAGGCAGAAGAGCCCCTGGGGATAATTGGATACCCCCAGGGTGAAGAGAAGGCCCGGCCAGTTCGAACAAGGGGTCAGGTGAGTGTTAACTTACTTTACTTTTTACACTAGCAGGGGGGAAAGCCAGCCCGTAGGTACTATGGGCTTGGAACTTAACGGTCTGAGAAGCAACCCCATAGTACCTAAGGGCTTGGCACTTAAAAAGTTAAAAGTAAAAAACATTGGTAAAATAAGGTAAACTACTTTACTTATTACAATTAATACAAATAAACATTAGAATCACCAGAGATTAAGAATAGTCAGGATTTATCAATTTCTCAAAAAGGTATTCACCAAAATGCTCCATCTTAGCAAAATGGTACTGAGACACACTAAAAGTGCCCTTCTCGTCAACATAAATGTCGAGCAGATTCTCACACCAATTCCCACCTTAATAGCCAGTCTCTGGGTTAATTGCGGTCCCTGAATCATGCAAGTGCATCTGTGAGAATCTTCTCTATTCTATAGAAAATTGCAGTGCAGTGAGCAGCGCCCAGAAAGATATGTGAGTGAATCCAAACAGGAGTTACACTAGGGGATGGTGCAGCACAAAAGAGTTAACTCCTCTGCCCAGGACTCAGCTGTGTACCAACATGATACCTAAAATATGTGAAAAAGAAGCCATTTATGTAAAATAAAGCTGAGCTTAAATAGAGGCTTGGGGCTGCGACACCTATTTTTTAGGACCCACAATGCTGTGTCAACACCAGTGGCAGCAACTAGCACCTAATAACTTCAGTCAGGCTAATGCAATCAACACCTCATGCCCCTTCTGTTTATGGTAGACAGAGGATGTGTATTTATGATGAATAGGATTATTCCTTTGAAAGTTGAGAAAGCCATTCAGGGGACTAGCAAAATGTGTTCAAGAAAATAAGGTAGATACACAACAGCAAATGCAGTTGGCTTATTTTATTCCTACAGATAAACTATGGCCTCAATGAATGACCTTGACATGGTTCAATGTAACAAATATATATAATATAGCAATACAGCAATATTATTTAATTATATTTGATAACTATTGCAGAGAAACCTGGCTACAAGTTAAGTTGCGCTATAGGAGAAGCTGATTGTTTCTTTATGTTAAAGTATAGAAAAGGCTGGCTGCTTGTCAGGTAAAGGTACAAATGAAGTTGGCTGGAGATTGTTGAATAGCATGAAAGGCTGGCTGCAGGTAAGGCTGTGATACAAAATATAGCTGGCTGCAGGTCTGGTGACACCCACTGGACACAGGAACAACTCCCCCACCTCTTAATTGGACCTGTAATTCGAGGTACCAGAATTAAGACATTTGGGTGAAACCAAACAGCATCTAAATCAAATAAAGGCATGCTTGGCTCATCACTACTCATTTGTTTGTTAAAGAAAACTTCTACCTCTTTTATCATTTGTGCAACGTTAAGGCATTTGTCTGTTTTTGTTATTTTCCAGTGATCAGAAGAGAAACCCCAAATGTTATCTCCAAATGCATAAATGGATTCCAGTCCTGCTGATTCCAAAATATTAGTAAAATTCAGTTCCATCTTAACATGTACTGTCTAATGTTTATTCTTAATCTGATGGCAATACCCTCATTTAAATTGAATTTAAAGTACCTGAATGATGTATTTAATGAATAAAGAAATTGCAGATTGAAATGGAACCAAGTTTATCGTACCTTCACCAAATATAGAAAAATAGAATAAATATAGAATATAGAAAATATAGAATAAATATAGAATCTTTTATTTTTTAATTTTTTTATCTCAGTTAGTCAATATTTAGCAAATAGAAGAGTAATTCTCGACTTCAAGGCTTAAGTAAGTGCAAATACTTTATTCAATCCCTGATATTGTACACTCGCTTATTAAACGGAAAAAGGTGTGTTGGAGTCTCTCACAAAGAATACTGTTTTGTTATAGTGGTGGTTCTCCACAAATTAAATCTTGGGTCTCAGAGTTCTACAGAGGAGTCGGAGACATTCTTCCGGTAATAAAATCCTTTGCTTTACACATCCTAATTCTTTTTTATTGCACATTATGACTTAACATCTAATTAATTTTGTCAGGGTTTTCTTGACTTCTCTGTTGTTCAAACTATAGATAAGAGGATTTAACATCGGCGCTACAATAACATAAAAAACTGAGATGTATTTTTCTTGATCTGTGGAGTCATCAGTAAGGGTTCTGAAGTATGTGACCATTCCAGTCCCATAGTACATAGCTACCACTGTAATATGTGAGGTGCATGTAGAAAAGGCCTTAGACTTTCCGACAGAATGCATCTTGAAAACTGAACTTAAAATAAAAATGTAAGATGTGATGATGAAAAGAAAGGGAGGAAGAAGCGAGATTAAACTGAAAGAAAAGACAACCATCTTTTTAATATAAGTGTCATCGCAGGACAAATTAATCACTGGTAGAACTTCACACATAAAATGGTTGATCTGGTTGGGGTGGCACAGCACTAATGGAAGAGCAAATGAGGGCATTATTACAATCAGAAAACTAAACAGCCAGACAAATGCAGCTAACAAGTAACATGTTTTCCACTTCATAAGGATTGGATAATGGAGCGGTTGGCAAATTGCTAGATAACGATCATAAGCCATGACAGCAAGTAACTGACACTCAGTGGCTCCGATTAACAATATTACTTTAAATTGTGTAAAGCAAGCATTGAGGGATATTGTTCTTGGAGTATGAAAGAGGTCGATGAGTAACTTGGGCACAGCAGAGGAGGCATTACACAAGTCTATAAAAGATAAATTGCTGAGAAAGAAGTACATTGGGTTGTGTAATTTAGCATTAAACAAAATGATATACACTATCAAGCAGTTGCCTACAATTGTTACTAAGTAGATAAGAGAAAATAAGGAACATATCCAAATGTTTGTCTTTATATCGCTGGAAAAGCCCAGAAGAATTATTTCAGTAGCTATTGTCCAGTTCTTTAGGGTCATCTTGTGCATTCTAATGTCTGAATAGAAGATAAAGTGTTTTACAATTAACACTCAATGCAAAAGAAACAAATACATTTATCCATGTATGTTACATTATGGTTTTTAAAGTATAGAGTTTAACTTAACGTGGGTTATTTTCTAAAACACAGAGACTTTCTACACTATAGCACACAACTAGGGATGAGCGAATCGATCCGGACAAACCCGAATTTGTTCCGTATTTCAGGAAAAATTTCGATTCTGAACGAATCCGAATTTCCCCGCGATTCGATCGATCGAAGTATTCCTTTAAACTCCATTTATTTCAATTACAGCCATTGTAAAATGGTGGATAGACATGTCCGGACATGTCCCCTGGGGCAAGTTATCATGGGAAGGTCACATGCAGCCTATCAGCAGCCAGGAAGCCAGGTGACGTCACAGTGCTATATAAACGGCGGCCATCTTGCTTGTGCGCATTTCAGCCTTGCATTGCAGACAGAATGGAGGTTGCTGCAGACAGGGAGAGACTAACAGACAGGCAGGGAGAGTCAGGGAGACCCACACAGTGCCAGGGAAAGATAGGGAAAAATCGTGATCCAGGCAGAGACAGCAGAGAAAGTGACAGGGAAACTTTTTTTTTTATTTTCACCTCACTTCATTTGCCAGATGAGTTTTAAATTGCTTTTTTTTTGTGCTGTAAATATTCCTGGCCACTGTGCATACCATCTTGGCAGTGGCATATTTAACCCTATCTGTTACACACAAGCATTTCTTATAACTCCAGCCCACATGGGCATACTATTTCAGCAAATTTCACCCTATCTGTTATACTAAATCAGCTTCTAAAGGCTCTGTTTTATTAATATATTGCATTTTGAATTGGTTTTGTGCGTCCTTTAAAAACACCAGGCTGCAGGGTATCCCAAACCGGCACATTTAACCCTATCTGTTATACTAAAGCAGCTTCTACAGGCTCTGTTTTATTAATATATTGCATTTTGAATAGTTTTTTTGCATCCTGTAAAAACACCAGGCCGCAGGGTATCCCAAACCGGCACATTTCACCCTGTTATACTAAATCAGCTTCTACAGGCTCTGTTTTATTAATATATTGCATTTTGAATTGGTTTTTTGCATCCTGTAAAAACACCAGGCCGCAGGGTATCCCAAACTGGCACATTTCACCCTATCTGTTATACTAAAGCGGCTTCTACAGGCTCTGTTTTATTAATATATTGCATTTTGAATTGTTTTTTTGCGTCCTGTAAAAACACCAGGCCGCAGGGTATTCCAAACAGGCACATTTCACCCTATCTGTTATACTAAATCAGCTTCTACAGGCTCTGTTTTATTAATATATTGCATTTTGAATTGGTTTTGTGTATCCAGTAAAAACACTAGGCCACATGGGCATCCCAAACCAGCACATTTCACCCTATCTCTTATACTAAATCAGCTTCTAAAGGCTCTGTTTTACTAATATATTGCATTTTGAATTGGTTTTTTGCGTCCTTTAAAAATACCAGGCCGCAGGGTATCCCAAACCGGCACATTTAACCCTATCTGTTATACTAAAGCAGCTTCTACAGGCTCTGTTTTATTAATATATTGCATTTTGAATTGTTTTTTTGCGTCCTGTAAAAACATCAGGCCGCAGGGTATCCCAAACTGGCACATTTCACCCTATCTGTTATACTAAAGCAGCTTCTACAGGCTCTGTTTTATTAATATATTGCATTTTGAATTGGTTTTGTGCATCCTGTAAAAACACCAGGCCACATGGGCATCCCAAACCAGCACATTGTAGCCTGTTGTACTAAATCAGCTTCTAAAGGCTCTGTTTTATTAATATATTGCATTTTGAATTGTTTTTTTTGCGTCCTGTAAAAACACCAGGCCACATGGGCATCCCAAACCAGCACATTGTACCCTGTTATACTAAATCAGCTTCTACAGGCTCTGTTTTATTAATATATTGCATTTTGAATTTTTTTTTGCATCTTGTAAAAACACTAGCCCGCAGGGTATCCCATATTGCCAATTTTCATAGTATATGGTGCAGAGAAGCAGTATCTCACTTTATTTACCTTCTGCTTTTTAAAGTAAACACTTTTTTTAAGTGCCTATTGCGCATTTCAAATACATAAAAATGTCAGGCAGACAAGTGCCAGGATGTTCAAAGAGGAGTGGCAGAGGCCACAGCAGACTAGGGTCGAGTGGCAGCAGAAGTCGTGGTGAGAGACCTGATCTGCCAGTATCTGCTAGCGGTCGTGTCTCCACCAGAAACGCATCTGCCGTGGTAGATTGGTTAACGCGGTCATCCACATCATCACAAGTTACATCTGACACCCCCCAGTCTAGGGTCGGTAGGTTCCTCTGACACAACCCTGAGTTGGCATGGGCCGAGAGCAGTCCCTGTCCTCCCATTGCCTCTGTCCTATGCCGCTCCCTCCCCCAGCGACGTATCCTATGCTTTGGGTTCAGCTCCATTCTTTAGTGAGGAGGACGATCAGATAGAGGACAGTCAGCAGCTACTGCCCAGCCAAGAAATGGAGGTGGCTTCCTTCGCTAGGCAGACAAATAGTGATGTGGAGAGTGGCGTGGGTGTTGTTGCAAGCGTTCCAGCTCCTGCGCCAGACACTGTTGAGGAAACCGAGAACATCAGTGACGTACAGCCACAACTCGGTGATGATGATGAAGCCGATCGCACTTGGGAGCCGGGTGCTTCATCCTCATCATCAGGAGAAGAGGGGCGCAGGTTGCCCCGGAGTCAGCAGCTGAGGCAGCAAGGTGTTAGCAGCATGGTTGGCAGTCATCATGGGGGCAGAATTGTAAAACCTGGAGCCAAACGGGGCCGGGGTAGAGCACCTGCTGCGTGGTAGGCTACCTTATTGGGAGGTAGTGGAGCAGGGGTTCCTGGAGTTGGCGACAGTAGCAGTGAATCAGTGCGGGCTGTTGGTGGGAAAAGTAGCTACTCGGCAGTGTGGCAGTTTTTCCTCAAGCATCCGCAGGAGGGTAACATGGCCACATGCAAGATATGTAGGCAGAAGGGGAAGCATGGCCAGGGCCCAAATGTTGGCACCACGGCCCTGCTTCAACATATGATGCGTCACCATAAATCGGCCTGGGAGAACCGAGGCTCCGAAGAGGTGGTCCAGGCTGCTTCCTCACCAAGTGGCACGCCGCTCCCAATTTCTGTCAGTCAAGACTCCAGCACCTCAGCCGAAGGCAGCTGTGCGTCATACCCATCCTCTGTCGCTCCAGATGCTCCTGCTCCTCCTCCTTCTCCAAGTCATGCATCCCGCCAGCAATCCATCAGCGAAGCCATGTCCAAGAGACAGCAGTATGCGCCCACTCATCCTACAGCACAGAAGCTGAATGTGCCCCTGTCCAAGTTGCTGGTGCTGCAGTCGCTTCCTTTTCAGGTGGTGAACTCTGCACCTTTCAAAGAACTGATGGCTTGTGCCGAGCCGAGGTTGAGAGTCCCAAGCCATCATTTCTTTGCCAAGAAGGCAGTACCAGTGCTGCACACTTTTGTTGAACAGAAGGTGGGCCAGTCCTTGAGCCTGTCGGTGTGTAGCAAAGTGCATGGCAGCGCCGATGTCTGGAGCTGTAACTACGGTCAGGGACAGTACATGTCATTTACGGCCCACTGGGTGAATGTGGTCCCTTTGCAGCAGCAGCAACTTGGACAGGTCACGCCCCTTCGGACTCCGCGCTCCCTGGCCGTTGTGCCTGTGACACCGTGCGACTCGGCCTCCTCATCCTCCGCCATCTCCTCACCCTCCACTGTAGGCTAAAGTCTCAGTGCCCCTCCAGCCTATCATGTGTGCAGGGCACGGAGGTGTCACGCTGTGCTTCACATGGTTTGTCTTGGCGAACAAAGTCACACAGGGGAGGAACTGCATAAATTTATTCATAAATTTATTCATCAAGAAATCCAAACATGGCTTACTCCAAGAAAATGGGAACCATGGTTACCGACAATGGGAAGAACATTTTGTCTGCGCTGCGACAAGGAAGGCTGACCCATGCGCCCTGCATGGCTCACGTCTTCCATCTGGTTGTGAAGCGGTTTCTGAAGTCTTCCCCCCATCTGCAAGACATCCTAACAACTTCAAGGAAACTTTGCATGCACTTCAGCCACTCATACACCGCCAAGCACACCCTTCTTGAGCTACAGCGTCAGAACGGTAGCCCCCAACATAGTCTGATTTGCGATGTTTCCACCTGTTGGAATTCCACCCTGAATATGTTGAACAGACTATACGAACAGAGAAAAGCCATCACGGATTTCTTGATGATCCAAGCGGATAGGGGGACTCCCCTGTGTAACTTCAATGTCAACCAGTGGCAGCTCATACGTGACACCTGCCATTTGCTCAGGCCCATTGAGGAAGCCACTTTATTTGTGAGTCACCAGGATTACGGGATAAACAATGTGATTCCACTGCTTCATGTACTACTGCACATGTTGGAAACAATGGCTGGTCAGGGCACTGGAGACATGGCGTCTACATCTTACGGCCACATGAACCCCGTTGGAGCTTAACTGGAGGAGGAGGAGTGGCACAGTGGCGAAATGGCTGGTTTATCTAGTCAGCGGACAGGAGAGGAGGAGCAGGAGCAGCCAGAGGAGCTAAAGGGTTGTGAGGAAGGCGAGACAGAGGACCCAGACACACCGTGGCAGTATGCAGTGGAGATGGAGACAGGTAGTCCCTCCGAGTCATATGCGCAAATGGCAGGAAGCATGCTCACGTGCTTGTGTAGTGACCCCAGAATTGTTTCCATTTGTCAGCGGGATGACTTCTGTCTCTCCACCTTATTGGACCCTCGCTTCCGGCACAAAATGGGGGCATTTTTTAAACCCGCTGAGAGGGACTGACCTACTATAAAGACATTCTACGTAGTCAGTTGGCCGATGCCTATCTGCGCCATGGTCCATACTCTCGCAGGTCTGACTCGGGGGGACCTCTGCGCTCACCTTCCACTGCCATGGCTGCTGGGGGGGTTGGCAGGAGCAGCAGCAGCAGCTCCATCAGCAGCAGCCTTAGTCTTCAGTCACTAATGAGTAGCTTTCTACACCCGCATAGTGAGTCTACTCATGAGCAGCAGGAAGACCTGGAGCAGGACCTGAACCAGCAGGTCATGTCATACCTTGACATGACCATGCCAACACACCTTGAGGATCTGCTGGACTTCTGGGCAGCCAAACTTGACTTGTGGCCGCAGCTAGCAGAGTTTGCCCTGGAAAAGCTGTCCTGCCCGGCAAGTAGCGTGCCATCTGAGCAGGTGTTTAGTGCAGCGGGGGCCATAGTTACGGCGAGGAGAACTCGTCTGTCAACTAAAAATGTGGAGAGACTCACCTTTGTGAAAATGAATCAGGGATGGATCAGCCAGGATGCTGCTTGGAACTCCAGGGTGTCATTCAGCTAATTTTTGGGCTCCTGCTGCCAACTCCAGTGTCTCTTTCAAGCTATGTTTGGGCTCCTGCTGCTGCTGCTTGCAACTCCAGGGTGTCATTCAGCTTATTTTTGGGCTCCTGCTGTCAACTCCAGTGTCTCTTTCAGCCAATGTTTGGGCTCCTGCTGCTGCTTGCAACTCTAGGGTGTCATTCAGCCAATTTTTGGGCTCCTGCTGCCAACTCCAGTGTCTCTTTCAAGCTATGTTTGGGCTCCTGCTGCTGCTGCTTGCAACTCTAGGGTGTCATTCAGCCATTTTTTGGGCTCCTGCTGCCAACTCCAGTGTCTTTTTCAAGCTATGTTTGGGCTGCTGCTGCTGCTTGCAACTCCAGGGTGTCATTCAGCCAATGTTTGGGCTCCTGCTGCCAACTCCAGTGTCTCTTTCAAGCTATGTTTTGGCTCATACTGCTGCTGCCTGCAACTCCAGGGTGTCATTCAGCCAAATTTTGGGCTCCTGCTGCTCCTGCTGCTAACTCCAGGATGTCTTTCAGCCAATATTTGGGCTCCTGCTGCTGCCAGCTCCAGGGTGTGTTTTTCAGGCAATATAGGGGCCCCTCATAATGATGCCACCTCAACTCTCTGCAATTGTGCCGCTCTGCGATTCTAATAGCGATGCCTCTGATCTGTATGTCATCATTATATACAGTATTATTTCACTAACCCAGCACGCATCCTATGCATGTTACAACAAGGCAGAATGGTTTACAACCCTATTGAGGCTCTAGGAAGCTCAGAAATAGCAGTTTTTAATAGCGATTGTTCGCAAATAAATTCGGAGCGAAACAAATTTTGTTGGAAAATTCGGCGAATCAGCCGAATCTAATTTTTCAAAAGTTCGCTCATCCCTACATCCCTCATGTCAAAGCAAATTCATGTTATAACAGATTAATGATAAAAGTGTACAAAAAAATGTAAATACAATTACATAATATAAATCACTAATGCAGGTAAATCAAATCAAATGCGGGTGCAAGAATAAATGGTTAACAGGGCCAGAATAAAGGAGGGGCGAACCTGGGTTCCTGCCCTGGAGCCTCAACCACTTGGGGGCCTCCACTATTTGTTAACAAAGGAAGCAATTGTTCTAAAGCAACTTACAGGGCCTCCACCATACTTTCTGTTTGGATTCCCCCGAACACTTGATCGGGCCCTGATAGTAACTGTTCATTTGGTGACTATTAGAGATGAGCGAACTTTTGAAAAATTCGATTCGACTGATTCTCCGAATTTTCCGACAAAAATCGATTCGACCCGAATTTATTCGCGATGAATCGCTATTAAAAATGGCTATTTCTGAGCTTCCTAGAGCCTCAATAGGGTTGTAAACCATTCTGCCTTGCTGTAACATGCATAGGATGCGTGCTGGGTTACTGAAATAATACTGTAAATAATTAGGACATGCAGATCAGAGGCATCGCTATTAGAATCGCAGAGCGGCACAATTACAGAGAGTTGAGGTGGCATCACTATGAGGGGCCCCTATATTGCCTGAAAAACACACCCTGGAGCTGGCAGCAGCAGGAGCCCAAATATTGGCTGAAACACATCCTGGAGTTGGCAGCAGGAGCCCAAAAATTGGCTGAAGGACACCCTGGAGTTGCAAGCAGCAGCAGCAGGAACCCAAACATAGCTTGAAAGAGACAGTGGAGTTGGCAGCAGGAGCCCAAAAATTGGATGAATCCCACCCTGGAGTTGCAAGCAGCAGCAGGAGCCCAAACATTACTTTAAAGAAACACTGGAGTTGGCAGCAGGAGCCCAAAAATTGGATGAATCACACCCTGGAGTTGCAAGCAGCAGCAGCAGCAGTCCAAACATAGCTTGAAAGAGACACTGGAGTTGGCAGCAGCAGGAGCCCAAAAATTGACTGACACACCCTGGAGTTCGCAACAGCAGCAGCAGCCCAAACATTGCTTTAAAGAGACACTGGAGTTGGCAGCAGGAGCCCAAAAATTGGATGAATCACACCCTGGAGTTGCAAGCAGCAGCAGTCCAAACATAGCTTGAAAGAGACACTGGAGTTGGCAGCAGCAGGAGCCCAAAAATTGACTGACACACCCTGGAGTTCGCAACAGCAGCAGCAGCCCAAACATTGCTTTAAAGAGACACTGGAGTTGGCAGCAGGAGCACAAAAATTGGATGAATCACACCCTGGAGTTGCAAGCAGCAGCAGCAGCAGCCCAAACATAGCTTGAGAGAGACACTTGAGTTGGCAGCAGGAGCCCAAAAATTGGATGAATCACACCCTGGAGTTGCAAGCAGCAGCAGCAGGAGCCCAAACATTGGCTGAAAGAGACACTGGAGTTGGCAGCAGGAGCCCAAAAATTGGATGAATCACACCCTGGAGTTGCAAGCAGCAGCAGCCCAAACATTGCTTTAAAGAGACACTTGAGTTGGCAGCAGCAGGAGCCCAAAAATTGACTGACACACCCTGGAGTTGGCAGCAGCAGGAACCTAGAAATTGGCTGAAAGGCACCCTGAAGTTGGCAGCATCAGGAGCACATATTATCTGGAAGGCACACCCTGGAGTTGGCAGCAGCATAAGCAGGAGCCCAAACATTGCTTGAAAGACACCCTGGAGTTGGCAGCAGCAGCAGCAGCAGGCAGCAGCAGGAGGCCAAAGATTGGCTGAGAGAGACACTGGAGTTGGCAGCAGGAGCCCAAAAATTGGATGAACCACACCCTCGAGTTGCAAGCAGCAGCAGCCCAAACATTGCTTTAAAGAGACACTTGAGTTGGCAGCAGGAGCCCAAAAATTGACTGACACACCCTGGAGTTGGCAGCAGCAGCAGGAACCTAGAAATTGGCTGAAAGGCACCCTGAATTTGGCAGCAGCAGGAGCACATATATTAGCTGGAAGGCACACCCTGGAGTTGGCAGCAGCATAAGCAGGAGCCCAAACAATGCTTGAAAGACACCCTGGAGTTGGCAGCAGCAGGAGCCCAAAAATTGACTGACACACCCTGGAGTTCGCAGCAGCAGCAGCCCAAACATTGCTTTAAAGAGACACTGGAGTTGGCAGCAGGAGCCCAAAAATTGGATGAATCACACCCTGGAGTTGCAAGCAGCAGCAGGAGCCCAACATTGGCTGAAAGAGACACTGGAGTTGGCAGCAGGAGCCCAAAAATTGGATGAATCACACCCTGGAGTTGCAAGCAGCAGCAGCAGAAGCCCAAACATTGGCTGAAAGAGACACTGGAGTTGGCAGCAGCAGGAGCCCAAAAATTGACTGACACACCCTGGAATTGCAAGCAGCAGCAGCCCAAACATGCCTTGAAAGAGACACTGAAGTTGGCAGCAGGAGCCCCAAAATTGGATGAATCACACACTGGAGTTGGAAGCAGCAGCAGCAGGAGCCCAAACATTGGCTGAAAGAGACACTGGAGTTGGCAGCAGGAGCCCAAAAAATGGATGAATCACACCCTGGAGTTCGCAGCAGCAGCAGCCCAAACATTGCTTTAAAGAGACACTGGAGTTGGCAGCAGGAGCCCAAAAATTGGATGAATCACACCCTGGAGTTGCAAGCAGCAGCAGCAGGAGCCCAAACATTGGCTGAAAGAGACACTGGAGTTGGCAGCAGGAGCCCAAAAATTGGATGAATCACACCCTGGAGTTGCAAGCAGCAGCAGCAGGAGCCCAAACATTGGCTGAAAGAGACACTGGAGTTGGTAGCAGGAGCCCAAAAGTTGGATGAATCACACCCTGGAGTTGCAAGCAGCAGCAGCAGCAGCAGCCCAAACATTGGCTGAAAGGCACACCCTGAAGTTGGCATCAGCAGGAGGCCAAAAATTGGTTGGAAGGCACACCCTGAAGTTGGCATCAGCAGGAGCCCAAAAATTGGCCTAAAGACATAAATATGTTTTGCACCATTTGGAAAGTGTAAAATGTGGCACCATGCTGAATCTAGTCGCATGCATCAGGCATTGGTGGGTGGAAATCCTGGCTGATCCATCCCTGATTCATTTTGACAAAGGTGAGTCTATCCACATTTTTAGTTGACAGACCAGTTCTCCTCGCCGTAACTATGGCCCCCGCCGCACTAAACACCCTCTCAGATGGCACGCTACTTGCCGGGCAGGACAGCTTTTCCAGGGCAAACTCTGCTAGTTGCGGCCACAAATCAAGTTTGGCTGCCCAGAAGTCCAGCGGATCCTCAAGGTGTGTTGGCATGGTCATGTCAAGGTATGACATGACCTGCTGGTTGAGGTCCTGCTCCAGGTCTTCCTGCTGCTCATGAGTAGCCTCACTATGCGGGTGTAGAAAGCTACTCATTCGCGACTGAAGACTGAGGCTGCTGCTGATGGAGCTGCTGCTGCTGCTCCTGCCAACCCCCCCAGCAGCCATAGCAGTGGAAGGTGAGCGCAGAGGTCCCCTCGAGTCAGACCTGCGAGAGTATGGACCATGGCGCAGATAGGCATCGGCCAACTGCCTACGTAGAATGTCTTTGTAGTAGTTCAGTTTGTCCTCCCTCTCGGCGGGTTTAAAAAATGCCCCCATTTTGTGCCGGAAGCGAGGGTCCAATAAGGTGGACAGCCAGGCAAGTCATCCCGCCGACAAATGGAAACAATTCTGGGATCACTACGCAAGCACGTGAGCATGCTTCCTGCCATTTGCGCAAGTGACTCGGATGGACTACCTGTCTCCATCTCCACTGCATACTGCCACGGTGTGTCCGGGTCCTCTGTCTCGCCTTCCTCAAAACCCTCTAGCTCCTCTGGCTGCTCCTGCTCCTCCTCTCCTGTCCGCTGACTAGATAAACCAGCCATTTTGCCAAGCCTAAACTGTGCTTCACTGTGCCCCTCCTCCTCCTCTTCCTCCTCCTCCTCCTCCAGTTCAGCTCCAACGGGGTTCATGTGGCCATAAGATGTAGATGCCATGTCTCCAGTGCCCTGACCAGCCATGGTTTCCAACATGTGCTGTAGTACATGAAGCAGTGGAATCACGTCGTTCATCCCGTAATCCTGCCGATTGAGAAATAAAATGGCTTCCTCAAAGGGCCTGAGCAAACGGCAGGTGTCACATATGAGCTGCCACTGGTTGACATTGAAGTTACACAGGGGAGTCCCCCTATCCGCTTGGATCATCAGGAAATCCGTGATGGCTTTTCTCTGTTCATATAATCAGTCCAACATGTGAAGGGTGGAATTCCAACGGGTGGAAACATCGCAAATCAGACTATGTTGGGGGATACCGTTCTGACGCTGTAGCTCAAGAAAGGTGTGTTTGGCGGTGTATGAGTGGCTGAAGTGCATGCAATGTTTCCTTGAAGTTGTTAGGATGTCTTGCATATGGGGGGAACACTTCAGAAACCGCTTGACAACCAGATTGAAGACGTGAGCCATGCAGGGGGCATGGGTCAGCCTTCCTTGGCGCAGCGCAGACAAAATGTTCTTCCCATTGTCGGTAACCATGATTCCTATTTTAAGTTTTCTTGGAGTAAGCCATGTTTGGATTTCCTGATGAATACATTTAAGCAGTTCCTCCCCTGTGTGACTCCGTTCGCCAAGACAAACCATGTGAAGCACTGCGTGACACCTCCATGCCCTGCACACATGGTAGACTGGAGGGGCACTGAGACTTGAGCCTACAGTGGAGGGTGAGGAGATGGCGGAGGATGAGGAGGCCGAGTCGCACAGTGTCACAGGCCCAACGGGCAGGGAGCGCGGAGGCCGAAGCGGCGTGACCTGTCCAAGTTGCTGCTGCTGCTGCAAAGGGACCACATTCACCCAGTGGGCCGTAAATGACATGTACTGTCCCTGACCATAGTTACAGCTCCAGACGTCGGCGCTGCCATGCACTTTGCTACACACCGACAGGCTCAAGGACTGACCCACCTTCTGTTCAACAAAAGTGTGCAGCGCTGGTACTGCCTTCTTGGCAAAGAAATGATGGCTTGGGACTCACCACCTCGGCTCGGCACAAGCCATCAGTTCTCTGAAAGGTGCAGAGTCCACCACCTGAAAAGGGAGCGACTGCAGCACCAGCAACTTGGACAGGAGCACATTCAGCTTCTGCGCCGTAGGATGAGTGGGCGCATACTGCTGTCTCTTGGACATGGCTTCGCTGATGGATTGCTGGCGGGATGCATGACTTGGAGGAGGAGGAGCGACAGAGGATGGGTATGATGCACAGCTGCCTTCGGCTGAGGTGCTGGAGCCTTGTCTGGCAGAAATTGGGAGCGGCGTGCCACTTGGTGAGGAAGCAGACTGGACCACCCCTTGGGAGCCTCGGTTCTCCCAGGTCGCTTTATGGTGACGCATCATATGTTGGCGCAGGGCTGTGGTGCCAACATTTGGGCCCTGGCCATGCTTCACATTCTGCCTACATATCTTGCATGTGGCCATGTTACCCTCCTGTGGATGCTTCAGGAAAAACTGCCACACTGCCGAGTAGCTACTTTTCCCACCAACAGGCCTCACTGATTCGCTGCTATTGTCACCAACTCCAGGAACCACTGCTCCACTACCTCCCGATAAGGTAACCTGCCGTGTAGCAGGTGCTCTACCCCGGCCCCGTTTGGCTCCAGGCTTTACAATTGTGCCCCCATGCTGACTGCCAACCATGCTGCTAACACCTTGCTGCCTGAGCTGCTGACTCCGGGGCAACCTGCGCCCCTCCTCTCCTGATGATGACGATGAAGCCCCTCCCGGCTCCCAAGTGCGATCGGCTTCATCATCATCATCATCATTACCGAGTTGTGGCTGTACGTCACTGATGTTCTCGGTTTCCTCAACAGTGTCTGGCGCAGAAGCTGGAAATCTCGCAACACCCACGACACTGTCCACATCACTATTTGTCTGCCGAGCTAAAGAAGCCACCTCCATTTCATGGCTGGGCAGTAGCTGCTGACTGTCCTCTATCTGATCGTCCTCCTCACTAAAGAGTGGAGCTGAACCCAAAGCATAGGATACGTCGCTGGGGGAGGGAACGGAGTAGGACAGAGGCAATGGGAGGAAAGGGACTGCTCTCGGGGCATGCCAACTCAGGGTTGTGTCAGAGGAACCTACCGACCCTAGACTGGGGGTCTCAGACGTAACTTGTGATGATGTTGATGAGCGCGTTAACCAATCTACCACGGCAGATGCGTTACTGGTGGAGACACGACCGCTAGCAGATACTGGCAGATCAGGTCTCTCACCGTGACTCCTGCTGCCACTCGCCCCTAGTCTGCTGCGACCTCTGCCTGCTGAATCTTGGCCTCTGCCACTCCTCTTTGAACATCCTGGCACTTGTCTGCCTGAAATTTTTATGTATTTTTGGGGTGCCCTGCGGCCTGGTTTATTGAAAGCAGTCAAAAACAAGTGCAAACTGAAGTAGCTTAATAAAGCAGCTGATGCTGATCAACGCTTATGTTGTATACCAGATAGGGTGCAAGGTGCAGCTTTGGGGTGCCCTGCGGCCTGGTTTATTAAAAGCAGTCAAAAACAAGTGCAAACTGAAGTAGCTTAATAAAGCAGCTGATGCTGATCAACGCTTATGTTGTATAACAGATAGGGTTAAAATAGCATGTGCCTTGGGATGCCAGTGTGGCGTAATGTATTTTAAGCTGAACAAAAAGTAACAATAATCCAAGTATGAGAAATGCTTTTGTTTAACAGATAGGGTTAAAATAGCATGTGCCTTCGGATGCCCGTGTGGCCTGGTATATTTTAAGCTGAGCAGAAACTTTTGACACTAATCCAAGTATGAGAAATGCTTTTGTTTAACAGATATGGTTAAATAGCATGTGCCTTGGGATGCCAGTGTGGCGTAATGTATTTTAAGCTGAGCAGAAACTTTTGACACTAATCCAAGTATGATAAATGCTTTTGTTTAACAGATAGGGTTAAATAGCATGTGCCTTGGGATGCCAGTGTGGCGTAATGTATTTTAAGCTGAACAAAAAGTAACAATAATCCAAGTATGAGAAATGATTTTGTTTAACAGATAGGGTTAAATAGCATGTGCCATGGGATGCCAGTGTGGCGTAATGTATTTTAAGCTGAACAAAAAGTAACAATAATACAAGTATGAGAAATGCTTTTGTTTAACAGATAGGGTTAAAATAGCATGTGCCTTGGGATGCCCGTGTGGCCTGGTATATTTTAAACTGAACAGAAACTTTTAACACTAATCCAAGTATGAGAAATGTTTTTTTTTAACAGATAGGGTTAAAATAGCATGTGCCTTGGGATGCCAGTGTGGCGTAATGTATTTTAAGCTGAGAAGAAACTTTTGACACTAATCCAAGTATGATAAATGCTTTTGTTTAACAGATAGGGTTAAATAGCATGTGCCTTGGGATGCCAGTGTGGCGTAATGTATTTTAAGCTGAACAAAAAGTAACAATAATCCAAGTATGAGAAATGATTTTGTTTAACAGATAGGGTTAAATAGCATGTGCCATGGGATGCCAGTGTGGCGTAATGTATTTTAAGCTGAACAAAAAGTAACAATAATCCAAGTATGAGAAATGCTTTTGTTTAACAGATAGGGTTAAAATAGCATGTACCTTGGGATGCCCGTGTGGCCTGGTATATTTTAAGCTGAACAGAAACTTTTAACACTAATCCAAGTATGAGAAATGCTTTTGTTTAACAGATAGGGTTAAAATAGCATGTGCCTTGGGATGCCCGTGTGGCCTGGTATATTTTAAGCTGAACAGAAACTTTTAACACTAATCCAAGTATGAGAAATGCTTTTTTTTAACAGATAGGGTTAAATAGCATGTGCCTTGGGATGCCAGTGTGGCCTAATGTATTTTAAGCTGAACAAAAAGTAACAATAATCCAAGTATGAGAAATGCTTTTGTTTAACAGATAGGGTTAAAATAGCATGTGCCTTGGGATGCCAGTGTGGCCTAATGTATTTTAAGCTGAGCAGAAACTTTTGACACTAATCCAAGTATGAGAAATGCTTTTGTTTAACAGATAGGGTTAAATAGCATGTGCCTTGGGATGCCAGTGTGGCGTAATGTATTTTAAGCTGAACAAAAAGTAACAATAATCCAAGTATGAGAAATGATTTTGTTTAACAGATAGGGTTAAATAGCATGTGCCATGGGATGCCAGTGTGGCGTAATGTATTTTAAGCTGAACAAAAAGTAACAATAATCCAAGTATGAGAAATGATTTTGTTTAACAGATAGGGTTAAATAGCATGTGCCATGGGATGCCAGTGTGGCGTAATGTATTTTAAGCTGAACAAAAAGTAACAATAATCCAAGTATGAGAAATGCTTTTGTTTAACAGATAGGGTTAAAATAGCATGTGCCTTGGGATGCCCGTGTGGCCTGGTATATTTTAAGCTGAACAGAAACTTTTAACACTAATCCAAGTATGAGAAATGCTTTTTTTTAACAGATAGGGTTAAATAGCATGTGCCTTGGGATGCCAGTGTGGCCTAATGTATTTTAAGCTGAACAAAAAGTAACAATAATCCAAGTATGAGAAATGCTTTTGTTTAACAGATAGGGTTAAAATAGCGTTCAGGCCTAAATAGTAGAAGGGGTTAAATAGCATGTGCATTGCATGCACAGTGTACAGCTGTATTTAACAGATAGGGTTAAAATAGCGTTCAGGCCTAAATAGCAGAAAGGGTTAAATAGCATGTGCATTGCATGCACAGTGTGCAGCTGTATTTAAACCAAACCAAATAACAGTAACCCAGTAATTATGAAATATGAATCATAGCCAGCACTAGGCACCCTGTCAATGTGACTTGTATGCTGCTGGATTGTTCCGGTTTTAAACCTATCTTTCCCTAGCTCTGTCTACCACTCTAAATCTCACTATCTGTCTCTCTCTTTACCTATCTGTAAATCTCCCTACCTATCTGTAAATCTCCCTACCTATCGCTAACTCTCTCTCCCTAGCTGCAGCAGCCACCTTTCTCTCACGAATGCAAGTCTGAAATGCGCACAAGCAAGATGGCCGCCGCTTTATATAGCGCTGTGACGTCACCGGGGCTCCTGGCTGCTGATAGGCTGCATGTGACCTTCCCATGATAACTTTCCCCAGGGGATATGTCCAGACATGTCCATCCACCATTTTACAATGCCTGTAATTGAAATAAATGGAGTTTAAAGGAAAACTTCGATCGATCGAATCGCGGGGAAATTCGGATAAGTTCAGAATCGAATTTTTCATGAAATTCGGAACGAATCCGGGTTCGTCCGGATCGATTCGCTCATCCCTAGTGACTATATTGTATTTTGGTAGATCCTTTGTCCATAAATGGGAAAGTATACAGGTTAAATTATTTAAATAAATAGGTCATGAAAATGTTAGGCCATGAGCACCGATGCAGGGACATATCAGATAGTTGTTTTTTTGTGGTGATAGGGGTCTCATTTATTCAAAACTGTGACTTCTCAATGATTGGGGCGGGGGGGGGGGTGTGATTCCTATTTTTTTTAAATAAAAATGAGAATGGCATTAGGGACACTAGAAAAACATGACATAGCTTTCCCATCGCCCAAATCACAAGTTTGCACAAGTGCAAAAAAAAGTGCTAAAAATGCATCCAAAAATAATCCCAACCAGCCCAAGGATCTTGTGGCACATGCACCAGCCCCCCCAAAAAATAAAAATAATCTTATAAAATGCATAAATAATTGGGCAAGCCCATGGAAATGTATGTAATAAGGCCACACAGTGAAAGGCGAGTGCTTAGTCCTATCTGGCACTGTAGGAAACTCAGCGCCAGCACTCATGCCATCACTGGTGCTGTTGATAGATGGGGCACTACCTGCCACTATCACAGGCGCTCTGTTTTTTTGACTTGATAAATACACCTTTTTGACTGGGACTTGACACTCACCTTATGTTTATCCGGCACTACCTGGCACTACGTATTGTGTCTCATGCTGACCTTTTATGCAATTTTTCAAATAAAGAAATAAAAGGTTTACAAACTCTGGAGACTAATTATTCTCCATCCATAATATAGTAATTAAAAGCAAGGGAAAGATCATTTCATATTTATAATGATAATAAAACTTTGTATTTGGGAATTTATATTTTTACTTGCATGCACATAAAAGAATCTTTTCAGCTTATGATTGAAGCACAGTTTGAATTCCCTACTCTTTGGACAAATAAAGAAATGTGAAACCCGTTAAACACTATGGGAAGAAAAAGTCAGCAAACTAGTAGAACCTTTATTTTATATTAAACAAACTTCCACGCCCGGCATCCCATGCATTGTGGCTGGTAGGGCTCAGGACTAGGGCTCAGGGCTTCTCTTAGAGGAAAGCTTCCTGGGCTGCACACTGCAGCATTAAATATATATATTATATATATTGTAAGGATCAGCTCTGGTACACAGCAGGATGTTAGCAGTATAGAGGCTCAGAGGCGAAAAGCTCAAAGTAAAGTCCGTGTTTATTCACACATAAAGTCCATAACATAAAATATCCGTTTTAGGTTACATCACCTTTTCAGGAAAAATGCCATAGTATTGCATCAGACAGGCAACGGCCTTTCTTAGTTTTTGTCCAAGCTTGCACACTTGCAGCCGAATCCACCTCGGGTCCACATGAAATAGCCTGTATAAGAGATCCAGCCAGGCACACAGAGCCTCACTCCACAAGTGAGCTCTAGACACAGCCAGTGCACAGCTGACTCTCCAGGCTATTTATGCGGCCCACAAAACCCGGACCTGGGTAGGGGGATGGAGTCCCACCCTGCTCTACTCCATCCCAGTAAAGCCGTCCCGGGTTAGCCTTTCGGCTATACTAACCTTTCAGCAGCAGACTGCCATTAGCAGCTGATGCTGGAGAAACTATACAGCTTTACTGCACCAAGGCCAGGTACCTTGGTGCCACATACCTACCGTCCATGACGGCACCTTGCACCTTACCACAATATATATATAGTTTTCTATGGTGTATTTTATTTTTTTGTATGTCTAGGTTTCTATCTCTACATGAAACCAATATAAAAGTTGTTTTTGTGTAATTTGCTCCTGTGATGTGTTATCTGAGGAAGATGGAAGGAATGAGAATAAGAACTCAATGGAGTCACTAATGAAGCAAAATAAAGACCCTCCAGTGGCTGAACTGAAATTGTCCTCTAAATGGACATATTTTGGTCATAGGAACACAGCCTTTCTTTCTTTTCCATTTGGAATGGTCTATGATGGGCTTTACATCTATATATTGAGGATATATAGAGGTCATACTGGGTAGTGTCACAAAAACATATATATTATACAGGATACAATTTCACCAGAACATGATCTTTTGGATTAACTGTATAATATATTATTTATTATATCAAGGTAACTGGTGGGCAAATTTGGAGATTTGCAGCAGGACTGGCAAATCCAGTTACTTGCCAGGGCCCCCAGGGCCAGACAGAGCTACCTCAGGCAGTAAATTGCGGGAACAATAAGCCCCCCACCCGACCACTGTGCCTCCCTCCTGCCCCTGGCCTCCGCTTCCACAATGTCCCCAGCTGCCTCTGGTGTCCTATCTAGCTGCCAATCCATGGCTGACCGCAATGGTAAACTTCCCCCTGGGGTTTCAGGGTCGACAGGTGTGGTTAATATTGGGGGGATAATTAAACACATTTCCCCACAAACACTCATCTTACTGGGGTCCCATGGTACATACTTGGTGCTTCCTGCCATTCAGATAGGCTGGGTGTGGAGGCACATCACATACCGCAAAAAAACCCAGGGATGCGTTGAAACCCACAAATGGGGCGTGGGGCCCCTAAAGGGTTAGTCAAGAAGCCCAAAATCAAGATGCCCCGTGGGTTGTAAGTTGGCCAGATGGCTTTTAGGGGATTGTTTAGACCAGCTGACTGCAGTCCCCTTACCTTTTTTCCGGTCCCACACCTTGATTGCATCCACTGGGAAATCAGGGATTCTGAGACCGACCTCTATGCTGACTCCAAAACAATTGCTTTATGCCATGTATTAGTATGCTGATTGGATGAGCATCCACACATGTGCCCTGGGAACTGCATAGAGGTTACTGGAGTGGGCGATCTGGGAGTTTTACACAGTAGGCCATCCCAAATTAGGATCCCAAATCTACTTTAAAGATGACCAAAATCCATTTTAGCTGGCTCTGGTGACTGTCCCCAGAGGCCGATGTTCCTCTTTAAATAAGATCAAAATACATAATAGCTGGCTCTGAAGTCTAAAAAACTCCAGCGCTAGCTAATATTTGCTCTTATTTATTTCCACATATGTTATTAATTAAGTTGTAGAATATAGTGCTTTGCTGACCTGCATCGTTTAAATACTTCATATACTACCACATATAAGCTTCTCCATTTGGTGCATTTGGGGATTACAATGCCAGTAAATGGATTTTCTATATTTGTTTTTAAAGTTTTAGTCTGTCTATGGGCCTTACAATTGGAGAACCTCACACATAAAATGGTTTAACTGGTTGGGGTGGCACAGCACCAATGAAAATAGGGATTCATGACAATTGGAAAAATAATTTCCGCACAAAGGGGACTAACAGATTACATATTTACACTTCATAAGGACTTGATAATAGAGTGGAAATGGCCAAATGTTCATATGGAAAGCAAGTAACTTACATATTTTTCTTGGGGTAAATAAAGTCATTGGTAGAGATAAGAGAATTTTTGAAAAATTTGATTCGGCTAATTCGTCGAATTTTCCCGGAAAAATTCAGTTTCAGTCCAAATTTATGATAACTCACTATTAAAAATGGCTATTTCTGGCCTGACCCTCAATAGGGTTGTAGAACATTTTGCTTTAACACGCATAAGATGCATGCTGGTTTAGTGAAATAATACTGTAAAGAAGTATGACATGCAGATCAGAGGCATTGCTATTAGAATCTCTGTCGCAGAGCAGCACAATGACAGAGCCTTGAGGTGTCATCAGCATGAGGAGCCCATATATTTCCTGAAAGACACACCCTGGAGTTGGCAACAACATGAGGAGCCCACATATTGCCTGAAAGACATCCTGTAGTTGGCAGCAGCACGAGGAGCCCATATATTGCCTGAAAGACACACCCTGGAGTTGGCAGCAGCACAAGGAGACCATATATTGCCTGAAAGACACACTGGAGTTGGCAGCAGCCCAAGGAGACCATATATTGCCTGAAACACACACCCAGGAGTTGGCAGCAGTATGACGAAAAGATATACAAATTTGGGGTACATATGTTTTCCTAAGAATATTATTAAATGTTGAGTTTTAGGTAATGCATTACCTCAATACTTACCTGAGGTGTGATGCAGAGAAAAGTCTGTAACTGGGAAACAGCGCTGTAAATCTGTTTTGCACTATCCATATTTGTGAAGTGTTGGTGTGGCACCAGGGTCAATCTACTCTGCATTGGTGGGTGGAAATCCTGGCTGATCCATGCCTGATTCATCTTCACAAAGGTGAGTCTCTCCACATTTTTCATGGATAGTTGAGTTCTCCTTGGGTTACTATGGCCCCCGCTGCACTAAACACCTGCTCTGATGACACACTACAGGGCAGTACAGCTTTCCCAGGGCAAACTCTGCTAGTTGCGGCCACAAATCAAGTTTGGCTGCCCAGAAGACCAGTGGATCCTCAAGGTGTGTTGGCATGGTCATGTCAAAGTATGCCACCACCTGCTGGTTCAGGTCCCGCTACAGGTCTACCTGCTGCTAATGAGTTGCCTCACTATGCATGCAAATAAAGCTACTCATTTGTGACTGTAGACTCAGGCTGCTGCTGATGGAGCTGGTACTGCTCCTGCCACCTCACCCCTCTCTAGCAGCCACGATAGTGAAAGTGAGTGCAGAGGGCCCCCTGAGTCAGACCTGCGAGAGGATGGACAATGGCGCAGATAGGCATCGGCCAACTGACTATGTAGGATGTCTCTGTAGTAGATCAGTTTGTTCTCCCTCTCAGTGGGTGTAAAAAAGGCCCCCATTTTGTGCCGGTAGTGGGGGTCCAATAAGGTGGTGAGCCAGAAGTCATCCCGCTGCTGAATGGTGACAATTCGGCGGTCACAACACAAGCACGTGAGCATCCATCGTGCCATTTGTGCAAGTGACTTGGAGGGACTACCTGTCTCCATCTCCACTGCATACTGCCATGGTGTGTCTAAGTCTTCTGTCTTGTCTCACAACCCTCTAGCTCCTCTGGCTGTTCCTGCTCCTCCTCTCCTGTCAGATGGCTAGATGTCCCATTCAGATGTCGGAAGTCCCCCTATCCACTTGGATCATCAAGAAATCGGTGATGGCTTTTCTCTGTTCGTATAGTCGGTCCAACATATGGAGGGTGTAATTCCAACGGGTGGAAACATCACAAATCAGACTATGTTGGGGGATACCGTTCTGATGCTGCAGCTCAAGGAGAGTGTGCTTTGAGGTGTAGGAGTACCTGAAGAGCATGCAGAAGTTTCCTTTCCATTGTTAGGATGTCTTGCAGATGGAGGAAGACTTCAGGAAATACTTGACAACTAGATTGAACACGTGTGCCATACAGGGCAGATGGCCCAGGCTTCCTTGGAACGACAGAGGATAGGTATGATACACAGCTCCCTTCGACTGAGGTGGTGGAGCCTTGGCTGGCTGAAACTGGGAGCGGCATGCCACTGGCTGCTGCAGCAGGCTGGACCACATCTTTGGAGCCTCAGTTCTCCCAGACCGCTTTATGGTGATGCTGCATATGTTGTCAAATGTCACTTGTGATGAAGTGGGTGATGACGGCAGATGCATTGCTGGTTGAGACATGACCGCTAGCTGATACTGGGAGATCAGGCCTATCACCATGACTCATGCTGCTACTCACCCCTAGTCTGCTGCAACCTCTGCCTGGTGAATCTAGGCCTCTGCCACTCCTTTGTGCACGTAGTTCTGTGTGGCCTTTAATACTAACTAGGCTTTCAACACCTGGGCATAAAACAAAATGCAAAAACCCTCAGATGCAACTCAATAGGGTGCCCTGATTATGCCAGTTAAATGTGCTACAGCAAGCTTTAAAACAAGGTTTTGGTACAACAGCAAGAGCTTTATATTTTTGGTAGGTATGTGGCTTTGTGTGGCCTTTAATACTAACTAGGCTTTCAACACCTGGGCATAAAGCAAAATGCAAAAACTCTCAGATGTAACTCAATGGGATTTCCTGATTAGGCCAGTTAAATGCACTACAGCAAGCTTTAAAACAAGGTTTTGGTAGAATGGCAAAAGCACTATATTTTTGGGCAGGTGTGTGGCCTGTAACACTAACTAGGCTTTCAAGACCTGGGCATAAAATAAAATGCAAAAATTCTCAGATGCCCTTAAATGGGATGCCCCCAGTGAGATCCAGTTAAATGCACTACAGGAAGCTTTAAAATGAGGTTTTGGTAGAAAAGCAAGAACACTATATTTTTGGACAGGTGTGTGGCCTGTAACAAGAACTAGACTTTCAAGATCTGGGCATGAAACAAAATGAAAAACTTTCAGATGCCCTTTAATATGATGCCCCCGATGCGGGTCAGTTAAATACGTTACAGCAAGCTTTAAAACAAGGTTTTGGTAGAAAAGCAAGAGCACTTTACTTTTGGGCAGGTGTGTGGCCTGTAACACTAACTAGGCTTTCAAGACCTGGGCATAAAGCCAAATGCAAAAACTCTCAGATGCCCTTAAAAGAGATGTCCTGGTGAGAGCCAGTTAAATGCGCTACTACAGCAAGCGTTAAAACAAGATTTTGGGAGAAAAGCAAGAGCTCTATATTTTTGGACAGGTGTATGGCCTGTAACACTAACTAGTTTTTCAGGACCTGGGTATAAACCAAATGCTAAAACTCTCAGCTGCCCTTAAATGGGATGCCCCCGGTGAGGGGCACATAAAAACCTTACAGTAAGCTTTAAAACGAGGTTTTGGTAGAAAAGCAAGAGCACTAAAATTTTGGGCAGGTGTGTAGCCTGTAACCCTAACTAGGATTTCAAGACCTAGGCATAAAACCAAATGCAAAAACTTTCAGATGCCTTTAAATGGGATGCCCTGGTGAGAGCCAGTTAAATGCACGATAGCATGCTTTAAAATGAAGTCTCATCCCTAAAAACAATAATAACTCATGCCTGGCTAATCCAGATTTGTACCCGATTTAACAGCTAAGCCAGGCAGGATATAAGCCAGGCAGGATATATATATACAAATCAGGCATACTAATATATATATATATATATATACATATATATATATATATATATATATATATATATATATATATATATATTATTAAAAACTGGCCAGTGGTAAAACAAAGGATAAACGCAAAAGATTGTAGGAACTTTTAGACATCTGGTACTTCAAAGACACACTGAAACAAATGGTAAAACATTATATACCGTATTTTCACCATATAAGACGCACCTAGGATTTGGAGGAGGAAAATAAGAAAAAAAATATTTTAAACCAAAAACACACCTTTACAAACAGTGTGGCATTCTCCCTATTTCATTCCTCATGGGCAGTGTGGCATGCCCCTCTCCCATTCCCATAGGCCATGTGGGATGCCCTCATTCCATAGGCAGTGTGGCACGCCCCATCCCATTCCCCATATAGGCAGTGTGGCATCCCCCCTCCCATTCCCCAAATAGGCAGTGTGCCCCCCCTATTCCCCATATAGGCAGTGTGGCATTTTCCCCACCCATTCCCCATATAGGCAGTGTACCCCCTCTCATTCCCCATATAGGCAGTGTGGCACCCCCCCATTCCCCATATAGGCAGTGTGGCATTCCCCCCTCCCATTCCTCATATAAGCAGTGTTGCATTCCCCCCTCCCATTCCCCATATAGGCAGTGTGCCCCCCCATTATCATAGGCAGTGTGGCACTCCCCCCTCCCATTCCCCATATAGGCAGTGTGCCCCCCCCCCCATTATCACAGGCAGTGTGGCATTCCTCCCTCCCATTCCCCATATAGGCAGTGTGCCCCCCCATTATCATAGGCAGTGTGGCACTCCCCCCTCCCATTCCCCATATAGGCAGTGTGCCCCCCCTATTATCACAGGCAGTGTGGCATTCCCCCCTCCCATTCCCCATATAGGCAGTGTGCCCCCCCATTCCCATAGGCAGTGGGGCATTCCCCCCTCCCATTCCCCATATAGGCAGTATGCCCCCCATTCCCATAGGTAGTGTGGCATTTCCCCCTTCCATTGCCCATATAGGCAGTGTGCCCCCATTCCCCATATAGGCAGTGTGCCCCCCCATTCCCATAGGTAGTGTGGCATTCCCCCCTCCCATTCCCCATAAAGGCATTGTGCCCCCCCCCCATTCCCATAGGTAGTGTGGCATCCCCCTAGAAGTTAAAAGAAAAAAAAAGTAAAACTCACCTCTCCGCTGACACAGCTCCGCTGAGCGGCCGACTCCGTGAATAGGGTGGGCATGGCCTGCACCACGTCAGCCCACCCGATTCACTGAGCCGGCCAGTAAGAAGCAGCGGCGGGCTCTTTCCCCGTCCCTGCTGCTGCTATCGCTGTCTTTTCCAGCAGCGATAGCAGCGGCAGGGACAGAGACAGCGGCAGCCTCTCCTCCATCTGCTGCCTATTCCTGGAAACGGGTGAACACCCAGGTCAGGGCCCACCTACTGCACTGATCCGGGTGCTCGTGTGTGCCCCAGCCAGAAGAGGCAGCAGATGGAGGAGAGGCTGCCGCTGTCTCTGTCCCTGCCGCTGCTATCGCTGTCTTTTCCGGCAGGGACAGAGCCCGCCGCTCCTCTGTCTTCTTCTGGGCTCCCACAGTGTGGCAGGCAACGCAGGAGCGCCAGCAACGGGTGAGTTTACTTTTTTTTTCTTTTTTTCATTTTTTTTTGCATTCGCCCGATAAGGCGCACGGAAATTTTCCCCCCACTTTTGGGGAAAAGTGTGTCTTATATGTCGAAAAATACGGTACATTGTCTGTAAAATACCAAAAAAAAGACAATTCAACCTATATGCAACACCTCATATAATAGCCACCAAAGTGGATTTAAACCATGATTCACAATGACAATTCTGAGAGCAAAACCAAACAGGGAAATAGATAGGTTAAAACCATGCAGACAGGAAAAGAAAAGAATACCTCAACAAGTTGTTATAGTGACGCAAAAGCACTGCTAAAATGAATGGTTATTGCTTAGTTATTGTTTACAACACAGTGAAACCCACCCGGAAAGACTCTCTACCATGGTTAGTTATGGCAGGACATCAGTTACCTTCCTGGGTTAATGCTCTAGCCTATCCTTGCAGTTCTTCCCAGATTTCCAGCTGCTGGTCTTTCCCTAGGTTTCTAGCACGGCTGGCCTGGTGGGCTATCAGCTCCCCTCTCACTTTCCTGGCACTTCCGTCCCAGGGTTCCTCCCCCATCAAGGCTCTCTCCCTAGTTCAGTTATAATGCAATATTCTTTTGATGTCCAGACTTGTCCTCCCAGTTTTGCTAGCCCAAAACTTGCAGAGAAACCTTGGGCTTTTCCCATATCCGGAAACTGGTCTTGATTTGAAAACCTTTTTTTATTAGGGCGGAGAAAGGAATGTAGAGCCTCTGGGCTTGTGAGAAAACACATTGGCCTGCCTAAATGACTGGTGAAATGCAACATTTAATACATACATAGTGAGAAAGACAGAAATACATATATACATTACATATTATATATATATATATATATATATATATATATATATATATATTTTAACAATATTCATATTTCTTAAGGCCTATTGATAACATTCCCTGATATAAATCCCCAGACAAAATTGATTCATCACAACCCTTTACCAAGGGCCTTATTTATCAAGGGATAGCACCAGGTAGTGTCTGACTAGCGCCAGGTAGCGCCAGCTATCGGCGGCTACCGACTCCAGAACGCCCGGCGGCGGACACAATCACGCATTTATCACGCTAAATGAGGCTAGCGCCGGCGAGAGTGTTAGCTAGCGCGGGATTCATCATGTAGCCGACTGCAACGAACAGCGCCGCTGCTAATCCCATCACAGCGCCAGGTATGACCTCTCGCTACCTGGCGCTCTCCAATGCATTTCAATGGAGCAATCTTTAAATATTCATAATTGATAATAATGTTTTTTTTTTTTTTTTTTTTTAATGGCAAACATTCTGTGACCACTTCGGCAATGTTAGATATTTTTTTTAAGGTAAAAAAAAAAAAAAAAATGTGTGCAGAATTGATATTACAGGTCTGATATTAATGTATTCATATTACAAAATGTTTATAAAAACTTGTTTAATTTTTTAATCAAAAAATATGCTTGTTTGGGGGTTAAAAACTACTTTACACCCATCGCCGCTAGCGCTCTGGGGTTTAAACAAGCATTTCACAGTGCGAGAAATTTTTGAGCGTGATTTGTTAATGAATATGCTGGGAGCCGTTCGCTCTGGCCATTCGCTGTCAGGCGCACCCATACAGCGCGGAACCTGTCAAACAGCGACACCTAACCACGTATTCAACATTAACGCACACCGACTGAGTCGCTGTCAGCAAGCGAACTACGGCCAAGCACAGCGAATACTAGCTGGCGCTGTGAAAATCACGCTACTGGCTCTCATCTGTCGCTACCTGGCGCTATTAATGAATCGGCCTCCAAGAGTTACATCCACCATTATATTTAAAAGACCCCCTGAGACAAAAATATACTTGATTCTGGATTTAACAACCTCCCCTTTAGTCAGGTCAAGTAAAGTTCTCTTTCCCATCATCCTGGAATTTGAAATCAGCAATAATATTGTTTAAATGTCTGTTTTGCCATGAGACTTGCCTATTCTATCATTACAAGTTCTAATGCAATTAAAATCTCCCACCAGACATATAGGTGTGTGACCTGTTAAATAAAAGGGCAATTCTTCCAGAAAAGGGATCTTCCTTACTAACAGGAGTGTACACAATACACAACTTAAATTTAATGCCTTTACTTTCACAATTTATGTTTTTTATGCAAACAATCAGGGTCAGCATCATGAAAACATATTACAGATACCTTTGTACCCTTCATCAAAACACCAATGCCTTTGTTTCTGCTGTTCCCAGCAGTAGACCATACAGGGGTGCCATGCTGCCATTCTTCTGCATTAGAGACATATTTCATTGAACGTTCCTGTAAGCATATATCATCCGTAGAACATTTACTTATCCAGATAAGAATAAACACCCTCCTGTTAAGCGTGCACAAACTTTGTACATTAAGTGTTTAAAAGCACCCAAACCGGCCCATGGTCCACTTCATTATGTTGACATACTGTATCAGCATCACCCAGGTAATGGCACATCCATGTCTCTAACAAGGGTAGAATGATCAAAACCTCTTCTTAGTGCAACCTCACCTCCTGGTTCTATGCTAATAGCACTAAACTTTTGTGAGAAACCTTCACCATACTGCTAATGGAGAGCATTTACACTAGGGGGGGGGGGGGCACCCTGGGTTCTATTAGACTGCTTTTCCCAGTCTGTCCCACCCCCCTGTCCCTGAATCCCAGCATCATAACTAACTAATTTCATTAAGCCTGATTCTAAGCCTTACCGTAAATGCTCATTTTTTAAGTGTTAAGCTCATTGTGTGCCATCATATGTAGTGTATTTGTATATCTTGTGACTTACTATTCCTCCTTTTTTCCATTCGGTGCATCCCCTGCAGTGTGCATTAATGTCTTGTTATTTACCTTCCCCCCTTGGTTGCATTTGGGGGATTCCATGTAGTGTTCATGCCTATAGTCTGGTGTACCCTTCCCCCTTGGTTCCATTTGGGCCATCCTATGTAGTGTACATGTCTGTATTCTGACTTACCATTCACCCTGGGTTCCACTTGGGGCATCCCATGTAGTTTGCATGTCTGTACTCTGACTTACCTTCTCCAAGTTCTTTCATTCAGTGTTCAGCATCACTCAACTTTTTAGGCCTCCTTAATCCACCTCTTTTTTTCACACACCTCTTTGCACACTATCTATCTGAACTGCTACACCCTGTTTAAAGTATGCAGCATAGAAATGTTTAAAACATATTTGTTTATGTATTTTTTGAGGGGGTTGGGAATTTTAGTGTGTGACTTTTATTTTTAACACCATACATTTTTGGGCTGTAAAAAAAAATAGAAAAACCCTAAAATCGACATTATAAAATTTGTTTGTAGGACTAACATGGCACCAGTAAATCTGTAAATACAAAAGAAATGCATGTTAACACTTTCTACACATGTGTGCCTGTAGATGCCCTCCAAATTCTACATACCTACCACAACAATGTTCTAAGCTCTTTTAGGGGGCTGATAGCTGACTGACCACCTTTCGCTTGCACATTAAATTACATGGGAAGTTCTGCCTGTAGAACCAATGCACCCGGTCTACTTTTGTTGTTTGAGGTCCGACCAGTGCGGCATAATTTGTATGTGGGTGTAAGCCGACGTCCCCTGTCTACTCAGATGGGCTGCCACATCCTCTGTTAAAGTCCTCTTTTCATGGGTGTTGGCCTTGAAAATGTAGCGGTCTAGCACTGTTAGTTTCAGGCCTTCAATGTCTTGGCCTAGTTTAGGTCCACATGCACGCACCTTCCCCTTTAAAATCTGGTCTTTTACAGTGCAAACAACAAATGTATGTCTATGCAAGTGGGTGCCTAGGCACTACTGTGGCTCCTAAGCAGCTCTCCCCTCTGATAGTACAGTCGGATACACACCTTGCATAATTGTAAAAAGGCACACATGCATAGGCGAATGGCATAGAATGTTGACTTACTTACTATCATGATGTAGTTCTGCTGCCGACGTGCCCCAAAGGATCCCAGAACTGTACTTGCATCATGCATTCGCCCGTGATTTTGTAGCCTATAGGTTGCACTCACATGTGCTGGCCTGTTAAATAAAACAACATTGATTTCCAATTACCACCCACTTAGGTATACAAGAACACACCTGACCACCGGACTTTGATGCCAGTGCTTACTTGGTACCTGCCCACACAGCCTCCAGAGCCTGGAAGAAACATGGCTGAAGGAGCTGCAGCATATGGCAACAGTACTGCAGTCCTAGCCCAAGCACCCCACCGTTCTTCTTGCAGGCACTCCCTTGATACCACCCACACTACCCACTCTGAGCAGGTCACCCACAACAATGTGAGGCAGCAGCAAGGGCTCCTGGGGCTCCCTGCACAGCCCTCTGGAGCCCTTTGTGGTTCCCAATGCAGGTCCTATTGCAGAGCCCACACAGTAGTCCACAGTGGAGCCTCCTACGGATCACACAGCTGATCCGCAGACTGGGCTGCTCGTTCCCTGGACAGTAACCTATTTACCTGCCTTTCTGGGCCTGGGAGTGGCCACAGTAGCTCACCCTCCACCCAACAGGCCACCCAGCAGACCCCAGCATTGGCCACCCAGACTGGTAGCAAGCTCACCAGGAGGAAGCTGAGTGGCAGATTTAATGCCCAACTGGAGACGCGGCTGGATGGTGTATCTGAAAATTATGACTGGCTGGCTATGTCCCGGTCCCACCCACCCCCAAAGCACTGTGGGGCCAGATGTGGGCAGATATTGCCTGCAATGTGATATGTGTGGGGCCAGAGCCCAAGGATGCTTAGAAGGTCAAAAAAAATGAGACAATCATTTTCTGGCTGATTTTCCAGCTGACCTCAGCAGTAACTGCTGAGGGCCCAGAGGAATGTTTGGGCCTCACACATTGGACCACTCTTAACAGTCATTTGTGTTTGTTTTTAGGTTGCAAACTCATGGTGGGCTTCCCAAAACCCTCCAATTTACATATGCCGAGAAGTGGGTGAGGAAGATGCTGCACCCCAAAGCCTTCTAGGGGGTGTCGGGGACCTTCTACAATGATTGATGGCATGTGCCCACCCATGGTAAGAGTTGCCTGTAAACTGCAGATTTGCACAGGGGGGAGAAGAGCAGACAACTACAAAAAACAAACATGGGTGCACACATGTACACCCAAACTGGGAGGGCTTGTCTGGGACACATATGATGGGCAAACTAGCACACAAATGTGGTTGCCAACTATTTCAATGGATGCCGGACCATTGAGGTAGCAGCAAAGTTGTTTGGGCCCCACGTAGATCTGGGGCCCAGTGTGTAAATCGTATTGAGGATAGCAAGGAGGTAAGATAAAAAATGTTATAGCTTGCTTTTACCTTGCCTTTGCAGCAACCAACCAGCCAGCAGCAATGACTGTTCAAAAGCCATCCCCGGGCCAACAGCTGCACCGTCTGGCAGGGCCTTCCGCGGGGGAGCACAGACACAAATGAGGTAAATTTGTGTCCTTAATGAACCAATGACAAGGGCCAGGGTGGAGGAGGCTGAACTGAAAGTTAGTCATTTTTAAAGATAATGTTTATCTTTTTCCACAGAGGCCACACCTCTACTGGATCAAATACAGGAGATGGAGGAAGCCACCCAGGAAAGTGTAAACCGCACCACAAATATCCAGCTAACACCGCTGCCACACCTGGCACTGGGCCAAACACCACCTCCCAGAACCTGAAACAACAACAGCAGTCTAGCAGCAGCAGCCCCACTATCTCCACTGAGCACCCAGGAGGAAGCCAGGTGGCACCTGTGTTTGGCAAGGTGGTGCCAACTCATGGAGGCAAAATGTTGGGCCGATAGCACCACTTTTAGATGCAAACCCACCTGCTACTTTAAAGTGAGTCCACCAAATGCTGCCTAATTGATTGGGCAGTACAGCTCAGGGTACCCAAATAGAGGTGGTCGGGAATCTCGGAAGCTGCAGCAGAGGTTATCTCCTCCACATATGCTGCCACCCTCCGTTAAGGCAAAATTGTGGTGGATAGTCAATATTATTTTCACAACCTTCCCTGCCTTAAATTGGAGTGCGGTGTGGTCCAGTCATCAAAATCTTTACTTCAAAAGCGCAAAGCCACGCTCAACAACTGCCCATGTGTAGCAGTGGGCCCGATTATAGGCCACCTGGCTAGCTGTCTGGGGCCTTAAAAAGGGCATCAGGAGCCAGGGGATAATCAGAACCACCTAAAAATACATTAAATACAAAAATAAACATTCATAAAGGAAAAAAGAGCATACCAGACCAACTAGTAAGTGTAAACAGGAAGAGATAGGGGTACACAGTTGTAAGGAGACAAACTTTTGTCTGGCTTTAGAAAAACCATTGCAAAATAAAGCTAAAGTTAAAGCTCTATGCTAGGACAAAGGCTTTTAATTAGCAACAGGGAGAAGAGGATATTAAATTAGGGGCAAAAGCACAGTAGTATTGAGGTATTGGAGGCCAGTGTGGCATTAAACTACCACAACAATCTAGCACCAAAAGGGCACACATATGCCAAATGCAACATACAATGCCAATGCAATGATAACAATAAACACACAGATCACATAAAAGAATAGTCCCAGTTACCCAGAAGCCAACGGCCACTCTCAAAATGGGTATACAAACTTGAACCCCGCAGAATGCATTGTAGGACGAGCCAGGGAAGCCAGCCAAAGTGCTTAAAAAAACAATGCGGTCCCACAATGCATTGGGCATTCAGAAAGTGGCTGTTTTGTAGTTGCTGTAAAAAATGCAAACAAAAAAGGGTCAATTAACTAGCAACAAGAAACAAACAGCAAACATACAACAAAACCATGGGCAACTGGAATACAGGGAAGCTGGTTTAGGGGAGCGGAAGCAAAGCTACCATAAATATAGGACAGTGGGCAAGAAGGAGGAGCAATGTGGAACTAAACATACCAAAACATATATTCCTGAGTAGCTGGGGGAACCAGGGCCATGTGTGCAATCGATGGCACCCATGACATTTGGCATAATTGCAATGTTGAAAAACCCAACCTCACCATGTTCCAGACTGTCCTGCTGTCAAGAAAAGATGTATTTCTCCTGCAGGACAGCCATGACATTGAGAAATGTAGTCAGGGAGTGGCTTAGCGAAGGTTGGAACTGCCCCAGCCTCTGGAAGGAGAAACTTACTAAAAATTAAAGGAGGCCAAACAATTTGGTCATACCTCCAATTGCATGCCCCTATCTTGTGGCAGGGGGCAACCATGGCCCCAGTTCTGAGTAAAGATTCTCAAGAGAAAGGTAGTTCTGTCGGGTCAATTCAAACACATGTTGATTGGACATCCGAACAAAGTACAGATGATGGCGGGTGTACGTAAGCTCCGACAGGAGTGAGCAGACCACAGCACTGCAGAGGCTCATACTCTGCCAGGAAATCATCTAGGAGCTCCTTCGGCCGAGCATCCACCAGCAATCCTGCAAGCAAAAAGAGGGCATCATTTGGGACCTGCAAATTCTATTTTTAAATGCCCAGGCAAATGGCAAATCAGGGCTCAGAATAATGTGCATGTGCAGGCAAGTGCACAGTTTTGCTTTATTGCCTTCTACAAAATGTTTTTCCCGATCTTCTACTGGTTCCACTTGGGATTATGCTGTTTGAGCGTTTTGATCATTAATTGGTGTTAATGTTGTTTTTTAATGCCCTTTTAGGTGATTCAGGTTATTCTCTGCTTCCCTGGTTCCTGACACCCTTTCGAATGCCCCAGTTGTGGAGTGTGCTTTTTGCCTATTGATGAATCACACAGGGGGTGCCCTCCAATACTAGCGTGACAAGGTTGTTCAAATCATCATGGCCTGTATCGCCCTCCAGGGTGTCAATCCCTACTGTAGCTCCCAAGATACATGGCCTAGTGTATTTCGGTGCCCTGAGACACGCTGCCCAATCTGTTATCAGCATTTAGTGAACAACTCATTTTCTTAATTTGATGTATTTGTGTAATTTGCCTTGTTTTTGTTTACCTCCTTTTTGTGTTTTTGTATGTGAAATCAAAACGGCCAAAACAAGTGGATGTTTTATGTCTTTCATTTAGAGGTTATATCTACAATGCATCAAGGGAAACACAGTGCCCACATTTTTGCAAAATAAATGTTTGCTTGGCAAAAGTAAAAGTTTTCCTTCTTTAGCTGTGATTAGAGTGAAGGGGCCTGGTTAACACACTCTGCTGGTTGGCGTGCCTCGGGCAGTGGGCGTATTCTGGCGTTTTGCTGGTTTACCTATACCATTTGGCCCAGCGTTTGGTTATGGTGCTGCTGCTTCTTCACTACTGCATCCATGCACCCTGGATCTTCCTGCCGGTACGGCACACCACCGGAGGCATCCAGGGCCGTATTTAGGACTCGGGCTGCCCTAGGCACCTTTTGGTCATGCACCCCCTATTGATACCCCTGGGGAAACCTGATTTGGGTTGCCCCGTTGTATGAAACCCACAGGATCACTGTGAAATCTCTTCTCTCTGGTGATCCCATGGAACATATACACGCTTTCCTCCGGCCAGAACTGCATTCAGCTTTTCTCTGCTGCTTTGACATCAACGTGACAAAGGAAAGCGCAATAGAGTGTTAGCTGCTGCCCCCTCCCTGCTACCCCCTCACACCATCAGTGAGCCCTGCATTAGAGAGATACTCACCTTTTCCTAGCAGAGCTCAATCCGATGGGGACAGTTAATAGCTACACTTACATAACTCCCAACTTTTGAAAACTAGAAAGAGAGACACGCAGAATTTATTTGCACTTTAACGCCCCCAAAATGCCCCCAGACACAGGGAAACACCACCTCAAAATTACATAATAATAATACAGGCAAGCCCCCCACACACACATTACAATACAAAAAAAAAAATTATGCCATATTGGTGGTTCAGTGCCCACTCTTCCAATGATACACATAGGCACACACACAAACACACACACACCCAGGCACACACACAGGCACACACCCACACACAGGTACACACAGGCACATACACAGGCACACACAGGCACATACACAGACACACAGGAACATACAGACACACACCAACACACAGGTACACACACAGGCACATACACAGACACACGGGCACATACACAGACACACAGGCACATACACAGACACACACCACACAGGCACATACACACACACAGGCACATACACATACACACACCCACACAGATACACACACAGGCACATACACAGACACACACCCACACAGACACACACAGGCACATACACAGACACACAGGCACATATAGACACACACCCACACACAGGTACACACACAGGCACATACACAGACACACAGGCACACACAGGCACATACACAGACACACAGGTACATACAGACACACACCCACACACAGGTACACACACAGCCACATACACAGGCACACACAGGCACATATACAGACACCCACCCACACAGGTACACACACAGACACACACAGGCACATACACAGACACACACAGACACATGCACAGACACACACTCACACACACAGGCACACACACACACACACACACACACACACAGGCACATACACACACCCACACAGGTATGCAGAGGTACAGACACATACACACATACCCAGACACACACACAGACACACAGACACAAATTCCCTCTCGGGTGGAAACTCCTTACCTTTCACTTAGCATGTCTCTAGGGAGAGAGCGGCCCCTGCAGCACCATACCAGGTGGGTGGAGCTGGCTACTCTCCCCTCTCATCTCATGTTCAGGATGGAAGCCCTGCACAGCAGCAGCAAAGGGAACCATACAGGTCAGATTGTCTCTGGGAAGGGAGGAGGGTCCCGCTGATCCACCAGTGGCTTAAAGCATCATGCCTGTTTTGCCGAGCAAGGCCTGCCTTCTGGCAGACAATTTTTTTTTTTAAGTTAAAGTATTGCTGGCCGCCACCCCATCCCCGCCCCTGGCTGTAGCTCCGCCCTAGGCACGTGCCTATGTTTGCCTAGTGGCAAATACGGGCCTGGAGGCATTAGCAGGATATTCGGGGTGTGGTCCACACTTTCCTGGCTGTCTTCCTCAAGCTCCTAGATTGCATCCATTAGAGGTGCAGCCTGTGAGAGCCTCCTTGAGAAAGAGAATAATTAATTATTGGGTCCCTGAATGTGCCCACACATTTCCAAAAACTTTAAATTTATGGGGGCTCAGCCGACTCCTCCACCCTTGGTTCACACAATTACCTCATCAGTGTCTGAGCTCCCCTTTCTGGGTAGGTGCCTTCTGTGTGGCCATGGTCTTGATGGTGGGTCCGGGGCAGCCACGGCAGATGGTGCAGCTGTCGGTGAAGGGGTTGTCTCTTCAGTGGTAGCTGCTGGCTGGTTGTTTGCTGCAAAGCCAAGGAAAAAGCAATGACAAAGTCAAGCTTAAATTGTATGGACTCCTTACAATACTCCACCAGGGTTACAACTCTCATCTAAATAGTTGCCCACAACATTTCTGTGTTACTTTGCCCACCATGTGTGTCCCAGGTCAGCCCTCCCACTTTGGGTGTGCCTGTAGACAGTCATGTTGCTGTCTTTTGTTTGGGTTCCTCCCCCACCCCCCTGTGCCAATCTGCATGTTGCAGCAACTCGTACCACTGGTGGGCACATGGCGGGATCAGTGTCGCAGGTCCCCGACACCCTCTGGTAGGTGCTGGGATGCAGCGTCCCCACAACCCCTTGGCATATGTGAATTGAAGGGTTTTGGGAAGCCCTTCCCCAGTTTGCAACCTACAAAAAATGTTAAAAGAATGATGTGGAGAGAGTTACGAGGCCAAAATATCCCTCTGCTCACTCAGCACTCACCCCTGGTGTTCATTTTACTCCGGACAACCGTTTCAAAATTGTCCCACTTCTTTTCAGCATCCTCAAGCTCAGACCCCGCACCCGTCACGTTGCAGGCAATATCTGCGTAAATCTGCTCCTGCAATGGTTTGGGGGTAGAGCGGGACCTTGACCCAGCCAAGCAGTCATAATTTGCAGACACACCATCCAGTAGGACCTCCAACCGGGCGTCATTTAACCGGCTACTCAGCTTGCCCCTGATACGTTTGCAACCAGTCTGGTTGGCCGATGCTGGGGTCTGCTGTGTGGTGTGTTGGGTGGAGGAGTGCCATTGTGGGCATCACCAGGGCCAGAAGGGCAGGGAAGCCAGCAGGCCCAGCTGCGGTTCCGCAGCTGTGCATTTGGCTCTGCAGGGAGCTCCACTGTCCCGCACTGGGGTCCTTTACTGGGGTCCGCACAGGGCCCAATCTGTGGGTGTAACATGGTGGGCTGTGCTGGGAGCCCTTGGAGCTCTGAGTGCGGGTTTCCCGCTGCTGCTGCCTCACACTGCTGTGGATGAGTGGGTAGTGTGTGAGCCAGCAAGGGAGTGCCTGTGGCAGGAATGGTGGGGTCTTGGGCTTGGGCTGCGGTACCTTGGCAGGAAGCACTGGCCTTAAAGGCTGTGGATCAGGTGTGTTCTTTTATAAAAAATTGGCTGGTTAATTGGACTTTATTTGTGTTTATTTTACAGGCCAGCATACATTGAACATCTTGCCTACATTTGGGCGTATGGACATAAGTACACTTCCGGGGTGCATCACACAGATGCCAACACCCTTGCAAAGGACCAACATGGCAGCAACAGTTTACACCAGGGAGCATTTGTGCATTGTTTTAAAGGGACATACTCCCTGCCCTGCACCCTCCTATTAGCAATTCAGCACGTGTAATAAAAGAAAAAAAAGACACTCACCTTCACCCCGAATAAAGCAGACAAAGTTGGCACCAGATGCTGCACCCATTTCCTGCCACCATGTTCTTGAATTCCTGGCCTGCCACTTGGAGCCAGCGCTGCCCACATTGCGCACAATGCGGTATGTTAATTTTTCTCCAAAGGGGCTGGAGTGGCCGTTTAACATCAGTCTAGAGCCAGTCTAAAAAGTACACATCACGACATGCTTATATTCAATTTACAAAATCCATGTCTTTTTTCACTAAAAAAGACATGCAGCAGTGAAAAGTGTTTTTTATTTCTTTATAAAAAAGGGGTGATCAAACATAAGGCATGGAGCCCAAATGGTCCTTCTGGCTTGCCAGTCCTCTACAGGAGCAGTGTTGGATTGCACAGGAGGTAAGTTCCTTGTGAGCAGCATAGTGGAATGAATCAGCTGCAATGTACATTGAGGCCCTTATTTATGAACGAATAGCGACAGGTAGCGACTGGTGAGCAGCCGGTAATGACGGGCCCCGCCACAATCACATATTTATCAAGCCCATTCTGCTTAGCGACTGAGATAGCGCCATATAGCGCCTCATTCATCATTATTCCAGCCACAGCCCACAGCGCCAGCGTCCGACCTTGAACAGCGACAGGTATGACCTCTCGCTACCTGGCGCTCTCCAATGCATTTCAATGGAACAATCTTTAAATATTAATAATTAATTGTTATTAATGTTTTTTGTTTTTTTTTTTTAAATGTGAAAAATTCTGTGACCACTTCTGCCATTTTAGATAATTTTTTTAAAGGGAAAAAAAAAATTGTGCAGAATTGATATTACAGGTATGATATCAATGTATTCATATTACTAAATTATTTTTAAAACTTTTTTTTTTTTGCTTTCCAAAAATATGGTGTTTGGGGGTTAAAAAACTACTTTTAACACATCGCCTCCAGCGCTCTGGGGTTTAAACATGCATTTCACAGCGCTTGAATTTTTTGAGCGTGATTTTTTGATGAATATGGTGGAAGCCGGTCGCTCTGACCAGTCGCTATCATGCGCTCCCATACATCGCGGAACCTGTCAAATAGCGACTCGTAACCTTGTATTCAACATTACGCCACACCGACTGAGTCACTGTCAACAACCGAACAATGGCCAAGCACAGCGACTACTAGCGGGCGCTGTGAAAATACCGCTACAGTCGCTCAACTGTCGCTGCATGTCGCTATTAATAAAACAGCCTCTTAGTCTGTGCAAACACCTTAAAGCAGAGTGGGCACCCAAGGTAAATTTACTCTGGTGGGCCCCAAGAATGGCTTCCTCAGGTGGACCCAAGGTGCCTCCAGTCTGGGGTTTTTAATGACCTTTAGTCTGCTTATTAACTTTAAAACTGGGGATAGGGTAGATGTATAGATGAATACATCTGGCTTAACCCACTCATTGCACATTGTCTTATCACCCCTTTTAAACTCTGGGCACCATGCTTAATACATACTCTTTGTGAAACAGCCTCTAGTCCCCACCCTATTTCCTTTAGATTGTAAGCTTGCATGGGCAGTGTCCTCTCTTCTATGTGTCTAGTTATACTTCTGTTACATATGACTCATAATACTGCTAGTATTACATGCATTGTTGTCATTGTTGTATTTTAAGTATTATTTGTCTTCCCCTCCTGTAATTTCTAACCTTGTACATGGAATATGGAGGTTTATAAATGAATAATAATTTGTCAGGACACAGGCTGATGGGGCTACATGTCTCTCTTTGTGATAGGCCAGTTAATGGTTGAGCTGAATAAATATAATATTAATTGAACAGATAGCTGTGCGATACTAGTGAATAGAGCTTATTTTTCAGAAATTGGATTGGTAAGTACTGCAGGGTATTGTAGCTCTGCACTAAATAGGACCCAAAAATTTCTGGTAGCAACCATGCTATACCATCTTATATTTGTTAATAAAAAAAGAACGGTTATTATAAATAAAAATATTCTTTACTGTAAGAGTGATAACAATGTGAAAGGGTCTTTCATATTTTTGTAACTATAATGCTTTTTTTATATTTACGTCCATGGTTACAGCATGAAAAAAAATAACATTACGAAAACAATTTTTAAATGATCAGTCAATATCAGTAATTAGGGATGAGCGAATCGATCCGGACGAACCCGGATTCGATCCGAATTTCAGGAAAAATTCGATTCGGATCGAATCCGAATTTCCCCGCGATTCGATCGCTCGAAGTTTTCCTTTAACATCCATTCATTTACATTACAGGCATTCTAAGATGGTGGACGGGGACATGTCCAGACATCAACCCCGCGCCAGTGCAAGCTGGGACAGTCACATGCAGCCTATCAGCAGCCAGCAAGCCCGGTGACGTCACAGCGGTATTTAAGGCCGGCCATCTTGCTTTCCTGCCTCATTTCTCTGTTGCATTCGTGAGAGACAGAACGCTGTGTAGCTGAGGGAGAGACAGTTAGACAGGCAGGGACAGACAGGGACAGGCTGGAGACAGGCAGGAGACAGACAGGAGACAGACAGAAAGTCAGCGAAAAACAGGGAAAGGTAGAAAAATTGGAGGCTGTCAGCCTGTCACAGGGAGTTTTTTTTTTTTTTTTTCATCCAGCCTGACAGGCTTTGTTAGCGTTTTCAGGCTGCTTATACTAACTAACTGTGCATATATACTGAACTGATCTTAAGTCTGCTGTGAGGCATCCCATTCTGTGACTACAGCAGCCTCTGTTTAAGACCATATAACCATTTGCTCTTATTATATTTGAAATTAGCCTGATAAAGACACTTTTGCTGGCATAGTACTTCTGGACCCTGCCAGGGCATCCCATTCTGTGACTACAGCAGCCTCTGTTTAAGACCATATAACCATTTGCTCTTATTATATTGAAATTAGCCTGATAAAGACACTTTTGCTGGGCATAGTACTTCTGGACCCTGCCAGGCATCCCATTCTGTGACTACAGCAGCCTCTGTTTAAGACCATATAACCATTTGCTCTTATTATATTTGAAATTAGCCTGATAAAGACACTTTTGCTCGGCATAGTACTTCTGGACCCTGCCAGGGCATCCCATTCTGTGACTACAGCAGCCTCTGTTTAAGACCATATAACCATTTGCTCTTATTATATTTGAAATTAGCCTGATAAAGACACTTTTGCTTGGCATAGTACTTCTGGACCCTGCCAGGGCATCCCATTCTGTGACTACAGCAGCCTCTGTTTAAGACCATATAACCATTTGCTCTTATTATATTTGAAATTAGCCTGATAAAGACACTTTTGCTCGGCATAGTACTTCTGGGACCCTGCCAGGGCATCCCATTCTGTGACTACAGCAGCCTCTGTTTAAGACCATATAACCATTTGCTCTTATTATATTTGAAATTAGCCTGATAAAGACACTTTTGCTGGGCATAGTACTTCTGGACCCTGCCAGGGCATCCCATTCTGTGACTACAGCAGCCTCTGTTTAAGACCATATAACTATTTGCACTTATTATAATTGAAATTAGGCCTGATAAAGACACTTTTGCTGGGCATAGTACTTCTGGACCCTGCCAGGGCATCCCATTCTGTGACTACAGCAGCCTCTGTTTAAGACCATATAACCATTTGCTCTTATTATATTGAAATTAGCCTGATAAAGACACTTTTGCTGGGCATAGTACTTCTGGACCCTGCCAGGGCATCCCATTCTGTGACTACAGCAGCCTCTGTTTAAGACCATATAACCATTTGCTCTTATTATATTTGAAATTAGCCTGATAAAGACACTTTTTGCTCGGCATAGTACTTCTGGACCCTGCCAGGACATCCCATTCTGTGACTACAGCAGCCCTCTGTTTAAGACCATATAACCATTTGCTCTTATTATATTTGAAATTAGCCTGATAAAGACACTTATGCTGGGCATAGTACTTCTGGACCCTGCCAGGGCATCCCATTCTGTGACTACAGCAGCCTCTGTTTAAGACCATATAACCATTTGCTCTTATTATATTTGAAATTAGCCTGATAAAGACACTTTTGCTCGCATAGTACTTCTGGACCCTGCCAGGGCATCCCATTCTGTGACTACAGCAGCCTCTGTTTAAGACCATATAACCATTTGCACTTATTATAATTGAAATTAGGCCTGATAAAGACACTTTTGCTGGGCATAGTACTTCTGGACCCTGCCAGGGCATCCCATTCTGTGACTACAGCAGCCTCTGTTTAAGACCATATAACCATTTGCACTTATTATAATTGAAATTAGCCTGATAAAGACACTTTTGCTGGGCATAGTACTTCTGGACCCTGCCAGGGCATCCCATTCTGTGACTACAGCAGCCTCTGTTTAAGACCCATATAACCATTTGCACTTATTATAATTGAAATTAGCTGATAAAGAACACTTTTGCTGGGCATAGTACTTCTGGACCCTGCCAGGGCATCCATCTGGTGACTACAGCAGCCTCTGTTTAGACCATATAACCATTTGCTCTTATTATAATTGAAAATTAGCCTGATAAAGACACTTTTGCTCGGCATAGTACTTCTGGACCCTAGCCAGGGCATCCCATTCTGTGACTACAGCAGCCTCTGTTTAAGACCATATAACCATTTGCTCTTATTATATTTGAAATTAGCCTGATAAAGACACTTTTGCTCGGCATAGTACTTCTGGACCCTGCCAGGGCATCCATTCTGTGACTACAGCAGCCTCTGTTTAAGACCATATAACCATTTGCTCTTATTATATTTGAAATTAGCCTGATAAAGACACTTTTGCTCGGCATAGTACTTCTGGACCCTGCCAGGGCATCCCATTCTGTGACTACAGCAGCCTCTGTTTAAGACCATATAACCATTTGCTCTTATTATATTTGAAATTAGCCTGATAAAGACACTTTTGCTCGGCATAGTACTTCTGGACCCTGCCAGGGCATCCCATTCTGTGACTACAGCAGCCTCTGTTTAAGACCATATAACCATTTGCTCTTATTATATTGAAATTAGGCCTGATAAAGACACTTTTGCTGGGCATAGTACTTCTGGACCCTGCCAGGGCATCCATTCTGTGACTACAGCAGCCTCTGTTTAAGACCATATAACCATTTGCTCTTATTATATTTGAAATTAGCCTGATAAAGACACTTTTGCTCGGCATAGTACTTCTGGACCCTGCCAGGGCATACCATTCTGTGACTACAGCAGCCTCTGTTTAAGACCATATAACCATTTGCTCTTATTATATTTGAAATTAGCCTGATAAAGACACTTTTGCTCGGCATAGTACTTCTGGACCCTGCCAGGGCATCCATTCTGTGACTACAGCAGCCTCTGTTTAAGACCATATAACCATTTGCTCTTATTATAATTGAAATTAGCCTGATAAAGACACTTTTGCTGGGCATAGTACTTCTGGACCCTGCCAGGGCATCCCATTCTGTGACTACAGCAGCCTCTGTTTAAGACCATATAACCATTTGCTCTTATTATATTTGAAATTAGCCTGATAAAGACACTTTTGCTCGGCATAGTACTTCTGGACCCTGCCAGGGCATCCCATTCTGTGACTACAGCAGCCTCTGTTTAAGACCATATAACCATTTGCTCTTATTATATTTGAAATTAGCCTGATAAAGACACTTTTGCTCGGCATAGTACTTCTGGACCCTGCCAGGGCATCCATTCTGTGACTACAGCAGCCTCTGTTTAAGACCATATAACCATTTGCTCTTATTATATTTGAAATTAGCCTGATAAAGACACTTTTGCTGGCATAGTACTTCTGGACCCTGCCAGGGCATCCCATTCTGTGACTACAGCAGCCTCTGTTTAAGACCATATAACCATTTGCTCTTATTATATTTGAAATTAGCCTGATAAAGACACTTTTGCTCGGCATAGTACTTCTGGACCCTGCCAGGGCATCCCATTCTGTGACTACAGCAGCCTCTGTTTAAGACCATATAACCATTTGCTCTTATTATATTTGAAATTAGCCTTGATAAAGACACTTTTGCTCGGCATAGTACTTCTGGACCCTGCCAGGGCATCCCATTCTGTGACTACAGCAGCCTCTGTTTAAGACCATATAACCATTTGCTCTTATTATATTTGAAATTAGCCTGATAAAGACACTTTTGCTCGGCATAGTACTTCTGGACCCTGCCAGGGCATCCCATTCTGTGACTACAGCAGCCTCTGTTTAAGACCATATAACCATTTGCTCTTATTATATTTGAAATTAGCCTGATAAAGACACTTTTGCTCGGGCATAGTACTTCTGGACCCTGCCAGGGCATCCCATTCTGTGACTACAGCAGCCTCTGTTTAAGACCATATAACCATTTGCTCTTATTATATTTGAAATTAGCCTGATAAAGACACTTTTGCTCGGCATAGTACTTCTGGACCCTGCCAGGGCATCCCATTCTGTGACTACAGCAGCCTCTGTTTAAGACCATATAACCATTTGCTCTTATTATATTTGAAATTAGCCTGATAAAGACACTTTTGCTCGGCATAGTACTTCTGGACCCTGCCAGGGCATCCCATTCTGTGACTACAGCAGCCTCTGTTAAGACCATA